>OZ025249.1:41082117-41260114 GCA_964019135.1 Arenicola marina
ATTCTGTAGTGGAAATATCGCTTTAGGACTACCGTATTATATATATATACAAATATATATAGATATATATATATATAAATGAATTTATTTAGTCGTTAACTCCGTGGGTTCCTGTTAATCTGTCAAGTGCTTGCCGCGAAGGGATGGTACTTATTCGTCATCCCGACCACCCTGTCATCATATCATTTGCTTCCTTCCTTCTTCTCCGCGGGGGGTGGGTGTGGGTGTAGGGGTGGGGTAGGGTAGGGGGGGGGGTAGTTAGGGAGCAAGCAGCTGCACTGAAACGACGGCTCTCGTTGACCCCCGTCTGCGGTGAGCATCGGCAGCCGTGAGCGATAATAAGGAGCAATAACCTGCGGCGGCTGAATGCGTTCTGCTCCAAGCCGAGCCACGTGGCACGATACGTGAAATGGTGGTTTTATGGGCGAGCGTATTTCCGTCTCGTAGTATCGTATGGCGACGGGGGCGGGGCAGGTGGAGGGGGGGGGGGTGGATATTTGGGGATGCTAGCTGGCTCTTGTGGAGGGAAGGGTCGGGGATAAACGATGCGCCGGGATAATGGGCGAGAGATATCCCTAGATATTCTATGGTCATACAGCCGACCTACGCGTTGACCCGGTATCCCCATGATGCTGTAACCCGGCGCATTTAATGCGACACCCGCCACGCTCCTTCATGATGTGTGTGTGGATAACGTAGACCACGCAATGGGATGCGTGGAGGTGGTTTTGCTGGTCTGTGCGGGATAAACTGATCATTATTGTGCGGTTAGGTTTTTGTTTCATCCCCTGGGAAAGTGAGGGAACGTTGAGCGGAATGGCTGGGTCGAGGCGTGACTTGATCGCTCACTCGCTCGCCTAATTAATTATCAATATACCGCGCATTAACTCGTGGGAGATCACGTTGGGTATACGTCACAGTCTCGCTGTTGGACAGAAGAGTGGCCTAGAGCGCCAAGCCATCATCATCCTCATTCTCAGTATCATCGTCTATGTTGGACGGATGGATGAATTGATATGCCTTACTATATGCCTTAACCGGATCCAGAAATCGTACTGTGTTCTTCCAAGGTTCTCCCTGAGGACAAGTGAGATGAGATATGTGTGAGTGGGCGCGGAGGGGGGGGGGGGGTGCTGGGGGGCAGCTGCCCAGATACAGCCGAGCGCACTACGACTGCATCGGGTCACGGCCGTCACGTGCATGCATGTCAGTGACCCCCTCTGGAGCACTAATTAAGCTTTCGCGGTTTATTGGCGTACAACCGGTACTGTACTTCGTCGCTGCTCCTCTCAGCCATGCTCACTCAACCCGCACCCCGCTCCCTCCAGCCACCCCTACAATGGTTAATTTCGTTATCACGCATCCGTGCCCCCCTTTCAACGCCGACGTAAATGTATGAATATAATGGCTTTGGTTCTGAGCCACTGCCCCCCCCCCCTCATTCCCACCCCTCACCCCACTCCCCAGCACGCCTCCCCATCACTTCCCCGCCGTTACCACTCCTCATCGTAGCCGCCGCCACCCCTCCTACTAGTATGTACCACCAGCGTCATGCCTATATACCCTTTCCACCATGTACGCCATACCTCACCTCCTCCCTGTCTCACTCAACCAGTGACACCCTCCCTACGCCAACCATTCACCCGCCAACCCCCCCCCCCCCAGTGTCTCCACCCACCCCCCCTAACTACTCACCCCTCCGATGCCCATCCGTCATCTCGCTCCCAGTTTAGTTATATGTTGAGGACACGGCGGGAGAGAGAGAGGACACAGCGACTGTCCGTCCGTCCCTGACCCTGACCCTGTCTGTGCCACGGGTCACACCTCGAGATGCCAGGGCCCACCCACCGCAACCGCCACCCGCCACAATCACCGTCACTGCCACCGCCACCGCATCCACCAATGCCAACACCGCTGCCTCCAGCTAAAACATGATATAACTACATTCTACGCAGGAAAAACAGTTTCACACTTTTTCACACGCATAAAATATGCAATATTTATACACATGGTATTTTGGGTCATTTTTTGTGTGTCAAAGTTGACCATGAGCATATAAGTATATGAGACAGCGGCCAGAAGCTAGTCCTACAAGAAACTTGGTCCATTGGTTCTACTTAGTTTTGCCCAGAATTTACGCAACTTACACAGCCGTCACCGAACGGTACGTGTTATTTTCAAGGTACGTAGGCACGGGTAAGCACAATGGTGTAGACAAATATGGGTTATTTTCAAAGTACATCTATAGACGCAATAAGATAGAATACCAATAGTCCACTCTCCCGCGCCAGCAACCTGCCAGCAATGGGTCCCATCCACCCACCCCTATCCCTATATCTGTGGTTACATGGCGCAAGCAATGGGTTCCAGCCCCCCACCCCTATCCCTATATCTGTGGTTACATGGCGCAAGCAATGGGGGCCAGCCCCCCACCCCTATCCCTATATCTGTGGTTACATGGCGCAAGCAATGGGTTCCAGCCACCCACCCCTATCCCTATATCTGTGGTTACATAGCGCAAGCAGTGGGTTCCAGCCACCCACCCCTATCCCTATATCTGTGGTTACATGGCGCAAGCAATGGGCCCCAGCCACCCGCCCCTATATCTGTGGTTATTACATGGCGACTGTCACGGGGCTTGGGTGCTGCACCCACCACCGGCTGCCATGCCATGCTGGCAGTACGGTTACTACTGCGGTGTCGCCAACCCCCGGCCATCTCTCCCTGTCGTTACACACGGTCTGTCTGTCTGTCTTGTCTGTCCTCCCTGTAATGGTGGGTGGGTAAGCTGCGCTGTGGACAGCGGCTGCCAGCTAGTGCCACTATTCACTACTACCACTGCCACGGCCACCGTAACGACTGTTACACCGCCAGATAGTTGGCCACCGATACGCATACATTTAGATAGGACTGCGACATTATGGCGCGTCGGTGACAGTCACGTAATAGCACGGTACCCCCCCCCCCCCCCCCTCAGGTATTGACACCATATATATGTATAGGTACGGGTGTGGTATTGTGCTGTTTTATTTCCCCGTCCTCGGCGTAACTGCGCAGTGCCGCGCCCCTGTCTATCCTCCCCTCCCCCCCCCCCGCGTCCCGCGTCCCGCGTGCTATGTTTATTTACGATGCACTCCCGTAATGGCGCTTTGCACCGGAAGTGCAAGACGCAATACGATCTGAATTAGTCTTCAACAGTTCAAGCGTCACTCAAGCTAGGTGTCCCAGCTATGGCGATACCGCAAGGCTTCGCGCACTGTGGTAGGGGGGCGGGGGGGTGGGGGCGGTTACGCCGTGGTCTAGTAGGTAGCGCGTTTGGCCAACACTGTCGACTGTTCAGCTCTCCTTGGCCAGCGCAAGCGGCCGGTGCGTGGTTCGAATCCCACCACCGGTCTTACAAAACAAAAAATGTCAATGCATGTTAAAGGGGTTGGTTGGTTCTCCCGGAAATGTAGCACCTCTCTTCCTTGACCGTTCCCACTGTGTCGCAATGACTTACAAAGGCTAATCAAAGCGTCCCAATTAACTTAAATCTTCGAACCGAATCTGCCGACAGAGGCGCTACGCGCGTCCACGTCGTTATCACCCGTTACCACCCATCGCCAAGACGTCACGGGACGCAGCCAACGGGGCGGCGGCTGGCGGGCGGTGCACGTTTGAATTTCAGTTTCAACAACAGATCAATGGGCCGCCGTGCCATTGATCAAACCGACGTGGGGAAGCTGCAATTCATATCGGTGGTTTACGGCCGTGAGGCTACGGGCATGCACCAGCCTCTATAGATACGTATATAGTGTGTATTGATGATGGCTGTAACGTGCCCTTATCTGTTGCTGCTGATATACGGGCAATGGAGCGGGGGTAGTTGGAGAGGGGAGGCGGGGGCAAAGAGTGGCGGGTGTGGTGAGGAGTGTTAGGCCCAGTGTGGGCTATTTGTCAGGGTCCCATTCAACTGGGTTCAGCCAGCCAGCCCGCTATCGCTGTAGCCAGCCCCGTGGCCGCTCCATACAATGTGTTCGAGCAGCTTGCGGTGTGTTGGAAAGCGATTTTCTCGCCTTTCGTCGATCGACGCCGCCGTAAAATACTGTAAATAATTCTAAAAAGTTTTCTTTAAAAAGACATGGGTGGGGAGAGAGAAAAACGACTTTTATACATGTAGTAATGCGTTTTAGGTGGAGGGGGGGGGGGATACGAATACATATACGTCAGTTTTATTCATTCATTTCATCGTCGTGCATCATATCTCCCCGACACCTGAATCTGCCCTCCGCGCCCCCCAGCCCCCCTCTCCCCTCTCCGCCCTCTCTCCTCCCACAGGGGTCAGCGGTGCACCGCGCTATGCACCCTCGCAAGACGGCTTGTCCCTAGGCGTATTCAACCAGGGGCGAGGTGTTGTATTTCGTTATCCACGTGTATATGCGTATAAACCCCGCCATTCATACTGAGCCGAGAACGGTTGTAGCTGTAAACGAGTCGACGCCGACGCCTCATAATGAGGCTCTTTATGTATTTACTCCTCGTAGTTCATGTATATTTAAATGCCTCGCTGAACGGTAACATACGCGCAGGACGTGACCACGGGTCAGACACGTGGACTGCGGCAGTATTTGGTTGAATAGACAGCTATTTATGCGTTGACTGCCCGATATATTTATATACAAAAAATAGGTTGCTAAAAGATATTATTGATAATTCAGCTACAGCATTTGTGATCGTACTTATAGCTTGTATACCTTTTGTAGCATAACGTTATTTTGAGTGATCCTAAAGTTGTTTTGTGTCCGGATTGTTGTTTTCTTGCACGAGCACATAAACAGTGCTTCCGCTCAGTTTGCGCTGTAAGCAAAGTAATGTATACATGTATTGTATGAAAAAAACCTATTATTATATATACATATATGTTTATTAACGTATGAGAATAATATGTCCTGGAAGGCTCCCTGGCCCGGTTTAGCCCGTATGTGCATACATGAGGCCTAAAGTGCTGCGCGGTTTATTCCCCATGATAATGAACTGAGCATCCCTCATGGTTGCAGAGAATGAGGGTACTCTGTTCTCGTGTCGTAACAGGCATATATCCATGGAGTGCAAAGTGATCTCACGTCTGCGTTATATAACAATAATAGCTCGAACCGATATTAAATTAGCATGTTAGTCAGTGCAAAACAAGACGGGAATACCGAGACCCTGTAGGCAAGGATACGTACATGCCTAAGCCGGCGGTCCTGGGTTCGATTCCCGGTTGCGACATCACAATTTTGGCATCGTCTTTCATATATATACATTAGTCGAGAAATTCACCATTCAAAGCCCGATTGGTTCAGCCTCATGTGCCAGTGCGTTTCTCAATTAAGACGCACGACATCGTTAGTCGGGTTACCATAAGCTGGTCAACAACGCTTCGCCTTTATCGAGCAATGAAAGGAGAGTTACTTCGACTGAAGGAGGTTGCGTGGATGGAATCTGTCTCATGAGTTGCCCTGATGTTATTATCTCTGACTACCACCGCGCCCTTTAAATAAGTGATGATAGCTGTATTGGTGATTATAGCGCATCAGTGCAGGCTACTCACACCACTCGTTAGCGTGGTAATGGGCAGTCGTTATCATACACGTACAGAGATCTCACGAATACACATATAGAGATAATGTGTGTATGTATATATACAGCAAAACGGCATCAAGATCACCTAATTGCTAATACTGTCACCCGGAATTATAGTACAAATCACTGCCGCCCAAAAAACACATACGGTGATCAAATTCACATCTGCATCCGCCCACTTGGGTTAACGTCCAACTCCACTGTGAGATCGAACTGTGAATGGCCATGACGGGGGAAGAGCGGTTGCACTGTATGTATGTATGTATGTATATATATATATATATATATATACGGGGTGTCAGTGTATAAGGTGAAGTGCGCTCGGCTGCTTCGGTAGGTCGAAGGTCGCCGTGAATGGCTGAAGCTCCTGGCGCCGCATGAATGGGAATCCAGACCTGTCTGAGAGTGCCGTTGACACTTTGAACAAACACCCCCTGGGTCCCTGGGCTATTGATATTCTGATCTGGTTGGAAAAAGTCCCCCGCCCGTAACGTGACCGTCCGTCGGCTGATAAATATTGGCTCGATATATACGGACGGGGGACCGACGGGGGCTTTATCCCCCTACCCCCCCCCCGCACCCACCGCCCCCCACCGCCCTCCTGTCTCTGCCCTTCTGGGCAACTCCTCGCCATCCACTTGGGGTGAGCGTAATAACAGATCCTCTCCACCCCACACCCACACCCCCATCGGCCCTTAACCACCTAGACTTTGCATCGTGGAGCCGACTTTACTCTGCTGTCTGGCGATCGGTTGTACGATCAAACAGACATAAGAGACCTTGAGACTGGTATCGGCGGGGGGCGTTGGGGGGGTGTGGGGGGCAGCAGCTGTAGTAGATGGGGATGAGGGGGTGGGGGGTCACAACCCACAAACGATGTGTTAAGTCGATGCCATATTGATATCTGGCCGGGCGTTAGGCAGGGGTCGGGACGGAAGCAGAATGAAAATCAAGACTACTGTTTGTTTGGTGATACTTATGATATATTTATGATAAATATATATGTATGGAATTGTTCTCAGATCCAGGCACCACCTCGGTTGAGTGAAGCCTAGAGTCCAATGTGATGTTGTGGTGACTCCGCTAGCTGACCAACTCGCTCTTGGGAGCATCTCACTGGCCGCACCACTTCTCCAAGGGGGCTGCCTCCGTCATAGGACCCCCTCTGTAATAGCACGACCTCCGTTAAAGGACCGCCTCTGTAATAGCTCCACCTCCTTTAAAGGACCACCTCCGTTAGATGATCACCGTTTCTCTGACCGCCTTCGCCATAGGACCACCTTAGTAGTAGATAGGATCCGCCCGTTTGGAGGGCCACCTCCGTAATAGGACCAACTGTGTCATAGGACCACCTCCAATCACCGCCGGCGTGATAGCATCTCCGTAAGGGCACCGCCTCCGCAATGCACTGGCATCCGTGATAAGACCGCCTTCTACTATCCCTGTAGAAGGACCACCTGGGTTGAAGCACGGCCTTCCCCACGTGGACCACATCCGTATGAGAACCGACCGACCTCAGGTCAGCTCAGTCCTCTGTTGCCGCAGAATCTCTTAACAGTCATTCGGGTATTTGCCGCACAATCTCTTAACAGTCATTCGGGGATTTTTTTCGGGGTGGGGTCTCTTTGGTTTCACATCACATTGTTGCCTTGCACTCGGTGTGAACGTTGCGAGAGATGTTTTACGCTGGGCGACGTGTCGTGTAACCGTTATCTGGTGTGGGCTGGTTTGATTACACCCATACGGCCGCCACGCGGAACTAACTCCCTATTCCCCGTGTAATGCTGAATACTCAAGGTTTCTTTCTGGTTGTTTCAGCACACATCGAAGTGATACCGTGTAAGATATGTGGAGACAAGTCATCAGGCGTTCACTATGGCGTCATAACGTGCGAAGGATGCAAGGTAAGGCTGTCCCCATGTGGGAAGTGTGCTGAGTAAGGCTGTCCCCATGTGGGAAGTGTACTGAGTAATGCTGTCCCCATGTGTGAAGTGTACTGAGTAAGGCTGTCCCGATGTGTGAAGTGTACTGAGTAAGGCTGTCCCGATGTGTGAAGTGTAGAGTAATGTTGTCCCAGTGTGTGAAGTGTACTGAGTAAGGCTGTCCCAATGTGTGAAGTGTACTGAGTAAAGTAAAGCTGTCCCCAATAGGGAGGGGTACTGAGTAAGGCTGTCCCAATGTGTGAAGTGTACTGAGTAAAGTAAAGCTGTCCCCAATAGGGAGGGGTACTGAGTAAGGCTGTCCCAATGTGTGAAGTGTACTGAGTAAGGCTGTCCCCATGTGTGAACTGTACTGAGTAAGGCTTTCCCCATGTGTGAAGTGTACTGAGTAAAGCTGTCCCCAAGTGTGAAGTGTACTGAGTAAAGTAAGGCTGTCCCCAATGGGAAGTGTACTGAGTAAGGCTGTCCTGATGTGTGAAGTGTACTGAGTAAGGCTGTCCCCAATGGGAAGTGTACTGAGTAAGGCTGTCCTGATGTGTGAAGTGTACTGAGTAAGGCTGTCCTGATGTGTGAAGTGTACTGAGCAAGGCTGTCCTGATGTGTGAATGTACTGAGTAAGGCTGTCCCCAGTGTGAAGTGTACTGAGTAAGGCTGTCCCCATGTGTGAAGTGTAAGGCTGTCCCCATGTGTAAAGTGTACTGAGTAAAGGTAGTGTGGGGTGTACTGCGTAAGCGTGTCCCAGCGTGTGAGAGGGTACAGTTATCTTAATTCGTGAATTATGCTAGGGGCATCCTAGTGTGCGTGAGGTGCACAGTAAATTTATCCCAATGTGTCAAGTGTACCCGGTAAGGGTAGCCTAATGTATGCGAGATGCGAGGTAATAGCTTTCCAGCATATTAAAGTGTGTAAAGGTAAGACTTTGTGAAGAGTAGTAAACAGAACACGTTCAGTGCATTTCAACTTTCTAAGCAAAACTTGTCCTTCAATCTATGTTAACAGAAGCGACTAATAGGACACACCTGTGTTCTACACGCCTTTAGACACACCTGTGTTCTACGCACCTTTAGACTATTATTTCAGGCTTATCGGAAAGAAAACAGACGTTGGTAGCGTGCCATGTCATATATATATCTGGGCTATTGGCCTTTACTCGACTCGACTCCGTGGATCAGCCGGTAAACATGAAAACCTTGGGTGTTAGGATCCGCGGCGAAGAAAAAAAAGCGCCCGACTCGTTGCCTCGGTGTGAGCTCATGTTATGACTGAGATGATAGATGATGATTATGACATCCTGAGACACTGTGTGGCCAGTAAGGCGACAGGCTCAATGGTAGAGGTAGAGGTGCGGCAGAGGCTTGGGGCTGTGTTTGTGCGCCGTGCTTGTGTGTGGTGTGGTCGGCGCACTGATGGGATTTATGGCGGACCGGTAAGCAAGGGTCAGTTCGACCATGCGCTACCCGCATCACCCCCCTCCTCCGCCGCATCCCGTGCCCCTCTGCATGATCCCCCTCCACCGCCGCATCCCGTCCCCCTCTGCATGATCCCCCTCCTCCGCCGCATCCCGTCCCCCTCTGCATCATTCCCTTCCTCCTGCACCCCCCTCTCCTTCCCCACTCCTCCTCTGCACCCCCCTCTCCTTCACCACTCCTCCTCTGCACCCCCCTTTCCTTCACCACTCCTCCTCTGCACCCCCCTCTCCTTCACCACTCCTCCTCTGCACCCCCCTCTCCTTCACCACTCCTTCTCTGCACCCCCCTCTCCTTCACCACTCCTCTGCACCCCCCTCTCCTTCACCACTCCTCCTCTGCACCCCCCTCTCCTTCAACACTCCTCCTCTGCACCCCCCTCTCCTTCACCACTCCTCCTCTGCACCCCCCTCGCCTTCACCACTCCTCTGCACCCCCCTCTCCTTCAACACTCTTCCTCTGCACCCCCCTCCCCTCCCCACTCCTCCTCTGCACCCCCCTTTCCTTCACCACTCCTCCTCTGCACCCCCTTCTCCTTCACCACTCCTCCTCTGCACCCCCCTCTCCTTCACCACTCCTCTGCACCCCCCTCTCCTTCAACACTCTTCCTCTGCACCCCCCTCTCCTTCACCACTCCTCCTCTGCACCCCCCTCTCCTTCACCACTCCTCCTCTGCACCCCCCTCTCCTTCACCACTCCTCTGCACCCCCCTCTCCTTCAACACTCTTCCTCTGCACCCCCCTCCCCTCCCCACTCCTCCTCTGCACCCCCCTCTCCTTCACCACTCCTCCTCTGCACCCCCCCTCCCCTTCACCACTCCTCTGCACCCCCCTCTCCTTCACCACTCCTCCTCTGCACCCCCTCTCCTTCACCCGTCACCACTCCTCCTCTGCACCCCCTCTCCTTCACCCGTCACCACTCCTCCTCTGCACCCCCTCTCCTTCACCCGTCACCACTCCTCCTCTGCACCCCCCTCTCCTTCACCACTCCTCCTCTGCACCCCCTCTCCTCCCATCACCACTCCTCCTCTGCACCCCCTCTCCTCCCATCACCACTCCTCCTCTGCACCCCCCTCCCATCACCACTCCTCCTCTGCATCATTCCCATCCTCTGCACCCCCTCTCCTCCCATCACCACTCCTCCTCCTCCTCCCCACGTTCTTCCTTCTTTACCACCCGCTCCTCCTCCATCACCGTCTCCGCCACCCACCCTTCAACCGTGCTCACCATCTTATTCATCTTGGATACCCCCCCCCCCCTCTTCCGCCACCCATGCCTTCCCCCTACCACCTCCCCCCCCCCCCCCACCCGCACCCTCCTCCTCCTCCAGAACCTCGCCACCAGCTGTTCTCACTCCTCTTTTACCTCGACCCCCACTCCAAGCCACTCTGCCCTCTCGGCTCGCCGTCACTCAGCTATTCCGCCGTTCCTGCCCCACCTTATGCTGCTTCCACTGACTGGTTCTAATACTCTCCCCGCCCTCCCTCCAACGTCACATCACTGTTGTCTCCACACCCGCCCGACGCCTCCTCGTGGCAAAAAAACTCCTTTACCCGCGTACCCCACCTGTCCTCACTTCAGCACCCATAACCCACCCCCGTCCACCCCTGGCCTTAACCATGGCTCAGTCGCTGTGCGTCTCGGTCGCTTGCTCTTTCACTCTTTCACTTTGACTTGTCTTCCGTTCCATCTTCATATTTCTTCCCCGACCCCCCCGCCCCCCACCCCCCGCCGCCGGCCCGTCGCTTCTTCATTCCCATCCTCCCCCCACCACCCGTCGCTTCTTCATTCTCACCCCCCCACCCCATGTCCATGTCAACCCACTCTCGCTCTCTCTCCCTCGCTATTTTCCTTAATCTATCCTCTCCCAGATCTTTTCCTTCCTCACCATTTGTCCCGAGTGTTACACTCCCACTCCCAGCGCGGGTGTCCGCACAAGCCCCGTATATTAGCTCCTCTTCACCCGTTTCTAGCTTCCTCTCTCCAGTTCTAGTTTTCTCTTGTCCTTTACAATTATCTCTACGGGGCCGCATCCTGATAACTGTTGCCCCGACCCCCTCGCATTCTCCTTATTTCAATGACTACGCCCCCCCCCCCCCCATCCTCACTCTACTGTTTGTTCCGCCTTTACTCCCGTCCCCTCCCCCTTTCCTCTCCCTCCCACCCCCTGCCTCCCTTCCTCTCCCCCCCCCTACCTCCCGCTCGTTCCCTCCCGCTCCCTCTTTCTCTTTTCGCGTCTCTCCACACTCGTGTCTCGTCCCTGTTCTCATCTCGTCTCTCCACACTCGTGTCTCGTCCCTGTTCTCATCTCGTCTGTCACATCTCGGCCATCCACTGTTGTACCATACCCCCCCACCCCATCTCCCCGAAACCCCAACTTCCTCCCCACCCCAACTCCCTCCCCACCCTCCCCCTTCCCCCTTTCTCCTCCTCCCCATCCTCCTCCCCCCCCCTCCTCCTCCTCGCCATCCTCCCCATCTTCCTCCTCCTCCCCCTCCCCCTCTCGGAGACGCACTGTCCCACCCTGACGCCCTCTGCCGACGCCCGGTTCCCAGGACCTGGCGGTAAAACCTTTAACGAGGCTCCCGGATGGCATCCTCGGCCTCCTCCAGGTTACATCTCCCTTCAGCTGCCCCCCCCCCTCCTCCCCCCCCCCCCTCCTCCCTCCACACCATCACCTCCAAACCCTCCCCCTCCCGTTACTTTCGACACCAAGGCATTCCCAGGCATCTCATCTCCGCTGAGAGTGAGTGCCCCTTTTTTTTTCTTCTATCTCACTCGACTTAGCTTGACTTCTCGCTGAAATCCCTTGGCCGGGGGAACGGGCATAAAAAAAGAAGTGAAATAGATAATTCTGTCAATACGGGATTTCAAGAGCCAGATGTGAAAATCGGATGGGCTTGTGTGCTGGTGTTTTAGGATCCAGCGAACGCAGAATTCGAGCAGGCTCCCGTCTCCTTGTCCCAGGCCGTGCTATTGTTGTTATCAAGCTGTGCTTGTACATAGAAACGTGTGGAGGAAAAGGTCGCATACAAGTCACGAGTACGACATCTGTTTTATATCGGACGTTTCTTTTAGGCCAAAATATTGTGATATTAATAGTAGTATCCGCGTGGAGAAGTGTAGAAACCGTTTTTTCTGCACCCCACCCATATGCGATCCGGGCGTCGGTGGAAATAATCGCGCGGTTCTTGGGAAGTCCACTTTGATTGCATCCGGTTTAACTTTGTTTAAGCCTTTTTATGCATACAATCAGAGCATGAGTGGAGCGTTATAATAGTCATATTTATCAATAATAAATGTTCCCATTACAGTTGTATTATAAACACATAGCCTATAATAGGTAATAACATATGCCTGAACATATTGTGCTTATGTTAGGTTTTAAATTGATGTGGCAAATTTTGTTTATGGTTTGTTTGGTATTATGATTACTTTAGACTCATGGAAGATACTCATGGAAGATACTAGTTTCAAGTTTGCGCTGTTGCCACCCATATAGAATTGCCTAATATACTGTTGAATAGACTAGTGCAGCCATAGGTTAGGAGTCCATCTATCCACCTCCCTCCAGACACGTGGAGAATAAATAATCTAGACTTGCACAACTATTTCTTTTTCTAAGGGCTTCATTGGCATATCAGATCCTTTGTGAGAATGTTCGGCGTGCTCGTGTTTCTGTTGTTTATCTCCCACTCTGCGTTCTCACTCGCCGTTCCGTGGTCGACGGGATTGTTTTACATTGTACTGTCTGAATTTCTACTTCAGTTGCCTCCGGGCCGGGTTGCTTATTTATCCTGTAATCTAGGAAATTCGGTTCTCCGTTGTCCCGCGTCTTGTCACTCATTGCCGACCACGCCATGCCCAGCTTGTCGTGTCTTGCCACGAGAGTGAGATGCGAATTAGTATTGGAATCGGGTACATTTATCACAGTAGTATCATACCACTTTTTTTTTGTCTCTCTCTTTTAGGGCTTTTTCTGGCGAAGACAAGAGTGAGATGCGAATTAGTATTAGAATCGGGTACTTTTATCCCAGCAATGTCATGCAATTGTGTTTGTCTCTCTCTCTTTTAGGGATTTTTCCGGCGAAGTCAAGCTGGTCCCGTCAACTACCAATGTCCCCGGAACAAGAACTGCGTGATAGATCGAGTAAACCGAAACCGATGCCAGTACTGCCGGCTGCAAAAATGCCTAGCGTTGGGCATGTCTCGAGACGGTACGTCACATCACGTGTTGGCGCTTTTTCCGTGACAACGGCGTTGCTCATGCTTTGCCATTCCGGCGATGGTGTTATATATCTCTCTTGGATATTGCATGCAAATGGTTTCGTTTTTTTGGCCACGGCTGTGTGACAGTCGTGAGATATGCATGGTCGTTAATGTAATTGGAGGAGAAGTTAAATACATTATTTAACGGGACAGAGATATTTACACGTGGTAGATATTTAAATGTATTGCCACGGAGATGTTTCCTCTCGTCTTATATATATTGAAGGTCTTCGTCACGTATTGTTGATATTGAATATCGTACTATGGTGTTGATATTGAATATCGTACAATGGTGTTGATATTGAAGATCTGACTATGTTGTTGAATTTGAAGATCTGACTATGGCGTTGATATTCAAGAGATCTTACTCTCATGTTCATATTGAAGATATCAAACGATCTATTGAATATCTCGCCTAATTAACCCAGAAACGATACCAGACAGGCGGTGACCGGTGTTTTCTCCCATTACTCCAGCCGTGAAGTTCGGTCGAATGTCAAAGAAGCAACGCGAGCGGGTGGAAGACGAGGCCAACTTCCACAAGCAGCGCCTCAGTATGTCAATGGAGGGGGGCGACGTCCAGTACAACGGCTCCCTCAGCCCCACCAACAACAACAACCAGTACGGGTACGTAGCGCCCTCATCCCCACCAACAACAACAACCAGTACGGGTACGTAGCTCCCTCAGCCCCACCAACAACAACAACCAGTACGGGTACATAGCTCTCTCAGCCCCACCAACAACAACAACCAGTACGGGTACGTAGCTCCCTCAGCCCCACCAATAACAACAACCAGTACAGGTACGTAGCTCCCTCCGCCCCACCAACAACAACAACCAGTACGGGTACGTATCGCCCTCAGCCCCACCAACAACAACCAGTATGGGTACGTAGCTCCCTCAGCCCCACCAACAACAACCAGTATGGGTACATAGCTCCCTCCGCCCCACCAACAACAACAACCAGTACGGGTACGTATCGCCCTCAGCCCCAACAACAACCAGTACGGGTACGTAGCTCCCTCAGCCCCACCAACAACAACAATCAGTACGGGTACGTAGCTCCCTCCGCCCCACCAACAACAACAACTAGTACGGGTACGTAGCTCCCTCAGCCCCACCAACAACAACAACCAGTATGTTTAAGTAGCTTCCTCAGCCCCACCAACAACAACAACTAGTACGGGTACGTAGCTCCCTCAGCCCCACCAACAACAACAAGCAGTACGGGTACGTAGCTCCCTCAGCTCCACCAACAACAACGACCAGTACGGGTACGTAGCTCCCTCAGCCCCACCAACAACAACAACTAGTACGGGTACGTAGCTCCCTCAGCCCCACCAACAACAACAACTAGTACGGGTACGTAGCTCCCTCAGCTCCACCTACAACAACGACCAGTACGGGTACGTAGCTCCCTCAGCCCCACCAACAACAACAACTAGTACGGGTACGTAGCTCCCTCAGCCCCACCAACAACAACAATCAGTACGGGTACGTAGCTCCCTCAGCCCCACCAAAACAACGACCAGTATGGGACCGTAGGCTAGCCGCCAAAGGACGATACCAGTGTCATGACGCTTCTGAACCCAGTGATAATATGCTGGGTTGTGTGATCACATCTCGGTGCTACGCGAATCGTCTTCCAGCGGGATCAACGAGGGTTTTTTAATTGGGTTGTTCAACCCTTGAAACGTTAATTTAACCATGTGAGTCTCATACGAAGACGTCAGACCTTGAATTGAAATATGGTCAATGCGCTAATATAAAATAAAATGATTTCGCTTAAGACACAAATGGTATTAAAGTGACTGCCCAGCGATGGTAGTAGTAGATGGGAGACACCCTCCCCGCCCTTCGTTTTCACCCCCTTCCATTTAGACCGGCTGTTCTAACCCCCCGCCCCCCCCCCCCCCCCCCGCTGTTACAGCTACCCGAACCAGATCCCGATGACCCCGGTAAACGGCTACGGCGACCCCTACGGTGTGGGCGGCCTTCCCGGCAGCGACCCCAGCTCCCCCATCGCCGACGTGCCTCGCGCCATGTATCCCGGCGACAACCAGCAGACCGTCATCCGCACCACAGAGGACATCGACCTGGGTCAGTCACGGACAGGGGTGTCGTGGGGTGAGGGAGGATGGGGGGGGGGGGGGGGGGGTAGCTGAGGTAGCAGTGGACTGTCGGGTACGGGGTTACGAGAGAATCAGTCGATCGCAAGGCTGCAAAAGCTTGAAATCTGCAAAAGTACTTTGCCAAGTAATGTAAAGTTAAGCGAAATTCAGAATTTTTATAAATCAGGCAGTAGTATATTTAAAGTCGATTGCGATTTAGATGACAACTATACTATCTACGTCAAGTGAAAGCTCCTGTACGGTGGGTAACAAATCGGGGAAGTCTAGTTGGGTGGGAGGTAGGTTGCGGTAAGGTGATTGGCAGTGTTACGGGTGTAACTGACTTGGTTTTTTTTTCCCCATTTAAAGTACGATAAAACGTTTTAAATGCACGGTCGTTTGTGGTTCCCTAAAACGGTATTCGCCGTTGTGTAATTTAAAACACGTGAGTATGTCTTATGATTGCAGATTTATTAACGAAAGCCATCGCAGACGCTCATTTGCGGACCTGTCTCTTCACGCCCGAGCAGATTGAGAGAATACAGGCTCAAGGTGTCTCAGTGGAACAGCTGCAAAGCTTGCAAAGCATGGTCGGTACTGTGTGTCCTGCACATGTCATATATTCCAATCCTGGCCTTTTCTGGACGTTCATACCGAGACGACGTAGCTCTCTTAGTCACGGTTTGAGTTTTGATTGTTTCATGCAGTAACTAATAGACCGGTTCATATTCCGACACTAGGCCCCGCCCACGCTTGAGTCCTTTTTCCTTAATCGTGAGTATGAAATTGACAATCATAGCTCATAGGTACAAGTGAGAAGTACTCATCTCTGAAACTGACAACAAAGTGACCTGCTGCTTTGTTTGTTCGACTTGTTGGTCCGACATAACGCACATGGACGACCTTTTGTCACCACACGATTAAATAAAGCAACAGTGACGTCTATGAATGATTGACAGCCTGGATCGGTTTATTATAGAAGTAACGTCGGATATCTCTTTCATCTCGAGACCGAATCGTATTTTCGTGGGGCGGCTTATTAGTCATTATGCACGAAGATTTTGGTAAAGTACAGCGTTGTTTCGGCGAAATATCACGACAGCGATATAACAGGGGCCAGTCCCGGAATAACATATGTAATTCCTGGCAATAACACCATAAATGTTATAGATAACAAACCGCAATCCCATGACATAATGCGACATTGACCCCCCATGGTTGCAGGTCTACCAGGACCTGTGGCTCGAGATCGCCGAGAAAGTGACAATGGCCGTCCAGCAGATCATTGAGTTTGCCAAGATGGTGCCTGGCTTCATGAACCTGCTACAGGATGACCAGATCATGCTGCTGAAGGGAGGTCAGTGTCACACTCGTGGGTGCTGGGGCACTGTGTGGTGGGCGCTGCTGTAAAGTGAGGGCGGAGGGGTGAGCACTGTTGTAGGGGTAGCACTGCTGTCGAGGGTAGCATTGTTGTGGGGGGTAGCATTGCTGTTGAGGGTAGCATTGTTGTGGGGGGTAGCATTGCTGTTGAGGGTAGCATTGTTGTGGGGGGTAGCATTGCTGTTGAGGGTAGCATTGTTGTGGGGGGTAGCATTGCTGTTGAGGGTAGCATTGTTGTGGGGGGTAGCATTGCTGTTGAGGGTAGCATTGTTGTGGGGGGTAGCATTGCTGTTGAGGGTAGCATTGTTGTGGGGGGTAGCATTGCTGTTGAGGGTAGCATTGTTGTGGGGGGTAGCATTGCTGTTGAGGGTAGCATTGTTGTGGGGGGTAGCATTGCTGTTGAGGGTAGCATTGTTGTGGGGGGTAGCAGTGCTGTTGAGGGTAGCATTGTTGTGGGGGGTAGCATTGCTGTTGAGGGTAGAAGCTGTGGGGGAGGGATAGCACTGCTTTGGGGGTGGCACTGCTGTGAGTATAGCACTGATGTGGGGTGCATGAAAAGTTGCTGTTGGTTAGTTACCCTCCTGTGGGGTAGTTGAAATACATAGTGTAAGACAGTTAAAACTCTGAAACTGTTTTGTGGGGCAGTTGAACGCTATTGTGGGTTAGATAATGCCTCTGTAAGGACAGTTACTACTACTTTGTGGTACATTTACACTGCTGTTTCGTGTTTTCGGCCTTCGAGATCTATTTCACTGTGACGTGTCTGTATAAAGTACGACGTTGTGTTCCAGGGAGCTTCGAAATCGCTTTGCTGAGGTTGTGTAGTGCATATGACGTGGAAAAGAATAATGTGATATTCGGAGCTGCTGTCGTGCCCTTGGAAACATTCTCACGACTAAGTAAGTAAATCATCACGTGTTGCGTACTTACATCTTGATATAGTTCTGCTTGTAAATCATATTAGCAAAGTCTTTGATAATTTATCTGGACCACTAGCCGTAATACATACCCAGGTGATGCTAAGAGTAATTCCGCTACGGCTTGGTGCATTACTGTGTATACCCGTGGTCTATGTAACGAAAATCTCTTATTATGTGACGTGATTATGCATCAAGATTTTAAGATTTTTGTCGTGACTCTTTGACTGTATTAGCCATTTATGGAATTGTATATTTATATTGTAGATATGGAAGAGAAGCAGCTGATGGCAGATATCTTTGAGTTTGCAAAAGACATTGCCGCGTTCAATCTTACAGAAACTGAGATTTCCCTTTTGTGTGCTGAAATTCTTATGAACCCAAGTAAGAATGACATTTTCTTTTGGGATTTAGATTTGCAATGTTGCTTACGAATTCAGTGAAATATTTAATGTTCCATTATTTTGGTTGATATTTGGTAAACGTGTTGTTATAGTGTGTTCGTTATTATTATATAGAAATTCCATTATCTTAATATTGCACAGCGCAGTCGCTGTTGTGTAAATGCTTTTGCATCTCTCTTTAAACGTTGATTACAATGCAATGGCGTCTTTATCTGTCTTACAATAGAGTGTGCACGTGTTTCTGCCTTGTGTTAGAAAAAATAGAGTTTATGTTTGATGTATTCAAATAAATCCTGTCAGTTAAAAGGAGTTTACCCTATCAATTCGCGTGTTTAAGGGCCTTTACCATATCATTTCTCGTGTTTAATGGCCTTACCCTATCAGTTCTCTTGTTTAAGGGTCTTTACCCTAACAGTCCTTCGGTTTAATTTAATTTTACCCTTTCGTTTTTTTCATTGGATAAGTCCCTCTCTGCTCTTATGCTCCTTACCGCCGCTGACCGCTGTCTTATGTTAACGCCGTTGTCCTTGTGTTAACGCCGCTGTCCGCTGTCCTTGTGTTACCGCCGTTGTCCGCTGTCCTTGTGTTAACGCCGCTGTCCGCTGTCCTTGTGTTACCGCCGTTGTCCGCTGTCCTTGTGTTAACGCCGTTGTCCGCTTTCCTTGTGTTAACGCCGTTGTCCGCTTTCCTTGTGTTAACGCCGTTGTCCGCTTTCCTTGTGTTAACGCCGTTGTCCGCTGTCCCTTTGTTAACGCCGTTGTCCGCTGTCCTTGTGTTAACGCCGTTGTCTTTGTGTTAACGCCGTTGTCCTTGTGTTAACGCCGCTGTCCGCTGTCCTTGTGTTAACGCCGTTGTCCTTGTGTTAACGTCGTTGTCCGCTGTCCTTGTGTTAACGCCGTTGTCCGCTGTCCTTGTGTTAACGCCGTTGTCCGCTGTCCTTTTGTTAACGCCGTTGTCCGCTGTCCTTGTGTTAACGCCGTTGTCCTTGTGTTAACGCCGTTGTCTTTGTGTTAACGCCGCTGTCCGCTGTCCTTGTGTTAACGCCGCTGTCCGTTGTCATTGTGTTAACGCCGTTGTCCGTTGTCCTTGTGTTAACGCCGTTGTCCGCTGTCCTTGTGTTAACGCCGTTGTCCGTTATCCTTGTGTTAACGTCGTTGTCCGCTGTCCTTGTGTTAACGCCGCTGTCCGCTGTCCTTGTGTTAACGCCGCTGTCCTTGTGTTAACGCCGCTGTCCTTGTGTTAACGCCGCTGTCTGCTGTCCTTATGTTAACGCCGTTGTCCGCTGCCTTGTGTTAACGCCGTTGTCCGCTGTCCTTGTGTTAACGCCGTTGTCCGCTGTCCTTGTGTTAACGCCGTTGCCCGCTGTCCTTGTGTTAACGCCGTTATCCGCTGTCCTTGTGTTAACGCCGTTGTCCGCTGTTCCTTGTGTTAACGCCGTTGTCCGCTGTCCTTGTGTTAACGCCGTTATCCGCTGTCCTTGTGTAAACGCCGCTGTCCTTGTGTTAACGCCGTTGCCCTCTCTCTGCCCCGCAGACCGCTCAGGAATCAAGGACAGCCTGGTGATCCAGAAGCTCAACGAGAGGATCGACTGCGCGCTGAAGATGGAGTTGGGGCGTCACCACCAGGATGAGGAGCACATCCGGGCGCTCATCGGCCAGAAGCTGCCCGCCATCCAACTGCTCAGTATTAGACACATTGACATTCTCAACAAGTTCAAGCAGCAGCACAGCGACATCAACTTCCCGCCTCTGCACAAAGAGCTCTTCTCGCAGGAGGGCATGGATTCGTCGTCGATGTGAGACGCCGACCTTCGGTCTGTCTCCTGCTGCAAAGTGGCCGACTCTCGTCTTCTACGCGAGAGGAGAGTGACTTTTTTTACTTTTTTTTTGTCGGCGCCATCATTGCTCGTTGGACTTTATTGGATAACACCCCCGTGACGTCATCGTCGCGCCCGGTGATGCGTTCTCGCGACCAGACACCGGTCGGCCGCGTCGTTGCCACTGGCAACGCGAGAGAGGACTCTCGCGTGAAAGTGGAAGACTTCTCGGATACTGACTTGACTGACTGATGTGCGTCACCACCGGGTGACCGTCGGCGAAAATCCGGTCGGGGGGAATTACGCTTCCCTTGGCTTTACTTTCCCGTGGATAGGTGCCAGGAGGTATGCACAACTGGACAACGTCACGGTTGTAGTATCTATTGAGCAGAATCAGCCCGAGGACACCCCTCTGCTGGTGGACGACTGCAGGCAAGGAATACGTCATGCCTCTCAGGACGACCGGTCCATATCGTACTCGTCCAATCAGGAGAGGACCCGTTAAGTTTGCCGACGCCCACAGTGATCAGCTGACTGATCGCGAACTGATCGCAGTCCGTTTCCTCCATCGATAGATTCACGACAATCACACGACGTATTAATACATATAAACTACAATTTCGCTTTTGGTGCGTTTTCCATGTCTCAGGATTCTCGGTCTTGAAAACCATTGCGGTGGGAGCCTGTTGTTATCGTTGGGACTCCGTACCTTGGATCGTTATGAGCGGATTTTCACAGCCACTCGTGGTGGCCGAGTTGTTAGCCTTGTCGTCTCTCCACCGCGCCTCTGTCGCGCGAAGAGAGGGGGCGGTCGGAGGGCAAAGGCGACTCGCGTGCAAGAAACATACCACTCTCCTGCTTCTTGGCGGAGTTAGCGACACAATTTTGTTCTGTTTTCAATTCTAGACCGTTCAGTGCTACTCGTTGTAATCCGGAATTTGCATTCAGGTCCCCGGACGCAGGATGCGCGTCGCTTACCAGTATTCGGCTTCACTGAGCGTACTCTGTCCTGATATCAGAGTAAACGGTGCCAACGTCATTTCCACACTCTAGAAAGAAGGAAGAGTTAGTAGTTGAAACTTTTTTGGTTAACACACGTGCCTTTCATTATTACATCAAAATTAGTTAGTAGCGTATTTTTATCTCTGATTATGTAGTATCATCTCCATATGGCGAGGAAGTAGATATTCGACGTCGTCCAAAACATGTGCCCCCCTCCCCCTCCCCCTCCCCTACACACCCCATCTACTACCAACATTTAGTACTACCCACGTTGGTTTCTCTTCCATAAACTTCCAGAGAGCCTCTCCCGCCACCCGCCACATAATGTGGCTGGTGCCATGTCCAGGTTTAGCCGAAACGGCGGGTGGCGAAAGCCAGTAGGAATATCAGTAAGGTACCGGATTTTTTTTTCTAAAACCGGAGGGAGGATAATTAGACAGCGGTGTTATTATTGGCTGTTCTCGGCTGTGCTCCTCCCCCTCAGTCTTACTCGTCTTCGACTCTCGGGACGACGGGACTGCGGTCTAGTCATCGTCATAAAGGGGAGGAGCCGGAGATATTCTGAACAATAGAGATCACAGCGGGGCCCGGGGCGGGGTGAAAAAACGCCCCCTGTCGGTCATAGCCGAACTAAAGCATTTTTTTTTTAATTGATGTTCCTATAAGGAACAGTTGTTATTTGTTACTGTTTAGAAAATTACTTGTTTCCTTCTTATTCTCTGTATATTTTTAACCTTTTGTTTTTCGTTTGTACATATTTTCAACGGGCATATGATATGACTTGTGTTCGTTTGAAGCCTTTTGATTGCAAAGAAAACTTTGCAACAGGTAACTCATTCATTTACGTTACATTTATTACTTGTTTCCCTACGTAACGTTTATTTAGCGTACGATAGAGAATCTGTGTGGTACGTATGCCTCTGGTCTGATGCGCGAGATGGACTGCTAAATGGTTGCTGTCAGTATGTAGTTAATCCCCAAGATGGGTTCATTTGAATGCAGCGATAAGATTTATCGATATGTAGCCACTCGAGAAAAGTAATTAAATATCGCTTGTTACCGAAGGTTGGTTTGGCAGGTTATTATAATATAGAAAGGTTCGAATGTTTCACTGTATTCTTACCATCAAAACTCCCCGTATTATTATATCCGCTTGTGTTATTACTATTATGAAAAGATTTGACAGGAATTAATTGATGGGGAAAATACAGGAATTAACCACGACATAATATGCTCGATCACCTAACACAGACTAGAAAGTGTAGGCCCTTTATAAGGCTGCCTTTTGTTTAATCCCGCTTAATGCTCTGAGTTTATTGGTCGTTTCCGATGAGGCCTCAAAGGGTGGGTGTACTGCAGAAATGTATTTGAAAGCGACGTAGCAAAGCCCCCCCCCCCTCCTTATTTTATGTAACCTGTCCAGGTATACCGCGGATAGCAGCTACCTCATTCACAAGGCTAGGACCAGAACTACAGAGCAGTGGGGGTCTGTGTGCCTGCAACGTCAAAAACCTTGTCGCTCCATGATCGCTTGAGTTATATTGATAAACTATGAAGGGCTGTTTAATTAATTGTGACGCCCATGGAGGTGATCATTTTGACGCTTGCTGTGCACACTAATGAATGAACATAAAAATATGATATTTTCCATTGAAATAAAATGGATATTTCGGGGTGTTAGGAAAGACATGCCATATCTAACAAATGAAATGGATATTTCAGGGTGTTTGGAAACACATGCCATATCTAGCAGCAAGCAATGCCGACTTAGTGCTTTAGACGGTGCTGTGTTTTCACTAGTGGATCTCGTGATCTGCACCAGTGAAGGCTAGTGGTCGCCGACTGATGTCTTTTCGGTCCCTATCGTCCCATCCATATGGTTTTGCGCGAAATGCGAAATGCGAAAAAATAAGGTCTTCCAAAAAACCTGATGTTTTATGTTGAAAAACGACCACCGATCTAAGCATATATCTATCTATTTCTAGACTGCCGAAGAGATTTAGCTTTCTCATTGCGTAGTGTCCCTGCCTCGAAGACACCGGTCCCAATCGCCGGACGGAAGCATAATATTATAACATTTTGCGATGAATGATATTACATCTGAGTGCGAGATAGTGTGATGTTTACCCTTTGTGTTACAACGATTAGCTATTAACCCGCGGGTTCCATATCTCTAAAAACGTTCAGGAATTAGTACAACCTTTACTATGATGGGGGTCGTATGCGATATAACTGGTGTAAACGTCCCCGCTAGTTGCCTTGTATCATAGATACTTTAGGAAGTAGGTATACATATATATATACTACTGTCACTATATCTGTATGGAAGGAAATTACGAAGTTCAGTGCAAGCATTGACACATGTATCAGCTTTGGTGCTGTAGCAGTTACAGGTCTACTATTCTATAACTTCAGCCTTGTCTGGTTAACTGACATCTCTAGTACAAAGTCAATTTCTTGTCCTAGTTCTATACACTGTATTTATCTATATATAAATCTATATATATCGATACTACTACCCCAGTGAAAGGCAATTAGTATGAATGCTGACCCCATTTCCGCTAATGAAGTATTGCATGTGTCATTTTATCCATATGTTGTATTATTCGAAGTAAAATCGCTTTAATTTTCATAACAGTGTATTAATAGTTCAAACGATGATATCGATTTGTGTATAATTTAGAGTTAACTTTTTTTTCTCTCTCTTGTAGTCCCAAAGTTTCATTAATTTCGTGCGGGGTTCGTCCTTGCGTTTGTTATCCGCTTTTGATTAAGTGGCAGGGATTTTTCTACAGACTTCATCATATTTCTTCAACCGTGGGTGTCGTCCATATTGCAGTGTCAGCGACCGTTGGTGAATGAGATTCTGTGTATCCATGTCTCATTCTCGTCAATCAAACAGTCAGTCGTGACCAAATCGGTCTGCACCTGACAGTAGAATGTACTAATCCGGTTATTCAACTTACCTACGGTAGAAACCGTCCCACGGTAGAAACCGTCCCTCGGTAGAAACCGTCCCACGGTAGACACCGCCCCACGGTAGACACCGCCCCACGGTAGACACCACCCCACGGTAGACACCGCCCCACGATAGAAACCGTCCCTCGGTAGAAACCGCCCCACGGTAGACACCGCCCCACGGTAGGCACCGCCCCACGGTAGACACCGCCCCAACTGTGTAGTCTCCTCCCCGGTGGGGGCGTAGTGAGACAACTCGTAACCATCGAAAACGGCCTGAATGCATTTCGCGGAGGAGTTAGCCACACATGTTAGACACGTGTATTCTGCTGATGGGGAAAAAACAGCGGTCGCGATCAGTCCTGACGTTCATCGTATGTGTACTGTACATACAGCACCCTTCATGGTCATTGTAGCTAGGTTCACCATTGTAGAATGCTCCCGAAGAACTGACGTGTGTTCTGTGTACTTGTCCACCTAGTTCATGCTTGGATCCGCGCGGAAGGATAGGTAATTTTCGGGCGGGTCTGTCCCAATATTCTTCGATCCCTCTCTGTTATTGAGAATGGTTTCATATGAACCCAGTTCTATAGGTTTACAGGTCAGCAGTCATTGTTAGTTTGGTCCCAAACAAAATAAGGATGACATTTATTATTAGATCAGCGTCTGACAATGGATTTACTTTTAATTGCTGGATTTGTGATATCACACAAACTATGCGAAAAGGTGAATGAAACTGCAACTTTACTTGTTCAGTTTGAATCTTAGAAGTTTAATATCGAAACGCAATTTAGGGACGACTGACAATTGTTGGAACCATTGTGTGATACTTGTGAATGCAAGTGAGAAAATCTGTTTTTTGCCGGGAGCTTCATCGTTCATTTAATCAATCGTTCGTCCAGCCACACAACTTAACCTTGTATAGAGAACTAGTGTATAGTTTTAGAACAGACTAGTGTCCACAACATATTCGCGCTGTAGCTGATTCACGTCTGTCCTCCAACTGAACCATTTTAGCCCTTAACGAATATGAGATTTTTGTATCCAGGTTTTGGGAGCTCGTTTTGAGCATTTTATATGTACAAAATATGCATTGTGTAAATCTGTATTATAGCTAAGTATATCCGCTGTGATCGCCAGAGACAGAGGGGAACTATTTTCTTACAAAACAAGTCTTATACGAGATGATCACACTGATGTTTATTTTGAATCACGTACCCTGTGTAAAAATGGGGATGAACACAAGGCAATAAACTTTCCGCTAACATTACACTGTATCCGACGTTGTCGTGTTTTCCTTCCAGAAAGGATTTAAAGGTCCATGTTTTGGCAGGTGTACCCCCATACTAATTACCGGGTACACCCACGTTATTGATTGGGAACCAGCTCGGTGCAGAGACTGCCGAACGCGTCCTACAGAACTAGCGAACTGAAGTTACGGTAGTGTTTTTGTTTTTGTTTTTCTAATACAGGAATTATCTGATGACGATAGTCGACGTTTCGTGACCTGTCGTGCACAGTGAGATTAAATTTAGATAGTATGAGGAACTACGAAAATGATGCAACGGCCCCATGCCATATCTGACGTTTCATACCTGCCGCCTTTAATCTGCTGCGTTTTCAGCACTCACAAACTTAAAAAGACACGATGATGGGCAAGTCTGGCGGTCGTTAGTAAAAATCCGCGAACACTGCAACTTTTTTTTAAAGGCGCCCAGGCACACGAAAATGGCAGTAAATTATTCAATATGTCATGCATAAATTAAAACATATATAGGACACAACAAGTATACGGCTACAATAGAGTGTCATAAATGTTATGGTTAAAATTTAGTTTCACTTTGACCTATCTATACCATGTACATATGCATATATATCGCGCGTTTGAGTTTTTTTTTTTTTTGACAACATAACGCAGGAAGCCCAAACCAAAGATGATGGTTATAATATTAACTCCATAACCCCCCACCTGGAAAAACGTGAGCCTATGCCCCCCCCCCCACCCCCACCCCCTCCCCAATTAACCTTATGCGTGGCTCCTTTCTCCTGGCTCACTGGAAAATGATCACATATTCTGAAACTAAGAGGTAAACTAGAAGACGGCAGCGTGATCCACATTCTGATGTCTGATATTAAGAGGTAAACTAGAAGACGGCAGCGTGATCCACATTCTGATGTCTGATATTAAGAGGTTAACTAGAAGACGGCAGCGTGGTCCACATTCTGATGACGTAATGCATATAAGCAAGCCACACGCACTGCACACTTTCCCACGCGATATATGTTTCATGCCGTGTATCCAGAAAAGTGGTCTATAATCATATGCCCTGTTAACCATTACAATCATTATATGGGGGTATACAATAAGAACATAAAAAAATTTAATCAATTTCCATTAAAAGTATTTGACATTTTTCTCAGGGAAAATATTCCTGAATGAGTATACAGCTTATAGCTACGTATATATATATATAGGCCTGGTGAATTAATTAACCAACTAATTGGAACGACCATCTGCACTCTGCATGTTGACGGACCATTGCAAGTGGAACTTCAATATAATTGATGATCCCGCTAAAATTATTGACAGTGTTCAACAAAATAGGCTCATTGTTGCTTTGAAATAAACTTCTTTCTTTCTATGACATGATATATAGGCGTATACTCGATGATATATATATATAGCTGCGCCTGCCGATCCAACGCTGATCTATCTACACATTACACTAGGATCGTTGATTTTGCTTTCGCACCCAAACTCACTTTTTTTTTAATTGATGCAGATATTTCGATGTTGTAAAGCTCAGGGTTATAACAGTATTTATCCCACTACCACGGTTTTAGTCAGGCTGGTGCCTGGGCTGGTGCACCCTGCCGAGATGACCCTACCGCACGCTGACTGCGAGTGACCCCCCTGCAGTATAAAACTACGCATACGAGATAGACCAATGGGAGCGCGCGAGACATAGTTAACCAATAGCGACAGCTGAAACAGTGAGCGGTACCTTTAAACATTTCTCACGTGAAAACAAGTGTTTGTAACGTGAGATGATTTCTACTTTAACCACTTTTGTATTTGTGTATTAGTAAGTTAAACTAGCCATATAAATTAAGTGTCTTGTGTAGTTTTCATAAAAATAATGCGATACATAGATCATAGACAATTGAATTGCATGTCAATCGTTTAGCGACGACGGGTTCTTGTTGACCAAGTTGACAACAAGCAACGAGTCGGAACTTGTCATTCATGTGGCGGAATATTATCATTGTTATTTTGTGTTACGATTAGGTTTAGTTTAACTGCAACTTATCAGAAGTGGCCATTTTATTGCGATCTTGTGAGTACACAATTGACTACCAGTTTTAGACCCCCCGACATGCACAATACACAGACACAGTGCCCCAAATAATGTCAATATTACACATGACATGTACACTGGTACAGCCTACTAAAGTCAAAGTCATAAATGCCGTAGACTCACGTTTCGGCCTATATTTTCCGCGATTGTGCTGCGATCGCTCTACAAATCACTGACATGAGAAAGCAACACTAGACCATTTTAATGATACCAAACTTACGTTTGTACTGCGATGTTATCCTTTTTTATGACACAAAAAATATTTCTCCATGCTGACACTCCATTGGCAGCAGACACACTTTCGCAAATAGACTAAATCTCAGACAATGAAAGGCTCTATAGTTGCCATGGCATCCTCGTGGCTGGTATAAATATAGAGCATGTATTGTTTAAAGCACGTTCGGCGCCATGGCAACCATCATTTTATGACGCATGTTTTAGTATTTTGGCGACAGAGCGTCTTCTGCCAATGGCATGTCAGCATGGAGAAATATTCTTTGTGTCATAAAAAAGGATAACATCGCAGTAGAAACGTAAGTTTGGTATCATTAAAATGGTCTAGTGTTGCTTTCTCACGTCAGATATTTAAGAGTGATCAAGGCAAATTCGCGGAAAATATGGGCCGAAACGTGTATCTACAGTATTTATGACTTTGACTTTACAGGGGATTGTTTTACTAAATTTCAAGTTACAAGCTTGGAACTGCTAACAACCGATCATAACAGGAATAAGTTTTATTCAGTGATTATTGGGGTGCAAGGCTATCTTCATGTAATTTATTGTCCACTAATATTATTCCAAATCATATTTACCTATTTATGATAATTTAAGGCTGTGGCTATTTGTACAGGTCCATATGAATAAGCTGGTTTGCTATTTGTACGGCACCGGTCACATGACCGCTAATCAACTCCCATTATCTGTGGCCCCCTAAAACGCTGGCCAATCAGGGCCTAGTCACGTGACGATCGAGCCCCCCCATCCCCTATCCCTACCAACTTGGCTGACTGAGTCCATGTAGATTAGTTCCTCATGTACCAACAATACAACAGATTATTCATACGGCCCTCGACTTTATAGAGATATAAGAGATGATTTAATTTTTGATGTACCAATAATATGACAGACTATTCATACAGCGCTAAGTTCTATATACATATAGAGATGATTTAATTCTTCATGTACCAATAATACGGCATACTATTCATACAGCGCTCAGCTCTATTTAGATAGAGAGGAATAATTCTTCATATAGACCAATAATATGGTAAACTATTCATTCGGCACTTGACTTAAACAGATTTTTTTTCTCTTTGCGACAAAAATTTCATTGTGATTTTACAAGCATTTAAGTTATAAGATCTTAATGAAATGCCCTTCAAAACTGTTTCTAAAACCAGTGGATGCCTTTAAAGCTAGGCAGAATTCGCTGTATTTGAGACTATAAACAGGGGCATGCAGAGGAATTCTTGAAATAATGGGCACAGTAAATTATTGGACAAAAACATAAAATAAATGCGGTCAAAAACCGACCGAGGTGTATGTTACATACTATTTGCACATATTGTAATCTTTGGTAAGATAATGAAGGAATGCGTAAACTATGAAGCTTTATGCATTGTAATATATAAAGAGAGGCCAGGCCAAGGGTACATAATTTGATAAGGGAGGGCACAGATATATCTTAGCATCTGAAATGGGGGGACACAGATATACCTCAGGGTCTGAAGGGGGAGGGGGCTATGCCTTCCCCTGGACATCAGCATGATAAGGCATATAAAATAAAATTGAATAGAAAAAGCCCTGACCTTGGAAGTTAAGACAACAGATCAAATTACTTTCATTCCACCAGGTCAAAAAATTGCATAGGGCTTCTGGAAAGGTATGCATTTTGTCGATTAGTTAAGAACTTTCTACTCTATGCATGATGAAATGTGATACAACGCCGCAAATACAGCAATTGAATGCCTGGCTCTAATGGCATATATGCTGCTTAGAGGCAGGCCTGGTAAACCACCATATGCAATTTTCAATACCAGCAGGCAATACATTGTAGATAGCAATCAGGATAGTCCTTATACTCATGGTTATTAAGTATGAAAGGAATTTGGTTTTGTGAGCTACATGTTGCTATATCCCACCAAACTTGTGGCACTATTACCTGATTACTGAGAACCAATAGTGTACAAAAGCTACATGATAGAGCTATAGTTACCATAGATACAGTTGATTTATTGGCATTCAAAGATTTAAATGTCACTGCTCAGTTTAGGCAGTCAACATTGATAAAGAGGTAAGCTCATACAGCTCAGATACAGTGATTATTAGTTTTGTGATGGCCAATAGTTTGCAGGGCCTGTAGGGGTCATAGGTACTTACCCCACTTATATATATATAGGGCAATATATTCAATTATAGGAGAGAGGGATATCAGATAATGGGAATTACATGTACTGGCTATAGATGTCTGCAGATATAAAAGCTCAAGAATATAAATTACACTTACCAGTAGATTTGTCCTGGTGCCTAGCTCAGGTTGTTACTTTGGGTTTTGTTTGTGGCCAGCTCTACACGAAGATCCACACCCTCTTCTCTGGATGAACTTGTCTTGGTAATTAATGCAACCTATGCATGATTTTACTTGTGATCTTTTGCAGACACTTAACTTATTTTGACTACGATGGAAGCTCAAGAGGAGAGTATGACTTCCAGTGAGGAGGACAGTGGATCACCTATTGTACCTCCTGATTCGCCAGGCAGTTCAATATCTACAAGAATGCAGGTATGTTACCATTTTAACTCTGAGACATGTACAACCCAAGGCTATTCAGACAAGTGTAGCATATAATTATAAGGCTGGCTACCGTTAACAGTAGTACAAAAATATGCATTTGATGCTGGTGGAAACAAGTTAATTGGTGTGTGTTTACTGTGTTTATTCTCCCTTCCTTCTCCCATTGACGTGATATGGCCAAAAGTTATGGAAAGTCTTATCTTGGAAACTAGATAGCAAATAAGTCTGTACATGTATTATAATTATTAATCCATCTTTGATGTCACCAACTTATTGTGTGGATGCATAGTGATAAGTATCCCCTGTCATATATTAATGCACCATATATTAAATTGTATTGTTTGAACACATTGCAGGAAGAGTATGATGAGCTGTTGAAATATGCTGTCATCGTTCCGAGCTATGACCCCACCAACATACCGAAGTCTCTTACTGACTTCAGAGGCTCATTTCCACGCTATGATGATGACAAGAGATATGACGTCACTGGGATGACGTCACATATGGACAGACACCCACAGAATGATGAAGGTTAGCTCCCATGGGAAGAGGGCCGGCCCGATAGCTCAGTGGGTTAGAGCGCTCGCATTGAGCGCTCTGGCCACCTGGGAGCCTAACGGCACGTGGATCGGTGGTCATATCTGTGTGGTCGCAGGGTAAAGACCCCATGTCCTTCTTCGCAAATGATAGGGGGTTACCCCGGGGACATGGCTCCGCTCTTTCCTTCTTTCTCCCATTGACGCGACATGACCAGAGTTGGTTATTGCGTTATCAATATAAACATCGATTTAATTGGAAGTCGGGTCTTGGGGACCTATATTTCTCACAGAACTCCTTAGTATTCCCATGCTTCCCTAAGTATAATGGTACAGCAGGGTGTGGGCTCTTCCTGTCATATATGTCAAAGTTAGTTTTGAATGGCTGGCTAAACCAAATAGATATCAATGTAATTTCATGAACGGAGTAGTTCTGGGGGTTTATTTCTATCATCGATTCCCTATTCATCTTCCCTGGATGTTCTTTGGCTCAGTTAAACCCTTATGTTATTCACTTATGTATTCACTTCGTTAAATACGATTTCCTTCGACATCCTCCGTAGATTCTGACACGGTTGAAGAGAGAAGTGAAATCGACAGCGTATCTGAAGCGGACGCGAGTCACGAATACACGGAACCCCTTCCACGTGAGGGTCCTAGCAGGGAACCAGCCTTTCGGGGGTCCGCGTCCCATGAAGCACCAGCTCAGCATCCTCGACAACTGCCGACGCGTAAGTCGTTTCAAGACTACATTCTGATGTGTCGCTTTATTAAATCGATGAAAAGTGACTACGAAAGGGGAATTTACAGCCAGAACCATCAATAGACGATGTATTTACTTCTTTGTTTTAACATGGTTACCAATATCATCTGGCCAACGTGAGCCGTTTCTACGTTTCTTCCGAGTGCGTAGTATTATCATAAATCCAACCATTGAATCAATAATGATGTTAGCCTTCACATAAATATCTGGTCTACGGCAGTGCGAGACGCAGACTTGGAAGACCCGATGTACACCAGAAAGTTTGCCCGGCCGGACTCGCCTGTAAGCAGCGTGTCGGAAGCGCCCTCTATACACGAGAGTGAGAGCTCCTATTCGGTGAGCATCGACCAGGACGTGTCCCGGATGGAGCGTCTTCTGGATCAATGGACGGGCGACCTGCGCAGAAATGTCCTGGTAAGTACCGAAAATAGGGGTTGGGGAGGCGGGTGGGGGGGGGGGTCGCCCGGTAGCTCAGTGGGTTAGAGCGCTCGCTTTGAGTGTTCTGGCCACCTGAGAGCCTTATTACACAAAAAAAGGAGCCACCCGGTCCCACAGGAGATGCGTCATTTTGGCCCAAAAAAGATTTCCTATCTTTCCGTCTTTATTGATGATACACAATGAATATGTACCTTTACACTGTCAACCTAAATACATCATTTTCATCTAAGGCATTTAAACTAAAAGTTTCTCAAGGAACATATTGCTGTTTGAGTACTTTTAACCGTCAACCAACGACAACTGGTATGACCTTACCATGCATAAAGAGATAATCCTGGTGTCAATATCGGTTAGTTCAGTGACTAGGACTGAATCAAGCTGTTCTTGTTTACAGTCCGAGTTTGGCCAGGCCAAGATTAGATTGATCGAATACCACCGGCACCAGATGCTTAAGGAAAAAGCTAGGTAAGACATGAATTATGGGTTGTTTATTCGTTACTTTATTATCGTCTGATTACGACGTTATGGTTTTCAAGGTAAGACAGTAACGTTCCATTTAGCAGCGTCTTGGCAAGCCATTAGACCTCACACAAGATCAGAATATTAAGATGTCGCGTGCTGAGTTGCTGTGGTCACGGAAGTCCAATATCGAGATAACTAAAGGCAGCCTATGCGGTCAAAACTATGATATGAAGGATATTGGTTTATTATATTGCTTTCAAAGTAGTTTATTATTTTGCTTTCAAAGAAGTTTATTATTTTGCTTTCAAATTAGTTTCTAAATTTACGTGACAGCGCCATTACGTATAAGGCTTTTCCTTTGAATTTCGCGTGTTTATCGTGATGTTGCACGCCAGGCACGGGCGCCGAGAAAGCCCAGCAGCAGAACGAGGTGGAGGGACTGAAGGAGCTGCTCCACACGTACGAACGCTCCATCGAACGCAAGGACCAGGTCATCTCCAACCTGACCCGCGGCCTCCAGAAACAGAAGCAGAACAGCGAGGTGCTGCGTGCCTTCTGCGAGTGGCGCGCCAAGCATAACGACGCCAAGCGGGAGGTCAGTGGTACAGATCCTCAGACCCGAGGGGACGGGGGATGGGGTGGGGTGGGGTGGGGGGGGGGGGGGGGAGGGGGAGGGCAGAAACAGAAGCAGAACAGCGAGGTGCTGCGTGCCTTCTGCGAGTGGCGCGCCAAGCATAACGACGCCAAGCGGGAGGTCAGTGGTACAGATCCTTAGACCCGAGGGGACGGGGGGATGGGGTGGGGTGGGGTGGGGGGGGGGGGAGGGCAGAAACAGAAGCAGAACAGCGAGGTGCTGCGTGCCTTCTGCGAGTGGCGCGCCAAGCATAACGACGCCAAGCGGGAGGTCAGTGGTACAGATCCTCAGGTCAGTGGTACAGATCCTCAGACCCGAGGGGACGGGGGATGGGGTTGGGGTGGGGAGCGGGGGGAAGGGCAGAAACAGAAGCAGAACAGCGAGGTGCTGCGTGCCTTCTGCGAGTGGCGCGCCAAGCATAACGACGCCAAGCGGGAGGTCAGTGGTACAGATCCTCAGGTCAGTGGTACAGATCCTCAGACCCGAGGGGACGGGGGATGGGGTGGGGTGGGGGGGGGAAGGGCAGAAACAGAAGCAGAACAGCGAGGTGCTGCGTGCCTTCTGCGAGTGGCGCGCCAAGCATAACGACGCCAAGCGGGAGGTCAGTGGTACAGATCCTCAGACTCGAGGGAACGGGGGATGGGGTGGGGTGGGGGGGGGGGACGGGCAGAAACAGAAGCAGAACAGCGAGGTGCTGCGTGCCTTCTGCGAGTGGCGCGCCAAGCATAACGACGCCAAGCGGGAGGTCAGTGGTACAGATCCTTAGACCCGAGGGGACGGGGGATGGGGTGGGGTGGGGTGGGGGGGGGGAAGGGCAGAAACAGAAGCAGAACAGCGAGGTGCTGCGTGCCTTCTGCGAGTGGCGCGCCAAGCATAACGACGCCAAGCGGGAGGTCAGTGGTACAGGATCCTCAGGTCAGTGGTACAGATCCTCAGACCCGAGGGGACGGGGGATGGGGTGGGGTGGGGGGCGGGGGGAAGGGCAGAAACAGAAGCAGAACAGCGAGGTGCTGCGTGCCTTCTGCGAGTGGCGCGCCAAGCATAACGACGCCAAGCGGGAGGTCAGTGGTACAGATCCTCAGGTCAGTGATACAGATCCTCAGACCCGAGGGGACGGGGGATGGGGTGGTGTGGGGGGGGGGGGGGGAGGGCAGAAACAGAAGCAGAACAGCGAGGTGCTGCGTGCCTTCTGCGAGTGGCGCGCCAAGCATAACGACGCCAAGCGGGAGGTCAGTGGTACAGATCCTCAGACTCGAGGGGACGGGGGATGGGGTGGGGTGGGGGTGGGGGGGGGGGGGGGAGGGGCAGAAACAGAAGCAGAACAGCGAGGTGCTGCGTGCCTTCTGCGAGTGGCGCGCCAAGCATAACGACGCCAAGCGGGAGGTCGGTGGTACAGATCCTCAGACCCGAGGGAACGGGGGATGGGGTGGGGTGGGGGGGGGACGGGCAGAAACAGAAGCAGAACAGCGAGGTGCTGCGTGCCTTCTGCGAGTGGCGCGCCAAGCATAACGACGCCAAGCCTGGAGGTCAGTGGTACAGATCCTCAAACCCGAGGGGACGGGGGGATGGAGTGGGGTGGGGGGGGGGGGGGAGGGCAGAAACAGAAGCAGAACAGCGAGGTGCTGCGTGCCTTCTGCGAGTGGCGCGCCAAGCATAACGACGCCAAGCGGGAGGTCAGTGGTACAGATCCTGAGACCCGAGGGGACGGGGGGATGGGGTGGGGTGGGGGGGGGGGAAGGGCAGAAACAGAAGCAGAACAGCGAGGTGCTGCGTGCCTTCTGCGAGTGGCGCGCCAAGCATAACGACGCCAAGCGGGAGGTCAGTGGTACAGATCCTCAGACCCGAGGGGACGGGGGATGGGGTGGGGTGGGGTGGGGGGGGGGGGAGGGCAGAAACAGAAGCAGAACAGCGAGGTGCTGCGTGCCTTCTGCGAGTGGCGCGCCAAGCATAACGACGCCAAGCGGGAGGTCAGTTGCTGAGCGCGACCACGGGCGAGCCCTCCAGCGAAAAATACACGAATAATAATAATAATACCGTATTACTCCAGGCGTTCGCGTGCAAGATTGCTGAGCGCCACCTCGAGCGTATGCTTCAGCGGAAATTACACCAACAATAATCATGATAATAATCATAATACCGTATTATTCCAGGCTTTCGCGACCAAGATTGCTGAGCGCCACCACGAGCGCGCCCTTCAGCGGAGGTACTACGACGCATGGCACTCCGTGGTGGAGTCCAAGTGGCGGACACGTGTGGAGAAGGCTTGTCAGTCCAAGGCTCAGGAAGTCTGCATCAACCTGACCAACGACTACGAGGCCAGAGTCGCCTCGGTCAGTAACCTCCGCATGGCGCCCAAGGGCGTACATTTTACTGCTTGAAATAGTTTTGATTTAACTAAAAACAATCTAAAATATTTTACTTAAAATTAACATTTTGCTGTGTCAAGTATTGAGACTTACTTACATTTTACGGTTTAAAACATTAACCGGAACTGAAACTGCATTTTACTGTTTTAAAATATTTTAATTGAATTAAAATGCATTTTTTTATATTAAAGCTGAACTTTGCATTATATTTGTTAACCTAATTAAACCGAACTTAAACCGGATAAGATTTGATCGTTATCACTTTGAAGCCCGGTATTATACAGCTATGATAGAGTAATGTGTTGCCACCACCTCTAGCTGAGTGAATCTGTTATACATTCAAGTCCTGTGTTATACAGCTGTGATTGACATTGTGGTGTTGCCCCCTCCCCCCCCCCCCTCTAGCTGAGTGAGGCCCTGGAGGCTGCCCGGGGGAGGTGGCCAGGCTCCACGCCGAGCGGGAGGCCTACGAGGAAACCATGAAGAAAGCCTTCATGAGGGGTGTGTGCGCCCTCAACATGGAGGCCATGACCATGTTCCAGGAGGCTGACGGCAACGGTGAGTCCAGTCACGTGTATTACTACGTATGCACCCTCTCAAGGCCGTGACATTGATGTATTGTACTTTTGTTAATCATTTGGTTTGGCATCCGTCCGTCTGCGAAAGACGATAGATCTGCGGCTTTGTTTTGGTTTAAGTAATACGATTTGCGTCGCGGCATTTGCGCTTTTGACTGAATAAATCTATCTGAGACCGACAGAGCTTGCCGCAGTCGCCCCATCGATGACCTGTCGATAGGTCTTGGTTATTACTCAATGGACGTCAGTTTCTCAAACCAGAGCCCGTCGTGGTGGGCTATTCACTCTCGCATGAGACGTGTCCATCCCCCTCTTTGGGATGTTAATCATGCAGCTATGATCTAGTAGCTAGTCTCCCCACCTCACGAGTGAAGCTTAAAACATTTGATTTTTTTTTCCAGCTGACGGGAGAGCGGAGGAAGATGCGCCACCAGATGGCGACACTCTAGCCCCCGAGGACTACCCGGCGTACACAGTGGCCCAGGAGTCTGTGTACTCCTCGCACCCCCCAGGGGGGCCCCCACCCAGGGTGGTCACCAGCCAAACCGCCTCCAGGGGCCCCACCCCGGGAGCCAAGGTCATCACCGCTCAGAGCAAAGTGTCGGTACGTGTGTTGTGTGTAACAGTATTTATATCCACAGAGACGACTATCAGACAGAGATAGTCCTGCACCGCACTTCAGGTGTTTATTCGTCTCTAGCCATTCAACATATTGGTAGTCAGTCGAGCGGAACAGGGAGCGATTATTATAGAACAATTAGTGTAAAAGCGGGAGTGTTCAACACCATAGACTGGTGCTGCTTCTTGTTACATTGTCTATGGCGCCATCGTTGGGGGCGTGGACCGTTCGTTGTGACCCGCCGCGGGTGGTCATGGTAATGAGTAGGGCGCTGGGTGGATGAGGGAGAGGGGGTGATGGGTACGTGGGGAAGAGGTGTCACCGCTGCGTTAATTCTCCCAATGTGTACCGATAGAATTTTGTGTGTGTCTTTTTTGGTTTTTCTGCAGTTTTTCTGGGGGTGGGGAACTTCCCCTTAGTGTGTCACTGCATGGTTATTTGCCTGTTGCCAGCAGCGCTATAATGTGACCGCAGATAAACCAAATAACAAATGGAAAAGGCTTTAGTTTATCACGTGTAACCGTAACACATTTCGAAGTAAATTCACAGCTACACCATGGCCTAGTATGTACCGTTATGTTCGGCGCGGTGCGCGGTGCGGGGTTTGAATTCCAGAATCGCAGAAGTGACAAATTAGACTTTTATTCCACTATATTTACCAGTTCTATGGCTATATGGTATTACATTGGCAATCAAATAATCACAGCCTACAGTAATCTAGTGTTAAAGTCGAACTGGTGATGAGGGGGAGTTGTAATTATAGGTAGTATTGGCATTATGATCAGTGTGATTATAAATAGTAGCGACCTCACTTCAGCCTGGATCTCCTGTTTGCTGATATCGATATACAATAGACGTGAATTGCTTTACTCTGTCGTTCCCACCTGCTAACAACGTATGCATATGTTATTTTCAGTCTGGTGCTCAGTTCAAGGGGACGGGGAGGGGTAGGGTGGTGACTGCCAAGATGAGCGGACGGGGTGACCCGCGGGCCGGTTACCCCCAAGCTCTCGGTGCCCCCACCCTGGCACCCCCTATGAGCTCTGTCATCGTCGAGAGACACCAGCCAATTACCAAAGTAAGGCTCTCCTACTGAATTGTAAATAGACAAGAAATAAGTGATTAGTTCAAGCTGCTGAGACGGCGTTTTGTATTACAATTGGCAAGGACAGATGTGATTGGATGACTGTGACAACGCAGTATTTAAATTGTCGAACGCCACACTTTCCACGTGAGAGGTACACCAAATGTCAGATGAAACATTCTTAAACGTACCTCTTTTTTTCATTTTTTAGGTAGTATTTATTTGTATTTCTGCAATAAGTACATAATTTCTATTAGCACTAATTGACCTTTCTCTGCCGGGAAACATGCTGAATAAGCTACTCTATCTGATGTAACTCACTTGTCAAAGGCGGATCCATGATTTTGAACGGGCACTTTCCCTGGGAGTAAGACTGACTACCCGGATGGGGGGTGGGAGAGTTAATGAGAGTGCAATTCGCACAAATGGCCTTCTCTTTCAAGAGAAGCAAACCACCTGGATCCACCAATGCTACTTGTCCATGGTTGCCAACTGATATAGTATTGAAATACAGTCTAACTAAGTTACATATAAGACGTGCGGAGCAGATTGATTAACATGCGATCATCGTCGCAAGTGCAGACATTACGAGACGTAGATATGATCATAACGTGTCCCTCCATGATGGAGGCTGTATACAATCATAACGGGTCGTGTTTTGATCTTTGTATTTTGTTGTCGTTTCCAGCAGACGATCGGCCACGCGACGGCGATGAAGTACCCGACCAGGCCGTCCAACCAAGACATCCCTCCCCAGCAGCAGCAGCAGGCCGCCGCTAGACCGGCCATAGTTCACAGGAAGATAGCGGGCCAGGCCGGACAAGTGCCGCTGGCGGCGCCTAACATACAGACCGTCAAGGTGGTCGACTGACCGAATGACTCATGCACCCTCTTCTCTGTCCCGTGTACCTACTGCCCCCCCCCCTTCTTCTCCGTCCCACCCACCCCTATGGTCGGAGCCGCCCGCTGACCCACCTCCACCCACATACTTGTCGACATATGCCCAGTGGATTACGCTTCTCCTTTGAGTCGCGGTTTCGAGTCGCAGTCGGTCCGGGAGACACATCTGTAGTGTCTTAAAGCTGCTCATACTACAATTTTTCACTTTTCAAATACATGATTTTATGGAAAATCCCAAGCCCAAGCTTGTTAGCTTTAACCGTTTGATAATTGTATACTAGATGGCCAAAAAGTCATACTTGAGATGCAACAGTCCGGCAAAGAATTGTCTTTACAACATCCTCTTCTTTGCATACTATTTTTTATTTTTCGAAGTTTTACCTAAATGCTTTATGAAACTTTCTTTTAGATAGTGTCAAAAATGTCTCAAGCTAACAACTGTCTGGGCAGCTTTAAGGGTCTCGTAGTTCCAACGGATCGTGAACCTCTCAGAGCGCTCCTTGACGCAGAGTTTTGTTAACTTTAACTGTAATGAATTTAACTGTCGTTTGATAATAACGGTAACGATCAGGTTCGCCATTTTTTATGAGCTAAACATAATTTGAATAGAAACCGAACGAAATGAAATAATGTACCGATGAAACGGGAAAGCATAGTTTATTTATTTCGATGTATAATTAGTAACATCTCTAATGCGCGTATGTTTCGTCGTTTCCTACGCTCAATCTGTAAGTATCCCTTTGTTAACACTATTTATATCCATGTATACACATTATGTTTGTCTTATGTGAAAAAAACATTTAGGGTCATAAATGATGATATTTCCTACATTGGCCTTACTTCTGTATAGAGAATTCCTTCGCGTGATTTCCTATATTACAATGATAACCATTCAACCGCGAACAAATATTCTAACTCCTTAAATGCCAAGTTTCTTCAGATAATTTATTTCTAAGGACATTTGTAATAAAATTTAAATGATCAAGTTTCACTTCAATAATAATAGGTGTCCTGTAGACACTATACCAGGTCACACTACATAAGTTATCATTCACGGAATGAGAATCAATCAACGTCACTATCTAGTATTATTTAAACACGTAAGGAGGTGGGTGGTATACATAGTGTTTTATGTATGAGACAACCTCCGTCGATTTCTTCGATCGCGTAGGATTTAGTACCCGATTCCGCCAGCTGTACCTCCTGGGTGCAAGTGGGCTATGGCCTTGACATGATCCTGTCTACCAATATATATTACTCCTATCTATTTTATGATTATATTTGCCAACATATATATATGAAGTGTATTATTCATAAACGTCCCTAGTACTGTTGCACAGATGGGGTGGTTGCATATTGATCAGATGGAATTATCGAATTCAACGATTGAAGTCTTAAAGGTAACCGAACCAGAAGTAGCAACATTAATACTGGCCCATGAAATATGGTAATAACGACTACGTACAGATTATACGAGTACTTGGAAGACAAGTCTTTTATGCTTTGATAAAGAGTGTATGTGTCACTAATAGTCAGATATATAAAAATCTATGACAACTGTCCAACGTTCACTACAGACCGAAATTGTGTCTTCAACATCCGTTCTCACTGGCTTCCCAAAACGGGACTCAACCGGTAATTCTTTGGTCGTGGTATTTAAAATGACATCTCGTATTAACAGATGAAATAGCATTCTTCCGTATTTGTACAACCACCAATTGTCTTCCACCGGAAGCCGATGCCATACGCTCCTGATCCTGATCCTGATCCACAAGACATGAATATGCAGATTTGAGGCATATTGAATGCAAGAACAGATCATGTGGGTATATATAACAGATGTTGGAAAGTACTCCGTAGTTTTTTTAACTGTAAGAGCGGAACGACCACAACATATGTAGTTAATATCCTAGATCCTCGTTCGTCTTCAACTGGGAGGGGGGGGGGGGGGGGTCTGTACTTCCCTCTGCCACGAGAAGAGTCAACATGTCAACCGTCATTGCAGGCGACCTCGTCAACTTGTGACTGGGCAAGGTGAATTTCAACCAGAGCCAACAATATAGAAATGTGATGGCAGGTGCCATTATACACTTGGAATACTAATTTGCCAACGTACGTTGACAATGCCCATTACATAACACATATTACACTTCTTATAAAGACGTTTAGATTTGATCATCAGTGGCGGATTTCACGAACACAGTTGAGCCGACTATGGGGCTTAGACGGCTAACGTTACCATGCAAATGCTGGGCGATTTTAGCCGACTAAACTATAGGCCACAGTTCAACGAAAGCTGCGGCTAGCTGCATCGCTTTGGGATATGCGTTACCTGGTGCAACAATAAATGGTAAGTCGTAACATATTCGAGGTAGACCTGGGGCCAATTAGGCTACATAGAGCATACTTGAGTTGGGTCTCAGATCAGATTTGGACTTGAGTGCGAAGAGCTGAAATGGTATTCCCCTCCATATATACCGACGATTAATTTAAAATAGCCTTTTGCCAGCAAGCACCATAAAATGTCATTCTCCCGAATAACAGATGAACTGAAAGAATCTCATGTGTTTTTCATGATCTATAATAAGTAACATGTTCAGACATACAAATGATGGCAGGTAAAAACCTGCTTGCTTAAAATATCACGCTAATAAAACATAAATATTAAACACATGAATGTAGCAATATGGGGGATATGTGTAGCCGTTTCGCCATGTCTGTTCTATTGCATCCGCTTGTGCGCACCCGTCAAATATACCGGTCGTCGAATGCATTACCTTCCGAGTTTTTCGCTGTACGTAGGATTTACATATAGTAGCCTGACTTTCTGAAATTTTCTCTCATAATTTCCCAGAAGTACATATAAGTTTACATGTATATGTAGCCGTTGTCAAAATATCAAAGCGGTGCCGCATTCACCCATAAGACGTTGTCAGAAGTACTGCATCATTGTGACAAATCCCCATACATTTTCAGAAATACTCATGCAGAGTGAGACTCAGTATCAGAAATACTCATGAAGACCTTATCAGAAGTAGTCTAACGTTACTCTTGCTTTGTCAGAAGCACCGATGCAGACGTTGTAAGAAGTCCCATACTTTGTCAGACGCACCGATGCAGACGTTGTAAGAAGTCCCATACTTTGTCAGACGCACCGATGCAGACGTTGTAAGAAGTCCCATACTTTGTCAGACGCACCGATGCAGATGTTGTCAGAACAGAAGTCCCATACTTTGTCAGACGCACCGATGCAGACGTTGTAAGAAGTCCCATACTTTGTCAGACGCACCGATGCAGATGTTGTCAGAACAGAAGTCCCATACTTTGTCAGAAGCACCGATGCAGACCTTGTAAGAAGTCCCATACTTTGTCAGACGCACCGATGCAGATGTTGTCAGAACAGAAGTCCCATACTTTGTCAGAAGCACCGATGCAGACCTTGTAAGAAGTCCCATACTTTGTCAGACGCACCGATGCAGATGTTGTCAGAACAGAAGTCCCATACTTTGTCAGACGCACCGATGCAGACGTTGTAAGAAGTCCCATACTTTGTCAGACGCACCGATGCAGATGTTGTCAGAACAGAAGTCCCATACTTTGTCAGACGCACCGATGCAGACGTTGTAAGAAGTCCCATACTTTGTCAGACGCACCGATGCAGACGTTGTAAGAAGTCCCATACATTGTCAGACGCACCGATGCAGACGTTGTAAGAAGTCCCATACTTTGTCAGACGCACCGATGCAGATGTTGTCAGAACAGAAGTCCCATACTTTGTCAGAAGCACCGATGCAGACCTTGTAAGAAGTCCCATACTTTGTCAGACGCACCGATGCAGATGTTGTCGGAACAGAAGTCCCATACTTTGTCAGACGCACCGATGCAGATGTTGTCAGAACAGAAGTCCCATACTTTGTCAGACGCACCGATGCAGATGTTGTCAGAACAGAAGTCCCATACTTTGTCAGAAGCACCGATGCAGACGTTGTAAGAAGTCCCATACTTTGTCAGAAGCACCGATGCAGACGTTGTAAGAAGTCCCATACTTTGTCAGACGCACCGATGCAGATGTTGTCAGAACAGAAGTCCCATACTTTGTCAGACGCACCGATGCAGACGTTGTAAGAAGTCCCATACTTTGTCAGACGCACCGATGCAGATGTTGTCAGAACAGAAGTCCCATACTTTGTCAGAAGCACCGATACAGACGTTGTAAGAAGTCCCATACTTTGTCAGAAGCACCGATGCAGACGTTGTAAGAAGTCCCATACTTTGTCAGACGCACCGATGCAGATGTTGTCAGAACAGAAGTCCCATACTTTGTCAGACGCACCGATGCAGATGTTGTCAGAACAGAAGTCCCATACTTTGTCAGACGCACCGATGCAGATGTTGTCAGAACAGAAGTCCCATACTTTGTCAGACGCACCGATGCAGATGTTGTCAGAACAGAAGTCCCATACTTTGTCAGAAGCACCGATGCAGACGTTGTAAGAAGTCCCATACTTTGTCAGAAGCACCGATGCAGACGTTGTAAGAAGTCCCATACTTTGTCAGACGCACCGATGCAGATGTTGTCAGAACAGAAGTCCCATACTTTGTCAGAAGCACCGATGCAGATGTTGTCAGAAGTCCCATGCTTTGTCAGAAGTACCGATGCACCAGCATGCGCAACCCGAGCGTTCCCACATGTCGCAGCGTTGGCTAGACGTGTCCATTTTGAGCGGCGCCATTGCTCTCGTGCCGAATGACCTTGTCGGCGTCTGCGTTTTTCCAAATCTCGTATAGACAGTATCTAAGCGACTTTGGTCAAGGTAGTATATTAGACGACGTTGTAAGTGTCACGAGAGCATAACATGAGAGCTAGGCTATTCATTTCAATGGCCTTGCGCATAAATCTTTATCTTTTAAACAATGAAATGACCCTTAATAGATTAAAAGATTCACAATGCAAATAAATGTCATTCTGGGGATTATTAACTCCACCACTATACGAACCTGAGAAGCTATAACGGAACGGGCACGACACATAACGTTTGTTAAACGTTCTAACGTTATTAGAACCACTGTAAAACGTTATTAAAACGTTATGTGTGTGTTGGGTTACGCCATAATTGTTTGCAGCAGTGGCTTGGTATAAGGGCGGGTTTGAGTGTGCCTCTACGGTTGTAAGATGTGCAATTGGGTGGCATCGTGAGCATGTATAGACCCTCTGTATAGGGTGATGGCTAGGTAGCCTAGAGGAGGGGTTTGGTGGATCGAGATTATCGTCTCAAGGTTTGGCACTTGCTGGCGGGGAGTCTCGCGGCCATCGCGTGACTATCGGTAACATTCTGGTGTGCCATGATGACGTTGAGAAAAGGATACGTTTCCTGGAAGGACGGCACAAACACGTCACGACGCTTGAAGCTACAGTCGACGGCGCGTAAGTCGTTCTCGAAGCGCTCGCGGTATTCATAGGCACCCCAGCAATTGCCCTGTAATTAAAACGAATTGAAGCGACTGAAACTGGGATTGATATATATGTGTGTACATGTGCTATTAGAAAGGTTGATATTACAGGCAGGGAGTACATTATTTTCGCATCGGCCGTATACAGACACTTATAGTAACCCCCGGTATCGGAGTTTCCCAGTTCCAACTTGAAAACAGCGTTCATGTAAGTCACTTTAACAAACGTTTACATCAAGAGACAAGAGCTTGGTGCATGCATATTCATTGCTATATGGCAAGAGATTAAAGTTAAATTCTTAATGTGATCTTGTCGTATTTAAGCTCACAGTTGACCATCGTAAATGCGATCGCTCACATTCGTGCAACGAGAAATTTAAGCACTAAAGAAAAACATAATTAAACTTGTATATATTAAGTTATTTGATGATCTTTACTTCTTCCCTACAAACAGACAAACGCACCAATACATCAACGCACTGAACGTGTCACAACTGATCAGATCTTATTATCCTTACGTTACGTTCGTGTTTCTGGAAGACAAGACCACGTACCCTGGCTAACACCTTGCCTCCTGGTTTGATGGCCTTCAGAGACAGCTCAGTGATTAAACTTGTAGTCTCCACATCGTACCCGTATCCTACAAATAGCAGACACAACTTTTAATTTTTTGTTCTCATGATGCAATATCCATATGTGTTCGTTAACACCCAAATCACTAAATTTAAAGATCGCTAAAATATCGATTTTTCTTGTACATTCTTTGTTCCGCGAGAACAAATTTAAACATCAGTTACCTCGGACCGCCTTCTCCACTGGGAACTCCGTGAGGTCGTTAATGACGTAATCATAAAGATGACCGCTCTGTATGCTCTCATGTAGTACTTTAACACAATCGTCAAGGACAATCTGTAAAATGAGCATCGGTAAATGTCACATGAAGTTCGGCAAAAAGAGCGAAACAACGCATATCACCTTTACTTGATGAACAAAGTCATGCCATCGGCTGATGGTCATTACCTTGATACTTTAATTATTAGGAGCTGATTAAAGTTCGGGCACTGTCCCCAGGGAGGATCTAGGGGGGTGGGGGTAGGGGCGTTGCAAGCCCTACCCCCCTTGGAGCAATCCAATGCAGATCCAGAGGGAGGGGGGGGTGACATTTTTTACGAGAGCGGAGAGCCCCCCCCCCTCGCACTCGGTCGCACCCCCCCCCCCAACCCCCGCCTCCATTCCAAATTCCTATATCCGCCCCTGTGCAACGGTTTGCAGAATTCCTTACCTTATAGTTAGGCCCCTCCAGCTTGTCCATGGAACTGCCACAGACAGACCTCATGTGACGTCGACAGCCTTTGATTACCTCCTCGTCGATCTTACGCTCCGCTAAGGAAATAGTCCACTACACATAATACCAATAATGCACGCGAGTTCCTATTATAACGATGTGTATTAGTCTCTCAAACATTGATGGTAACGAATTGATTGTAAAGGTATAAAACACTGGAGCTGCACAGGCGGAAGGAGGTCTATGTTCGGGTGCATTACATCCAACATTGTATATTAAATCCTGAGCCTGAATTAATAATTAACCATGCTAATAATATCGCCGTTTTAGCTGTGATGTGACAAACATGTCTATCCCGGGACACCGCAGAACTCTGTCACGGCCTGCTAGTTATAACAAAGCATCGCGAAGCACAACAACTGATGACGCTTACCACGAAGTTGAAAACCTTCGTAAATTTATATCACGGGCAAGGCTAAAATACTGTGGTGAGTCCAGCTAGGGCTGGCTGGGGTAGGTGAGACATACCCCCACTCCCTCCCTCATACCTGACTGGCTTGGCCAGGACGGACCTCTACTTTGAGGTCCGGACCTCTACTTTGCGGTCCGGACCTCTAGTTTGAGGTCCGGCTCCCAGTGGCTGGGGTGGGACACATTCCACCCCCTCACTCATACCCGCCTGGCTTGGCCAGGACGGACCCACAGTTGTGGGTCCCGCACGCTGTGCGACTACCCCCCCACCCCCCCGGCCCTCTCTCATGACCGCCTGGCTTGGCCAGGACGGGTCCACACCGCACGCTGTAGTCTGCGCGACTACCTCCACCCTCTCCCCCTTCCCGCCGGAGTTGGCAAGGAACCTGACCTCTAGTTGAAGAAGAGGGCCGGACCTACAACTGTAGGTCCAGACCTCTAGTTTTCCTCAACTGTAGGTCCAGACCTCTAGTTTTGGGTGGGGCTATCCCGTATTTAAGGGGCCGGAATCTGGTAGACAAGGAGGAGAAGAAGGAAAGGACTGACCGGGACTTATCGGAATTGACTTATACTCGATGGATATGAAATGTGCATGCGGAATAAATACAAGAAAAGAGACCAATGCTGTTGTTTCAATTGAATCAAGTAAACGGATGAAGATAATCGTGAACCCTCGACAGGGTTCTCCACAATACTATATTGGGCAGTCTTGCATGCGTGGAATATAGACAAAAGAACTTATAGGCGATTCAAGGACTGATTCCGGTTTGTATTTTGACCAGTTTTGGAGGGAACTAGCTCGATATACAACTTTAACATATCACAGCACTAGGGGAAAGGGGCAGAAATTTAAATGAGATGTTGTATCATCATTGCCATCATGGGAAATAAAATACTGCCACAGTCCAGTCTTCGATCAGACCATGTTTTTTTAGGAATCTCTACTGCCCGTCCGCTGCACTTATCCATCCGGCGCCAAGAATCTCGTTTACACCTTCATGAACACCGCCTGTTCGCATAACCACCCAGGAAGAGACAGAATCAGGATGTCCGCATGTGGATATATATGTGTGTGGATCCGGAAAGGATACTTCCGCCATGGTTATAAACTTGGGGTTTTCCTTGAGCAGTTCGTGGAGAATGCCGCCATCGCCTCCTCCCAGGATCAGCACCTCCTTGTCCTTGTAGTCATCCTGATCCAGACAGCATATAGTCCGGGTGTAGATCAGGTCACTCTCACCCAGCACTGCCCAGAGAAACGTAGAGGCATATTAAAGGCAGAATAACAACTCAAAGCATGAAACGTGTTGTGATGCAGCGCCCACAGAACCTAGTTTATAACGTCGCATTTGATGCGTCTTCTCTCCTATCACCCATTTGACAATGAACTGGTGTCGTTCTTCTATGTATTTTAATGATAGTTGTTCTATATAATATTTCAATGATAGTTGTTCTTTATAATATTTCAATAATAGTTATTCTGTATGATAATTCCATCAAATTTATTCTGTATAATATTTCAATAATAGTTATTCTGTATTATAATTCAATAATAGTTATTCTGCATAATATTTCAATAACCGTTATTCTGTATCATATTTCAATAATACTTATTCTGTATAATATTTAAATAATAGTTGTTCCATTTATTTTATTGACGTTGAAAAGAAATGTATTCTAATTTATCACGTCAATACGTGGCCCAGTAAATAAAATATATATATATAACTTATATGAAACATCACAACTGACAAACATTGTCAGGTTCGAAACTAAATGTTCTCGATTTGTTGACTTTTTCTTGGGCGCAATAAATTACTACATAATATTCTTACTATCGTCCGCTTCGACTATATATATATTATATTAAGTATAATTAACCTACTCACTGGAATCGCCATCCAACAGCAGGACGTTGCCGAACTCCTTGGAATGGAAGATCCTGATGTTCTGGAAGTCCGAGTTCTTCTCAAAGACGAGTTTGTCGTAGTCCATCTCCAGAATTCGTTCGTCGGCCGATACAGCGTACGGCCAGGCCGGCTGTCCTCGCCGGATGGGGGCGTACAGGCTGCAACGTCACGACGGGGTCACATGACAGGGTTACATGACAGGGTCACATAGGTTTACATGACAGGGTTACATGACAGGGTCACATGATAGCGCATAGACACGACATCGGTTGGCATAGATAGCTAGCTTTATTGCTTTCGAGGCCATCAGGCCAACAAAACATGTACATTTCTATTTGTTACAACATGCTAACACTGGTTCAAGAACACACGTTCAAAGCAGTAGCATTATTATACATAATTATGTTTACATCATACAAAACACGATATCCTTTTGCTTCGATTTCGCTGGAGCTCGGGAAGTTTACATACAGCAACAAAATTACCAATTATATTTACCTGTTGTTCTCAGTGCACAAGTCACCGAGATGTGCCTTCATTCTGGCTTCGAGCGAGCGGATAAACTGCAAAAAAGAGCGAACAAATTGAAGGATACATTTATTTGTCAAACCATTTTAAATCTATGAAAGTTCGCAGTCGTTCAGGAGCTTGGAATCTAGATAATTAACATGTTAGGCGACATCTTGATTTAAATCCTTGACCCTGAAGCCTAGCTGTCATGGACATTGGACGTGTTAAAGTCAGCGAAATTAGCCAGCGCTGTGGGCGTTATTCAGAGAGAAACATGATCGCATAACAGTGATACTGCAATAATGTGTCGGTCTGACCTAACAATAGTCATTTAATTATAATACTGGGGTTGGTTTAACGTAAAACTGCAACTTCAGAACTTGTCGATATATATGTAGGCGATATTCGTATAACACCTGCTAAAAATGGCCACCAAATGGCGCTTAATTAATTGACATGGGCGTACGATACGGCACTGGTTGCTTTGGCTTGTTTCCCGATGTACATACCGCAAAAAAATAATGGGACATATAAAGGCTTCAACTGCTATAAATAAACATCAAAGTGTGATAGGTGACTGGCAGCTGAACAGGACCAAACCACAAATTATCGCAACTATTTACACGTAGGCCACAAGTGTCCAGCCTTGCAGACTTCCACAATGCAAGAGTGTCGTAGAAATTCGTACAGACATTTAGCATAAATATCTGAAATAATTACTGGTGTAATGTGAGAATTAAACAAAAAGACCTCCTCATCAGGACCCGTATAGGACCATATAAAACACAGTAGAGAGGCGACGCAAGCACTTGCACAAGGGGGACAAAGAAAGTTGTGTTGAATTAACTACCCGCAAATATGTAATGCTCCCAAACAAGTCCTCACAATATCCAAGCACAATACATAACGAGCATTATTATATTACATATAGTTATTTATCGCTAAGCAGCAAGCTTGTGTTTAGGGCTATATATATAAAACAACCATGAGGCAACTTTTTAGAACCATCTTAATGGTATATAAGTATTATATTCTATTAATACTACATAATTAAACTAATATGGCTTCAATAAAATTAAATGGAATGTCGATATAATATGTTTTTAGCGATCTACGTGTGAGATAGGGTCTTTCTTGTGAATTCCGTATAAAATACCAAGAAGTTACATAACTACTCCACCAATTGCCATGAAGGTATATATATAAGTGAGAAAGAAGGTTGGGATTAAAATGCTTAAAACTGATTCATGATTTTTTTTTAAAGACAGTTCCCAGTAAAAAATAGTTCCACTAAATCATTGTTAGCAATATTAAGTGGCTCTAAGAGCAACTGCATATTAAAATAAAATGTTCCGACTAAGATATTGCAGTTGCAGCCATAATAACATTCGTTATTTTCTGACAGAGCAGATCAAAACCTAGACGAAGACTAGGATTTCAGTGTGACCTTTACGAGAGGGAATGAAACAAACTCCCCACACGGTGGCGCTACGTAAGCTAGCTTTTACCGCCGCTGTCGGCCGGGGGTAAATTTCGAGATTCTTGAAAAACAGTCAAATCAGCTGTAATTTCTTGCAACTTTATAGTTTTTAAGAATAAAACATAAAATAACGAGCTTTGTGTATTTAATACAGCAAAAAACATATTCTAAAAAGTTATAATTGTGACAGAACTCTTTCTTTTCATCACCTGATTTCATGTGTTATTAGGCTTAGGCTGGGGTCTCAGCACTAATTTGTAGAAATGCGCGACGCATTTTTCCTATCGATTTGCGCAGCGTTGCCCTGGCGAGCGAGTGTGAAAATGCATTGAGGACGTAGGCGACAAGAGAGATATAATGGAGCCCTAGCGGAGTGAGTCGAAGGCAGAGAGTGGGAATGAACGTCCAGCTAATGGCGACCCGAAGTAAGTTTTAGAGAAAAAGCTACAGGTAGGCCTACACACATGCGTGATATTATATATACCATGATGAAAATAAAAAGTCCAAAACCACCGGAATGACCGTGAAAATGACCAGAGACCGCAGACCCGCCTACAAGAGAGGAAGTTCAAGGGACACGTACGGACCTACCTTGACGTATATGGCATCTTGCCCGGCATTTAGCTCTCGGGATACCTATAAAGCATAGTTTGTATTATATCTCTGTTGAAGATGTCTACCGATGAACGGTTTTAATCACGACCAACTGGATTCAAAACATCTCCTACATAATCTCTGATATCAATCAATCAACAAATATAAATTAATACCCAATTAGTAAAGCGGCACCATGAGTATATAGTTTTGTCAGCAACAATAATGATACCCAACTGTTCTCTGCATGCTTAGCACTTGGTTACTTTTATGTATCAAATTGGCAATCCGCGCACAAAGCATGTTATGGAGCATTGATAACACACACATGGAACACTCAGGTATCGTCCTAGAATCTATTTTTGAGTATTACGGTTATGCAGATACACTTTCTTTTTTGACGGGATAAAGCTTGAACCAAAAGTGAAGTGTATTCCGAATAAGCAGACTTCAGCACATATTAGCAGGGATCTCCTTTGCCAGAGAGGATCGACAAACTTGTCGCTATCTGGTAGCTGGTGCCTCAAACATTTTTGTTGACAGGCCAACAGAAAAAAACTGCCTGAATGTAACACACATGATTTTTATTTACGTTGCTTAATGATGTATGTTTTTTTTCGTATGAAACCGTCGTTTCATTGTCGTAAAAATATAGTATAATAGTAATGAAATTTACATATCTTGAGATGACAGGTAAGCATGCCATGTCTACGGGAAAAAAAACCTCTTCCGACCGAGCGGATGTTGGCGGTAAAACGTCCCTTCTGAGCGGGTTTTGAAGGTGAATAAAAGATGGCGGGGGGGAGGCTTTACCTCGGAACCACCCCAAACCTAACAATATATTAAGTGCCCCCCCCACCCGGGAGTCTATGTCACAAAACAGGATGTATAGGAGATGTCGGCACAAGAAGAGTATGACGGGGGGGGGGTGTACCCCCTCTGAATCGCGAATCCCAAAGAAGAGAGCAATACCGACTCCAAGAATTAAATTCGACGAGAACTGCTCAAAATTGAGTGACAAAAGAAACACATTAGATGATATATCGCGAATATCGAGGAATTCACAGACTGCTGTAAAAAGAGGTACCCCCCCCCCCCCCTCAGTATTGAGATCCAAATGAAGGAGCAAAATGGAGGAGAGTAAAAAAACAGAACAACCGACATGCTTTTTCCTCTCTCTCTCTCTCTCTCTGCCTCTCTCTCTCTCTCTAAAGGACCCTCGTTGCCGGCCCCGGTAGCTCAGTGGGCTAGAGCGCTCGTCTTGAGGGCTCTGGCCACCTGAGAGCCTAACAGCACGTGGATCGATGGTTCGAGCCCTGCTGTGGCCATGTCTGTGTGGTCGCAGGGTCAAGATCCCATGTCCTTCTTTGCAAAGAGTATGGGGCTACTCCCGGGGACATGGCTCCACTCTCTCCTCCTTCTCCCATTGAGGAGATATGACCAAGGAGTGGTTAAAGCGTCCTGAATATACAACAAGCCAAAGGACCCCGCCGGATAGCAGCGCATCATACATCCACCACCCCAGATGGGCGGGCTGAGAACATTTGGTCACTGGTGGCTCGCTTCACAGCGTGAGTGAGTTATTAGAGTTATTTGAATGCGTTCGATGACTGGTTGACCTTGAAAGGGCCGGCTGAGCAAGCGAGCTTCGCCATGATGCATGCGGGTAATGGTAGGTTTATTACGCAGTGTTGTCAAAAATATTAGTGCACCAATGTAATAGTCTCTCCATGAAAACGCCGCACGGACTGGGTACGTTATGACCCATTCATATTATAAGTACATATTTTGTGGAGCGGAAAGGCTACTCTAGTGGCGGGCAGAGAATGGGTGGGGGCTATGTGGGGTAAAAGGTCAGGGGGTGTGAGTGGTGTCGTCTCGGCAACGAGACTGATGTGACACCAGTGTATCTGTAGTGGGTAGTAGGGGTCTGGAAGGTGTAAATGATGAAACGCGACACGCGGTTTATGTGAAAAATCGACATTCGTCATTGACCCCCAAATTCCAACATTGAGGACCTGAGAAAGAGACACCGACACAGAGAGTGGCATTGTAGAAAATCGACATTCGGCACCGCGATTTTTGCAAAATTTATTACATATCATAAGTACTTAATTTGTGGAGCGGAAAGACTACTCTACTGACTGCCTTGAAGGCGGAGCCTGTGGGGGGAAGGGGGGGGGGGGGGGTCAGGGGGTTTCAACCCCCCCCCCCACACCCCCTGTTGGGTACTTTGCGTATACACTGTACAAGTCCGGTTTTCCGACGAAATACGTCGGAAAGTGATATTTTCGGATACCTTGAGGAAAAGTAAGCATCAAAATAACTGAAATGCAAAATAGAAGAACGGACTATGCATGCAACGTCGTTGTACTGACCAGAAGATTTACGGAGTACGGAACTGAACACAGAAGCATTTAAACAACAAGCCATACACAAGCCATATGGTAAACCATATTTCTGTCAACAGTAATTATATATAGCGGATATTGAAATACATGTCAGTAATTATATATAGCGGATATTGAAATACATGTCAGTAGTTATCTCACGGTCTTTTAAATGATCAACCTTTAAGGCGGATAACAAACCGGCTTCAAAATCATGCAAAGCAACTGAAATGGTCTTACGACAACACAAGCCCAAGGGAATTAGTGAACAACGCCATTTAGAGGGGTCTAGAAGGGGGGGGTCCAGTGTCCAGTGTCGATTTTTTCGAAATTTTCAGTGTCGAATGTCGATTTTTCACGACCTTCCGTGTCGCTTTTTTGCTAAGTTTAAAAAAATAATAATTAAAAATATGTGTCCATGACGCTTTTTCAGATCCTCAGTGCCGGAATTTGTGGGTCAAGGTCGAATGTCGTGTTTTCAAATATGCATGTGTCGCGTGTCGCCATTTACCCCTTCCAGACCCCTATTGAGCGGTGTGTAAGAGAAAGTCTCGTGAACTAAGGTCACTGAAGGTCGACGTTACCTCCTCCAGCGATGGCAGGCTAGACGGCTGACTGTCCCCACGAGGGCGTGTGCTATGCAAGCCCTGGGGTGAGTGAAAGACAACATTGGCAAGAGTGAAAAGAAAGCTTGGCGTAGGAGAGGGGAGGCGGAAGGGACGGCTGAGGTGTGAGAGAAGGGGTTCCCAGGTGACGACTGCGCAGATTGCTAGCCTCGCGAAGTTGCAAATGCGGAATATATATCCCAATTAAATATAATAATACTATACTATAATCTATATAGATTTCGTAAATATGCATATCAATATAGCACTCGAGTGATACCACGATAAGTACCAAGCAATGTAAAAAGTAAGCTTTCAGTAGCCTACGCTGTATGCCTCACTTGAAGGCACTCCGACACATCAATGAAAATCTGGAGATTTCAGTTGAAGCTTTGAAATTATGAGTCATTATAGAACATGACACGAAAGTAATCAGAACGCTGTATGCCTCACTTGAAGTCACTCCGACACATCAATGAAAATCTGGATTTCGTTCCCACCACGTGGTCTCTCCATATTGCAACATGATCTCACCATGTTCTGTAATATATTATACTATAGTCGTTCCCGTCCTGTTTGACGCGGGGGTCAAGGCAGTACTATCACCAGTCAGCCTTGGTATGGGCCCCAGGACCTACATCACTGCGAATAGTGCAAGGCGCGGAATCTACCAACGGATTCAGCGGGAAACCACCAGGCAATGTTCATCGATTATAGAACGTGCCGAACGCCCCATAAAGGCCTGGGCGGGCGGGGTGGGAGTGGGGCTGGGGGGTGGGGGAGTATAGGTCGTTCGGGAGCCACCTGATCCCGAGACCCTAGAGATGCCATGGCAACGCCTTCTGCATGGCACACCATACACATTTCATCCGGGTTTCAATGCATTGGTAGGCAACGCCACAGGGCACCAGGGCCTTTTGTCCACAGCTGGGCTTAATTTTCCCGCTGCATAGGATGAAATATGCGGTTCGTTATATGGTCCCTGTGGCGAGTGGGTATCAGCAACAACAGGCACTGAGATCGTACCGTAAAGGCGGGTTCAGAAGTTTTGCCAAACTGGAATAGTGAGAACAGTTGCCCGATGGGGAACCAATTGGGGCCAATTGGACAGAACAATAGGCCCATTTGCTTTAAATCCACGTCAGACATGGATAGATAGACATATTTGTTTATTATATCACTTGTGAGATCAATGGTTCAACATACTCGCTTTACAAATAACACAAATATACAGCTCACCCAACCATCATAGCTTATAAGTGACTTCTTATATTTTGAACGCTTAATATTTATCATTTCATAATATGAATTAACGATATATATGCCAAGGATAGTAAAGGAAATGAATCCAGAACGTAACGCCAAGAGAACTATATTGTATTTGGAAAGGGAATGTGAGGACCTATAAAGCCATAACCATGCAGGTTCGTAAAGCTGCTTGTCGAGCTTTTCCCGCAAAATCTGAGCACAGGCAACATCTATATCACAATTTGCAGAAAACTCGATTGTTTCATTCCACAAATTCACAATAAACATCGCCGTTTCGGTTCTGATGTGGCAAACGTGTCTATCACGGGACGGATGGCGTTTACCATTAAGTTGAAAACATGTGGTTGATTGATATCACGGGCAAGGCAAAGAGACTCCACTTGGCAGTGTGGCATGCGTGCATAATAAGCAAAAGGAATTTTGGAAGATTCAATGACTGATTCTTATTTGTATTGTGACCTCTTTAGTTTTAGCGGGAAAAAGCTCGATAAGTAACTCTAAGATAAACAGCTTTCCATGTGTCTGCAATTTACAGGTTAAAGCATCCTTCACATTGTAACCACTGTAATTTGTAGATGGAAACCGATTCCGTGGCGGATCCATGAATTTACGAAGCGGAGGTGGGGGATGGAACCATTTATTTAAGTGCATATATCCACACGGGGGGGGGGGGGGGTCGCGGCCGGGGGGTCGCGGTCGGGGGAAGGCGGTGCTAGAAGGTTGTGCAGCAAGAACAGTGACTGTGTCCCCTTCTTCAGAGACGTGCCTTTTTTGCCTATTTTCCAGCGAAAGGGGGGAGGGGACGTGCCCCCTAGCTGTGCCTCCCCCCCCCCCGCCCTGGATGCACCACTGCCATTGTAGAGATTAACAGCGCAACGCATATTCTTATGAATTATAACAACACATAGTTTTTGTTGCTACATTAAAAGTTACCATATTGTTTTTACTAAACGGGATGTTACCAGACTCGTTTTACTACACGGCATCCTCCCATAGTTATTACATGAAATGTTGCCCTGGTCTTCGTTACTACAAGAGATACGTCAATAGTTTCAGCTACTAAAAGGGATGCTCTCATAGTTTTAATAGATGTTGTTTCTACACGGCATGTTTTCATATTCTGTTATTTTATTGTACTTTTTAATACCACGGTATATTTTCATGATGATTTCAACGGGAGAATGGTACAATTACTTTTAACAACACAGGAAGCTGATATGATTTGTAGCAGCGTATAACCTTCCATGCGTAGCGTTTTGCAACACGGCATGCAATCACCTGCATGGTACATAACGCTATGAATGCAAAGCGATTTAGTTTAACGGGATTAACAGAAACCATCAACCATGGTATAATTCAGGTGAACATTCTTGGTTTCTCAGCTAGAACCACTTGTCGCATTGACGGCAGAACCACTTGTCGCATTGACGGCATGTCACTAATAAGTAAACATCAAAGTCCACACAAAACATCTTCACTTCTGACAAGGCCCAGAGTCACAATGAAATATTCGGGACGCACTTACACTGACTTCTAGACACGATGCCCTTCAGCGACACAAACTCGTTCTGTGTGAATGCAACGCAAACACTGCCATCGGATTAGCAATACCTGAATGAAGGTGCATATATGCAAAGTGTATGGTACATCCAGGGAGAGGTATATCACGGCGAAGGGGCTTCAAGTGCCGCGGGGTTTGCGGTGGGTATACGAGACTAAAGGAGGACAGGCGGATAATCTTTCATGACCTGCCAAGAGCGAGAGTCGCGGAGCGGGCCGCGAGCCTTTCGGCAACGAATAAAAATACGAACGAAACGCGCTGAAATATATATCAGTGGCGTAGCTGCCATTGGCGCCGAATACGCAGTACGTCCTATCTTTCAGGGGCAATTTTCAACGTCAATTTTCCCCCAGACCCAATGGCGAATTCAAGGGGGGGGGGTCCTGGGGGTCCAGCCCCCCACCCCAATTTGTTTGTTGAGGGAGAATGCCGTTTTTAATGAAATACGTGGACCCCCCCCCCACTCGGTCGCATTTTTCTCAGAGCCCTAAATTTTGTTCAGAGCTCCCCCCCTCCCCGCCCCCCGCCCCGCGGGGCCAAGTTTCCAGTGGACCTCTTCCTTTTGTCCCTACTCGTCTCGTGGCTGTTATAGTCTGCGTTCACTTTATTTTGAGGCTGGTTGCGCCACTGTGTATGTCCATATCGTGTAAGGACATCGATGGCCCCGGGCCTGTTGTAGGGTACTTACTTATTTAATCTTAATCAGGGAAGTACGGTGCCCGGTTTAGGACATCGCGATATTTTTTTTTGGAGCACGACTTATTTTTTTTTACAAAAAAAATAACTCGTTCCACAACGACTTCGTCGCGGAACGAGTTATTTTTTTATCAAAAAAAAAGTCATTCCAAATTTCGTCGCAGAACGAGTTTTTTTTTTTCAAAAAAAAAAAGTCATTCCGAACTTCGTCGCGGAACGAGTTTTTTTTTTCAAAAAAAAAAAAGTCATTCCGAACTTCGTCGCAGGGAACGAGTTTTTTATTTTCAAAAAAAAAAGTCATTCCGAACCTCGTCGCGGAACGAGTTTTTTTTTTTTTTTTGTCATTCGAAAGCCGGGGTGGCATCCCGACTTTTTTTTTTTGGTCTGAGCTTTGGCGCGAGGATGGGAAGCGACTGAAGAATGTAGGTAGGTACACACATGTACACGCAGTAAGGAACGTAGTGACTCCGCCCCCCAACCTCGGGGGGGGGGGGGGGGGTGGCGGCAAATGCGGTTGTCAAGCAGCTACTAAGCTGGTTACGTGTCTACACAGCTATCCAGGTCAAAGCGTGAAGAGCTGGGAGCCGCCAGCAAGTAACATGGTAAGGACGTATCATGTAGCTTTTGTTCAATATATTAAATTGTTCTCGGCAACAGCGCCATATGTTTGGGGCTAGTAAGGAGCCTATATAAGAATTGAAACCGGTGATTTTATCTGCTCCAAAAATATTAAATCACCAGTTCCAAAAGTCGTGCTCCCAAAAAAAATATCGCGATGTCCTAAAGCGGGCACCGTAGGGAAGAGACTGGGTGCACGGCACGATACTTCGCCATTAGACCAGCACAAGTCGCTATATATAATTGACATATGTTAACATTTCATCCCTTTAAAATGGCATATCTTCGTGTTAAAGACAAATCGGCATATATAGGATTAACGTGGGGGAAGGGTGGGGGGGGGGGGCTTAATATCGTCAACATCGTGGAGTGATACGTGAACGCGATTGTACAGGTTCAAGGCCTCTTCAACTGAGTACATCTAAACATTCATCAGATATACCTCATGAGGATATATATCATGAAGGAGGTGCTTAACTGCCGTGATGGAAGATGGATGGAGGGGAGGGGGGGAGGGGTGTCAGTGCTGAGGGTCGATGAGGCGGTTGGGGTGGGTGGGTGTAAGTGTGGGGGGTGTAGGTGAGGGGGCGTTGGTATAAGTGTCAGTGGGGGGGGGGGAGCTGAAGGTGAGCGGGTGGTAGTATAAGTGTCGGGAGTAGGTGAGAGGAAAGCCTGCTTAAAATGTCATTGGGCGATAATTGGCCTGCACGTGGCGATATTTATCGCGTTCGTGGCATCTACGGATACGTATCGTGAACGCATAATGAAGAAGTCAAGGCCAGCTGTGGGGATTCAGATGTTAATAAAGTTAGGACAAAATTGCACGTAACATGCCACCAGCAATTCCATCACAACAAGACTTTGGCTTCGGCTTGAAGCAGGGATTTCATTTGTGTGACTGCTCCCGTCCAAGCTCACGCTCAAGTTGAGATCTCGCTCCGGACACGAAAGCAGGAAGTATTCGGTCGACTTCAGACTAGTGACTCGATATCTCCTGCTGTTACACCATGGACCATTACATCTTTATATCGATGTCAGTGATGTTCTCTGACTAAGAACAGGTATACAGGAAATACTGTTTGTATGAGAGCAAGACTAAAAAATAAATAGGCTACCATTTCCCCGAAACGCATATTTCGTTCTTGAAGAACGTAGAACAGGGCTTGTGTATTTTATCTCTGATAAATTTAGGTTGACGCAAAAATCTCCCCCCCCCCACCCCCACCGCCACAGAATATAATGACGCGCAGCTATTTCTCATGTGGCTCAAGTGCTTAAAAATCACATGCCATCAAGCGCATAAAAAGAGGTCACGCATTGGGTACTCTTAGCAAATAAATTGCCACTGCAGTAAAGAATACACCAAGTGATCCAGCACGTTAAGCGGTACAGGTAACAGAGAGCGCGGTGGAAAAAAAATCGATAGAACGTCCTTGCGTCCTTGCCCCCAACCCCATCTCCATCCCCACCCGCCTTCCTCACACACCCGCACATTAAAAAAGTGGCAAGACCGCCATCAATAATCGATGCATATCTATATCCGACATTTATCAGTCTCGAACTCGGTTTTTGTGCTGACTGAGACTGAGCTGGTGCATTCCAAAGGGCAACAATATAGTATTGTTATGACTATAATAGCCACGATTACATCGCTGAAATGAAAGATATCCAATCCAACACCATGGGCCAACCACCTCCCCGCCCCCCCCCCCCCCTCCCACCCCTCATCCCATACACCCCCTCACAATTCGCCCACTAGCGTATTCCAGATCTATATTATTGTTCGCCAAATCATCAGCATCAATAAAGTGAATAAAGTAAATATATCTGGGGTGGGATATGGCAGCGGGTGGGGTAGGGTTGGGTAGGGTGGGGATGAGTGGGGTAGAGTGGGATAGGTTGGGGTCGGGTGGGGTAGGTTTGAGTCGGGTAGGGTAGGCGGGATAGGGTGGGGTAGGGTGGGGTCGAGTGCCGCGTGATATACTAACAGCCATGTTGTAAGGGTGTTGCTCGAAGCTGTCGTAGTGGTCTGTGGTGTAGAGGTACAGGTCGACGGTCACCAGGCCGTGGCTGTACACCCGCATGGCAGTATGGCTGGAGAGATATGTACCAACAGTCAGAAACGTATCCACGTATTGACACCATATAGTAACGCGCATTGAATGAGCCGTGTGCGGACTGATGTGCAAGAGACAAGGCATGTTAGAAGTCGCGAACCATAACCATTATGGTGCTACTAACTTATTGCTGAAGCTGACATCGGTTAAAAGATCAAAATGTAACAAGTTACAAAGACAATAAGACAAAGACAAGAAGACACAAACATCAAAACAAAGACAAGAAGAAAAAAAATAAGCAGACAAAGACATCAAATCAGAGACAAAAAGAAAGAGACAAGAAGACAAAGACAAGAAGACAAAGAAAAGAAGACAAAGACAAGACGACAACATAAGACGGCAACGACAATTTTTTTAAATATTTTTTTAAAATAAATAGTCAACGACAAGAAAACAAACACACACAGAAGAAGACAAAGACACGAAGATAAAGACATTAAAACAAAGGCATCAAAGTAAAAGCCAAAGATAAAAAACAAAGGCATTAAAACCAAAGACAAGAAGAAAAAGACAAGAAGACAAAGACAAGAAGACAAAGACAAGAAGACAAAGACAAGAAGACAAAGACCAGAAGACAGAGAAAAGAAGACAGACAAGAAGACAAGACAACAAGACAAGAGACAAAGACAAGAAGACAAAGACAGCAAGACAAAGGAAGAAGACAATGACAAGTAGATAAAGACAAGTAGACAAAGACGAAGAAGAAAAAGGAAGTCAAAGACAAGGAGACAAACAAGTAGGCAAAGACATCAAAACCAAAGAAAGGACAACGACAAAAAGATAAAGGCAAGAAGACAATGACAAATAGACAAAGATAAACAGTCAAAGACAAGAAGACAACGATAAGAATAAAAGACAAGAAGCCAGCCTATCCATTGAAACTATCTTGTTGTAATCGCATAGAGCGAAATAGCCATAAGTAACATATATGAGCACAACACTGACATGAACTGACGAACTACGAATAATGGGTAGTACATTTTTTGGTTTTTATTTTATTTTTGCTATTCCACTATAATGCCAACACACAAATCTTGGAAGGCAGAAACCGCAGAAAACATACACAAAACCCGAACAATGACTTTCTTTCGCTCAGTATTATATGGAGAAATTGTCTGAGGGTGGTAACTGGAATAGCCTGCTGGAAGAGATAACGGTGGCCTGGCCGTCTCACCTGCCGTTGTGTCCTGGGAAGACGAGCAGACGATCGAATTCTCCACCTACGCTGACCGAGGTGCACTCCCCTTGAATCTTGCCCAAGGACATCCATCCTATATCCTCCAGCTTCTGCCATGTCTCTGAATTGACGAGATGAAGTAAAGCTGATTGGTTGGTTGCAATTTCAGGACGCTTTAACCACTTTTGGTCATATCGCGTAAATGAGAGAAGGAAGGGAGAGTGGAGCCACGTCATCGGGGGTAACCCCCTACTCTTTGCAAAGAAAGACATGGGATCTTTATCTTGCGACCACACAGACATGGCCACAGCGGGGCGCGAACCATCGATTCACGTGGGATGAGATGAGTATCTGTTGGCGGTCAGCTGTTTTCATAAACGATGAAAACCCATCAGACGTGTCAACATGTCAAAGCTGTGACATATCAAGGTTAATACCACTGGTGATCGTTCACGTTGGGATGACAATAACATTTGACACACTAGATATATTTAAGGTCAACTCTTCGCTACAGCTGACGACTTTCATTGTAGTGGATAAGCGATGAGTCGTAATTAAAATGACATGCGAAAGAGAGCGAATCGCAACATACGGATATCCGATATAGAGCGAATCGCAATATAAAGATGTCTGATAGAGAGCGAATCGCAATATACCGATGTCGGATATAGAGCGAATCGCAATATAAAGATGTCTGATAGAGAGCGAATCGCAATATACCGATGTCGGATATAGAGCGAATCGCAATATAAAGATGTCTGATAGAGAGCGAATCGCAATATACCGATGTCGGATATAGAGCGAATCGCAATATAAAGATGTCTGATAGAGAGCGAATCGCAATATACCGATGTCGGATATAGAGCGAATCGCAATATAAAGATGTCTGATAGAGAGCGAATCGCAATATAAAGATGTCGGATATAGAGCGAATCGCAATATAAAGATGTCTGATAGAGAGCGAATCGCAATATACCAATGTCCAGAAGAAAACAATATCAGAAATACCGAGATCCGAAAGTGAGCGAATCGCAATATACCGATGTCCGACATAGAGCGAAGCGCAATATACTGATGTCTGCAAACGATGTCCGCTAGAGAGCGAATCGCAACATAACAATGTCCGACAGAGAGTGAATCGCAATATAAAGATGTCTGATAGAGAGCGAATCGGAATATACCTATGTCCAGAAGAGAACAAGTCGAAAAATACGGATGTCCGAAAGTGAGCGAATCGCAGCATACCGTAGTCCGATATAGAGCGAATCGCAGCATACCGTAGTCCGATATGGAGCGAATCGCAGCATACCGTAGTCCGATATGGAGCGAATCGCAGCATACCGTAGTCCGATATGGAGCGAATCGCAGCATACCGTAGTCCGATATAGAGCGAATCGCAGCATACCGTAGTCCGATATGGAGCGAATCGCAACATACCGTAGTCCGATATGGAGCGAATCGCAGCATACCGTAGTCCGATATGGAGCGAATCGCAGCATACCGTAGTCCGATATGGAGCGAATCGCAGCATACCGTAGTCCGATATGGAGCGAATCGCAGCATACCGTAGTCCGATATGGAGCGAATCGCAGCATACCGTAGTCCGATATGGAGCGAATCGCAGCATACCGTAGTCCGATATGGAGCGAATCGCAGCATACCGTAGTCCGATATAGAGCGAATCGCAGCATACCGTAGTCCGATATGGAGCGAATCGCAACATACCGTAGTCCGATATGGAGCGAATCGCAGCATACCGTAGTCCGATATGGAGCGAATCGCAGCATACCGTAGTCCGATATAGAGCGAATCGCAGCATACCGTAGTCCGATATGGAGCGAATCGCAGCATACCGTAGTCCGATATGGAGCGAATCGCAGCATACCGTAGTCCGATATGGAGCGAATCGCAACATACCGTAGTACGATATAGAGCGAATCGCAGCATACCGTAGTCCGATATGGAGCGAATCGCAGCATACCGTAGTCCGATATGGAGCGAATCGCAGCATACCGTAGTCCGATATGGAGCGAATCGCAGCATACCGTAGTCCGATATGGAGCGAATCGCAGCATACCGTAGTCCGATATGGAGCGAATCGCAACATACCGTAGTACGATATAGAGCGAATCGCAGCATACCGTAGTCCGATATGGAGCGAATCGCAACATACCGTAGTACGATATGGAGCGAATCGCAACATACCGTAGTCCGATATGGAGCGAATCGCAGCATACCGTAGTCCGATATGGAGCGAATCGCAGCATACCGTAGTCCGATATGGAGCGAATCGCAGCATACCGTAGTCCGATATGGAGCGAATCGCAACATATCGAGATCCGATATGGAGCGAATCGCAACATACCGTAGTACGATATAGAGCGAATCGCAGCATACCGTAGTCCGATATGGAGCGAATCGCAGCATACCGTAGTCCGATATGGAGCGAATCGCAGCATACCGTAGTCCGATATAGAGCGAATCGCAGCATACCGTAGTCCGATATGGAGCGAATCGCAGCATACCGTAGTTCCATATGGAGCGAATCGCAGCATACCGAGGTCCGATAGACATCGAATCGCAATATACCGATGCCCGACAACACACCCTTTAAAAAAAACATGCTTGAAAGTAATTCTATTAATCACGTACGTTTCTTGGTTGATTTACTAACTATCTCAGGTAATCGTTTCCGGCAATGCCCTATATACACACACATAAATCATTTGAGCTATAATGCTTATTTCATAATCACCGCTAATTTTCTGACAATATAATGACGAGGCAGGCCAACACTGAACAACTTATCTCAGACCTACCGCGAAGCAACGTAGGTCTATTGGCGGATATGCTATATATATATATATATATATGTATGTCTCTTACCGACTGATAACCTGTGGATATATATATCCACGGACGGTCAACGGCTTACCGGTGTGTTTCAAGGTTCTCGCCTCAACCTTGAAATACATAGCAATCATGTTGGAGGCAGCCATTCTGTGTGGGCGCAATCTCCTCGTAGGATACTGCTGTAGGGTTATCAAAGTCCACAGACAGCTGTCAACTGCTACCAACCCACAGCGACGGATAAGACTTCAGAAATAATCGGAAAGTTCCACAGTCGAAACAGATACAGCGTCCGCATAGAGGTGGCCATTCCGTAATCGATGTTTTTACCTCACTTTGAAGAGCCACATCGCTCAGTGTTTGCATGGTGGCCCGCTAGGGGCAGCACTCTCTAGACTCATATTTCATGTGTAGGCTATATCAATAGACCACTTCGCCAATCGTAGTTCCAATTTTGACACCGTGAGGCGCCACTGCATGTGCAATGCATTCTAAGTATTATTTTGGTCTTTGTGAGATGTCAAGATGGCGTCATCGCCTGACAACGTATTTTGTAGACATTTAAACATGACATAGTGTCACCTATGTAAGGAAAAAGTTACGTAAACGGAATGTAAGTTAGATATGCTCATTAATTTCATACATGCCTTGCCAATAACGTGGAAATATGGTAGTTATCCCCATAGAAAAAGTCAAGATAACACCAAAATATTTCCCATAATTCTTTGCGTCAGTCTTGATTTTTCCAAGATGGCGTACAATTGCGAAGTCTTGTATAGAAGTGGCTCGTGTCGGATGTCATGGTTATGTAGCATATTAACTGTGACCCCGATTTTTGGATTTTATTGTATTCGGAAGGGGAGCGGAGGGGGCCGGGCGGGAGGCTGTACAACAAAGATAGAAGGAGAGGTGGGGAAGACCCCGGACCCCCCCCCCCGCCCTGTATCGTCCACTGCTATACTACCCACTGACCGCTCATATAAATCCGACATGGAAGCGCACAAGGTTGACACTAAAGCTTGAATATGAATAGATCTTGAGGCCGGAGATAATTACGTACAATTCAGCTTTAGCTGGGTTTAGGCCTTTGATTTATTTCACTCATTCATTTCACATTTCACTTGTCACTTTTTTTTTTTGCAACTCTTGGTAGTCTGATATTTATACATGGAATCCTCGAGCCATGTTTATGGTTGCGAAACCGTGTATCGGTTACGTTATGACACGTGACGGTACAGCGGCTCTCCCAGCGACAGGGGTCGTTCGTGTCCCGTACCCTTACGTTATTGGCCACACGGTGGTTTGAGATCTAGGGCTGTATTCATAAACCACATGTAGTTTGTACACGAGAAAAGTGCATTTCCCACGTAGCTCACACCAGTTCCTTGTAGTAACGCTCAAGATCAAGAAATCATGTTCAATATAGTGTTTGCACTTTCTTAATTCTGAAATACCACTGACCTGTGGGGTGAATACTGTTCTATTTTGGACCCAACAATCGCTGGACAAATATGCCACTTAGCGCTAAGTAGAAGTGTGGTTGAGGAGTACCGCCCTAGCTAAGTAGATTTGTGTGGCATGTCTGGCTCATGAATATACTGCTCCAGATGACCTGGTTCCTGGGTTGTTTATGGTTAGGTTCAGGTCACGAAAGTTTTCTCAAGAATGTTTAATTGTGTTAAACTTTTAGTTGGGATAAGAATGTGAATGTTTTAGATCATCCTATAGTTAAGGCCAGAGCGCAGAAAATATATGAAACAGAATAATGCCCCACCCCCTCCAGTGACGGATCCAGGGGTGGTTGGGTGGGGGGGTACAGGGGCATGTTTCGCTAGAAAAAAAAGTAACTATTCTTTTTGCACAACCTCACCAGCAGCCCCCGTCGCATGTTGGATCCGCGCCTGTACTTAAATGATAAATTGTGCCACCCCACCCCCGCCCTTTCGTAAGTTCTTGGATCGGCCACTGCGGCCCTCTATATCAGTTTATCGGAGAGTTCACCCCTAGCTCCACCCCCGCTCGGCCGTTGCACTCTAACGACGTATGTGGAGAGGTATATGAGGGGGGGGGGGGATGTAACTTGACGAATTTGTAGAATGAAAGCCCCTCTGGCATAAGTCCCCGGCGTCACTCCAGACGACACCCTTAGTGTAACGACTGATGTCACCCCCTGCCGTCACTCCCTTGCGCCACCCCGGTTGTCAGCTCTTGCGTCACCCCCAGGCGTTAGGACCTGGCATCACACCGTCCTACTCCCCCTTCCCCTCCCCCTCGCACCGACCCCCCCCCCTCTCCGGCTCACGCCTAGCGTCAGCCCCCGGGCATCACCCCCCAGGGACTTCTCTCCTCCCATACTAGCGAGGCCTTTGACATTACATCCATCCGTATTTGTGACAACGTAAAGGAACAGAAGGCGTTATTGTGGTAACGGAATTGGAGGATGGGAGGTGACTGGGGTGGGGGGCTACTGAACTTCATAGCGATTGCGGATCTATTTGCTCCCATAGAAACGCAGCCAACAAAGCCAGTCATTATGTTATTTGCGTAAGTTATGCTAACTTCATATTGACGTAAACTTCGCGACACGAATAAAATAATGGCCAGATGACCAATAATTAGTGAAGAATAATAGCTTGGATAACCTGTCCTTGATTATAATTAAGAGATGACATTATTTGTATGTTACACCATCTCCACCGTACGGCTCTCTGCGTAAGGTGGCGTTCCGCAAGCTTTAGTCTTTAGTCTTTAGCGTAGCCCACTGGCGGTACTTGGCGGAAGCAGGGGGCGGCCCGATCATTCTGTCCATAATGTAGTCCCACTGTCTTCCATCATGGAAGATAACCGTACATGGAAGTTCCATGTACTTTTATCAGGAAGCCAACTAGATAAAATGTTGCCAACACACGCCATCATGTGTCGGTGTTTTCGTATTGTTTTCGGGGGTAGGGGCGATGTCCCGGCAGAGTGCGTTCCGCTTACACTACAGTCCCTTTGCCCTACGTGAAATGGAATTTATCCTCCATTGGCATAAATTGAACACTAATCCAATCGAATATATATTCGTCACTTTGTCATCAAATAAAACCACTGTCTAGCATGTGTTCGAGTTCAATATATGTCAAAGGCGTGACGCGCTTTGAACTTTGACCCCGTGTTATTTTAAAATATTTGTTCGCTTAACGGTTTTATTTCTGATGGTATATTGACAACTGAATGTCTATATTTTTCAAGCAGGGGGTGGGGGGGGGGCACACCTAAAATGGTGCGCAACTCGTAAACACCTTGGGTACGACTTCCAACTGATAAAATGTCAATGCTTCTAATGCTTAACGGCAAGTGACCTATTAGCAACTGCTGCAATAACAGTTGGAGCCACGCTATAACAAGTTTTCTCAATGTAAGAGCACATGCGTTTGTATTTGACATCACTTTCCTCGCACCGAGAATTTAAATCGGCATGTCCGAAAACAAGTTAAAAACATCTACTTCCACGCTTATATTATCGAGCTATAACGCCCCAAATAATAGAAGGGAATATGTTTTTCACTTGTTTTCGCACATGCCGATTTAAATTCTCGGTGCGAGGAAAGTGATGTCAAATACAAACGCGTGTGCTCTTACATTGAGACTCTCTACTCGTTGGCTTGAACTTAACGGAAAGCACTCAACCATGAGAACAATACACGCCCTCGACCACAGATCTCTGCGCACAGCATCAAAGCTCACCTGTCATTCTTGTGACATCATCATTGAGGAATTTCTAAATAAGGCACAAATGCAATGCTCCCAGAAATAAACACGCCGGACCTCACTTTTGTTTCTATGATGAAGGCGTTGATAGTGATATCGTGGAATAAAAACTGTAAACTCACATTAAAACAAATTCTTATTTGTTTATTTTTCCAAAGAAAGTTAACTCTGAGCTAAACAAAATCGTGGCACAAACACTTTAAGGTAACCGTCGTTTTGAATTGCTATACAGCGTTGTAAGGCGGCGTTTTTTAAAAATGATGAAGCCGGAGGGGCATGAATGGGGCTATGTATAGGGGGTTCAAAGGGGGTAAATGGGGCTATGTATAAGGGGGTTAAAGGGGGTAAATGGGGCTATGTATAGGGGTTTTATATGGATAAATGGCGACACGCGACACAGGCATTTTTGACAAATCGACAACCGACGTTGGGAATTTTGAATAGACACTAGGCAGTACCCCCCGCCCCTTCCAGACCCCCTATGTATGGACCCCGTGACACACAACAATGCGCGTGATCCAGGAGTGCAGAGCTGAGACAGTCAAAAACCTTCCATCCTAACCTGTACCTTCAGACGCAATCCATCATTCTCGTCAGCCTAGGCGTCACGGTAACGACAATCGTTACCTGTACGCTTGGCCAAGGAGCCCTAGCCTAATATTTGCCACGCGTTGATAGACAGAGAGATAGATAGGCTAGCCGGAAGATGGACTGCATGTTTTAAAGCATGGATTGCCACGCGAGGCTGATGTCATGGAACGCGGGAGTTTTACTACTCGTGATTTGAGACTTGAGCGGCGAGACTTGAGCGGCGAGACCTACACAGGTTATCACGAGTTGGTCACGTTTGCAGCTGTTTCATGCATGTTCAAATGCATGGTTGCGTGTGTACCGCACACATTTTTTCAAGTAACAGTTCTGTCAGCACGTTGGTCGAAGAAATGATATATGTTAGTGTTGCTTTAAGTATAAATTTATGGATGCGTTTTCTTTGCCAGACATACAATAATGTATCATTATTGGCGGCTGAAGTAGTGGATTCGTGTTGCACCACATGCGCACAAATCGACCAGATACGGCAATAAAACCTCCGATCCCGTTTAATTTAAATACAAACAAAGGTGCCATGGAAATAATACCCCCAGTCTGGATACCTGGTAATGGAGCGGGGGACTGGGTGCGGACAAAGCTATTTTGGATAAAACTAACGAACTTAGGGGTTTAGAAACGGAAACACGTTCTCTTCTTGCACAGCAAGGGCCTCGGGTGAAGGAATATTGGCCTCAAATAAATTTGGTGCTCGATTCCTATAGAGCCCGATCTTTTAGTTCACTAGACGTCTAGCGCACGTAGTAATAAGCGAACAAAGTAACAGTCTGACCCGACGCATGCCCCAGCACGGGTGCTTATCGCTTATCCCGCATGGTCACTATCCAAGGTGGCCGTTGGTGTATAGATGGGACAGACAGACAGCTTCATGGTATTAGTATAGATATTGAGAACATATTATCGTGACATCAGTCATAAGTGCAAATACTCCGAAGCAAATCATATTAATGAAACCACAACAAAAAGCTGAAAAATCCATCGGGTTCCGCGGACGGATGGAGGTCAAATCAACCATGTGAAAGCTGTCGTGACGTCAGCGTGCGTGGCGTAACTAACGCAAATGGACGCAATCCCAGTATGGCATGATATAAACTCCTCACGAACGACTGGGATGCCTGAATGGCATGCAGAAATATCTTTATAAATATTTCTTTGGAACTACTATTGAATGCTAAATGCTATACACTTTCAGACGCTATTGACAGACGAGACGTTCACGTCGTTTTTCTCCTTGGTTGAGTGCCCTGTGCTGTGCTATGATTAACCGCGAGGTCCCAAGATCCCATGCGTGGGCATAGACTGACGATACGCCAAGGAGGGCTCTGTTATAATTGAACACTTTGGCGCAAGGCGAGGAGGTGATAAGGTGACAAGGGTGGATGGGGGGGGCGTAGTAAAACATACAACTTGTTTGTCAATATAAAAAAATATGACTTTGCCCCCTAGCATAACCACTGTGCGCGGTGTTAACCAACACGGCAATTGTAGGACAGAAACCCGCTAAGATGGCGACCTTGCCTGAAGGTCATAGCTCACAGGCAATGGGGAAGGTTTGGGACTGTGGGTGGTGGTGGTGTTGGTGAAACAGGATATATGATGCTGATATTCTCCGCCTCGACCCACAAGCGGTCTTCGCCGGCTAAAATGGCTACCTGCCCCCATAGGCCCCCATAAATGTTGGCCCAATCGGTTATATTCGGTTCACTGACCTTATGATATATGAAGGGTAGTGTTGCTTACACTGCGTCATGTTACTTTATGTGTATTATTTTTGTCGCTCGTTTTGCGGGAGCTGTCTGGGTCTACCAGTCCGCTCACCCGTGACCACGCGTGGGTAAGGGTGATAAAAGGGTAGGGGAGGGGGGAGGGTCAGAGGGGGTGTTATTTGGAGGAGGCGGGGGTGGCCGGATTGCAAGACGACGAGAGAGGAGGGATGGAATGCCGATTGAACCAATATACCGTCGGATCGTATGGGAGTAGATTTGTTTTCCGGGCCTTAAGTCATCTACGTCTACGGCCACCGTGCCCATTGGCTAACTACAGGTGTATTTAGGGGGTCTGAAGGAGTCTTCATGGGTCTGAAGGAGTCCCCAGGGGTCTGAAGCAGTCCCCAGGGGTCCTGTAAAGTCTCCCGTGTTGTCTGCGCCGTGTCCTCATTATGTAAAAATGTTCCTTTCACTGTGAACTGTTGGGAATTTAAAGTAACAATATATTCAATATCTTACGTGTTAAAGAGAGCCGGACAGAGAGAGAGAGAGAGAGAGAAAAAGAACGAGGGAGAGAGAATGAGAAAAGGGAAAAGGAGAAAGAGACATCGAGACAAGAATGGTAGCCGCGTAGTTGTGTTGAGGTCCCCCCTCTTGTGGATCCTCAAGCCTCCAGCCGCTTACACATTTACCTTGTACATCAAGCACATCAAGTGTAAGGACATAACCCAGCCCCTGGAGACTTAACAAACCGCTCCAATCAACATTCAAGAATTCCGTTGGCCCACCTCTCCCACGGCAACAGGTACAAGGACCTCTTTAGAAGGTTACAGGCCCATTTCTGCATATATCCCCTATCCCCTCCTCCCACCACCCCTGCCCTCTCGCTGCGCCCTCCAGTCCCCCCCCCCCACCCCACCGATCCCCGACCGACGGAGAACGACCCCCCACCATCCAGCTCTGCCACCTCCCACGCCCCATGAACAGAGGCCGGAGACACACATCTGTGTCCCTGTCTGACACAGAGTTGTATAGACCAGTTGTGAGGCCGCCATAGTACAGGGGCCCCACTATCATAAGGCCTACTACACATGTTATGCACTAGCGAATCCTCCACCGGAATCGACGCTTTAATCAATCCTTATTGCCTTTATAGCACACACACGTGCGTGCCTGCCTGTTTAGGACATTGCCTCGGAAGTATTCAAAAACATATACAGGTTTTCTTTTTTCGTTAGTGCCCGGCGAGACGGGCGATAGACTGATTATTGCGAGCAAGTCGAGATGGATCTGGGTTGTGCTGTGAAGGATAGGTGGCTACATCGGTAGGAACAAAACCAGCAGTGTCAGCACGAGAAACGAAATCAACAACAGTTTGTACTAACGTTAGGAAGCCAGTTGGATGAGCAACAGATAGCTGTGTCAGCAACAGCACCAGTGACTGCACCAGCAACATAACCAGTAGCTGCACCAGCAGCAATTGTCTCAGCAGCAGCAAAATCATCCTCAACATTAAAATTGACATCAGCTTCAGTACCAATATACCAACAGTAACAGCATCACTACCAGCAGGCATATCGTCAACAACTAGCAACATCGTCTCCTTGCAGCCGTCGGAGGGACGTGCAGAACCGCCAGCCAGGGGGAAGAGATGCGGAACCCGTGCCGATGATCTAGGGAGATCCCTTCCCATTGAGCCCTACCGGCCATTCCAGCGTACTACATAATCCCCGGGACTGGATCCAGCTGTCGGTTGAGATCCTGAAGGAAGACCACTCCCCCGAGTAACGGCTGCAGTCAGGATCAAGGATTTGGGAGGCCACGAGTCACCATGAACTACAACGTTTTAAACGGTGAGTTGTTACTATTTTTACCAGATGATATCTACACCTAAAATGGATTTGTTATGATTATATCGTTACAGTCCCTGCGTCAACCATTTATTTCTGATCAATTATCTTTCAGCTTCTCTACGGAAAGTATTTAGAAAATGTGTTTTAATTGACCGTCGCTGCAACCGTTTTGCATCCAGACAGTAGTCGTACAGAAACCACGAAACCTCTTGATTTGGAGCGCAACGAGTGACGTAAGCGCAAAAATACCGTGTTTGCGTTTGAGAAGAGGGCTCCGAGGCAATGCTCACTGCTCTAATGGCTTCTTTTGGCGAGGTTACCTGGGCCGATCGAATGACACTTTTCGTTTATGACGCGCGCTTCTACTTAGGCATCTTAAATGGTAGTAATGGTAAGAAAGGACGCTATTTGCACCCGAACTCCCTACCCCCACACCAATCTAGATTTTTAAAGGTTAAGTTCGGCTAGGGGTGGGGATGGGGGGGGGGGGGCGGGGAGTGGAGTGGAGATATGTTACGCAGACATCCCTCCATGTCTCAGCTTATACAGACCCATAAATCGGAAGTACGGCCATGGCGGGGTTGGGCACTAGGGTAGGAAGGTACTTGCATTGTGTCATTAAAGTCACTTCTGCCATTAAACAACCCAGACAGCACTCCGTGCTTTAGCTAATACAGACCCATGAGCGTGAGTGTGAACTGGGCCAGGCAGCACTACTTGCTTTAATACAGTCACCCATCTATACATATTTAGTGTGCAATTAGTACAAGGTCAGAGACAAATTAATTGCGTTTGCATTGCAAATAATAAAACCTAGAAGAGAATGGCTTGGTTCACCTTTCAGCAAAGATATTGTACTTCAAACCAATAATAACACAGTGTATTTGTGTTAAATGTCAAATGTGTGCCTCAATAGTAGGCCTATTATGACCTATCTCAAGAGGCGTCAGATGATGCGGAGTAAAATTGAGACTGAGCGAGGAGTCTCATCGAGGGTGTAGGGTATGTTAGGGTAGGGGGTGGTGGTGGTCCTCGTCATACTATTCTTGGTTGACATACGTATATTAATCATATACATATGCATTCTATAATAACAGGTATAATCTTGATAAGCATGTTAAATTTATTTTAAACAATTATTGCGCAAAAAGATTGTGGAAATAGAGATATCAAATAAATACGAAACCCAAACAACTCTGTATATTCGCCGCAACACCATCTAGTATAATAATAGTTCATTGGTTAAAAAGCTTGATAGTTTGTTTGTCTTTGCAGGCATCAGACGTGTAGTTGTGTCAATGTATGATAATACAAAAATGCCTACAGAGGTTCCTCTGGATACGATGCCGGAGGCCAACTCTGGCGTGACGACTGTCTATAAATAAAGTAATCCTCGTAACTCATGTCATGTCGCCTCGTGTTCCCGTTTAAACCTAATATCCATTGTTACGAGGTGACAATAGAAACCCCACCTAACATTACGCGCGGCTACAACACCAACTTTGGTCGCCTCATTATGTGCTCGAAAGCAATGAAAGGATCATTTGTATTAATATTTCTCCCTGTAGAGAACGACCGAAACATAGAAAAAACAGCGTATTATTCGCAGCTTCCGGCAATTATCAGTACATCTACTAGTGTGGACACTTGAATGCACATCAGTGTACCCAAAGAAACCTTTTTCACCGTCACTATTTATATATCTATATGTTATATAGAATAATTGAATGAAATAAAAAGCAACTCGAAATCCGGTCGGTGGAGCTTACTCTGAACACTATCTATGATTGTAGGAAAAAAATGCATTTAGTTACCGTGTTAGCGGTAACTCAATGCTGCTGTGTCAAGGATACATAGTCATCATGAATGCGCAAATGCACAAAACATTACCACCACTAGCTTTTTGTCGCTCTCAGAGCGGCGACGATGGACAAAGGTCCAACAGGAGGCAAACCCTTCACAACAGGATTGTGTTCGCCATTCGCGTATTGTGAAGCAAAGAAAAGGTGATTTATGAATGCTACTGTTACAAAATCATGTAAAATCTGATAAAACGTTTTTATGAATATGTATCGAAGGCCATGCAAAGAAAATCAGTGAATATGTGGGTATCGATTTAAATATATCATGTACTGAAGTCGTAAGCGAAATATGGCAAAGAGTGGTTGTTTTCTAATCGGTCGGCGAGATATGTTTTCAATACCTTAGGAATATCTTGGTACTGTTTTTACACAAGCAATAACAACTCATATTCATCAATGGAAAATGAATGGTTATTGGAGACAAAACGTGCTTTAATATGAGCAAGTATTGGAGCATCATGATTGCATGAAAGCTCTTTTCTGAAGAGTATTTAATGGGTTAACGTTGGATCCAAGTGTTGTTCCTCATAACTAGATAAAATTTGAGAAATAGCAAACCCCAAAGTTAATTTTGACTTAGATGATTGTATGTGGTTGTATTCCACCCACTGGTACCTAGTACCAACTATTTTGGAGCTACACCCGGAATCGCACACCGCTCGAGTTTCAATAAAAGAATTTTGTGATTTACCGTGTCGACAATTTAAGATTACTCCTAATGTGTATTCTAAATAATGGCTGACTCTATTTGCTCTGTTAAAAGTACTAACTCAAATGTGGTGGAGCGATTAGCTCGGTAGGCCTATCCATATTTATTCCCCAAAGTGTGCTTGTCGGTGTAATATGTGTATCATTATCCGTCGTACATTATGTCCGTCTGCCACATTAGTTCCGACGATATGTATTATGATAATAACTGGTATAGGCGTGAGTCTATATGAGCTGTTAAAACGCGGGTTCGACCCAACCCAACGCTTTTGGCGCACGTTCACATTTAAAAACTAAATTAAATTGTTGCAAATCCAAAATCCTGGAAGGGCGAAAGTAAAACTCCAAGTGGAGAGATGCATCTATCGAAAACCCGGTTAACACAGAAGAGACGTAACCAGGCCAAAGCGATATTAACATAATTTGTACACGCCCACCCCCTCTTAACTATTTAGTATAAACATGCAACCTATATATTTCCTTCTGCCTCACGTGGTGTCTGCATTCTTAGGGCGTGTTCGATTTCCCTGAAATTAAAACCGGTTTGCCGAACTGACTGTTCGACACGAGAAGAACCGAAACCGGTTTGATTGAAACCGTGAAACTATCAAGAGAGTTGACGGTTTCGGTTCCGCGGAAGTGTCAGTTCAATCAACACATATACCATAGTTAATCACATATGTAAAAGAAACTTCCGGACTAGTATCATCAGTATGATACTAATTTATTAACGGACAGTTACATCGCGGTTAAAAAATGAAACAGACGGTATTTGTATGCTTTATAATAACTTCATAAGCACATGACCATTGCCAAAAATACATGTTGAAACTGTAAACAAATGGAACTATGCCTTTGGGTGGGAATACATTTAGAACCGGGTTTAAAAACGGTTTCGGTTTCCCGTCGGTTTCAGGTAAATCGAACACGCCCTTAGTTCTGTCTCTAGCTATCGGTCACCACCTGTGACCGCTGCTTCACTGTACTTGGGAGATGGGGCGAAGACTAGGAGAGGGATGGTTTTGTGGCTGTAAGACGGGTAAAACTCTACATGGGGAGGGAGGCAAGGAGTATTGCTGTTCCTCATCTCATCGTGTACCGGGAATGAGGAAAATAAATCTTCGTAAACTGGGAATGGGGTATTAGCCGACCATCGTGATCAAGGATTTTCGTTAGTCGTGAACTAGGAATTTTAATATTAAATAACCGTGAATCGAGAAATCGCCAATTAATATCATGTATCTGCCCTTCTTTTGTATGTGGGGAGTTCTCATTTTCATTCATCGTGATCTGGGCATTAAGAAATTCATTCTTCGTTATCTGTCCCCCCCCCCCCCCCCTACGGGCCCTGCTCAATTTTTGCCCGTCTTACAGCCACAAAACTGGAGTTAGTGCCAAGGCAGCGCGTTTCTATAAATGTGCGTCACTTACGGATGACGAGTTGCGTCACTAGGGATGCAATTAAGCAATATATAAATAATAGGATTACCTTTATCGGTTATTATAGTAAGCAGCGCTGCAAAACTATTAATGTATATCGACATCGCAGGATGTAAGTAGCTTCTGGCGAACGTTCACATTTGAAAACTAAATTAAATTGTTGCAAATCCAAAATAATTTTATAAAATATAAATACCGTTATTTTAATATTGCCTATGCCTGGTTGCTAAGTAAAACTTTGAGGTTCTGATAAAACTAAACTGTGTGAGAAATAGCAGCAATGCCGTAACACAAAACAACGTATTTATATAATTTTTATTACATATATTTCACCTGAAATAATAGCAAAAGTTGGGCCTGGTTAGCCCATAGCGATCACGAAGAGATAAGTAGGGCGGCAGTTAGGTCACAAAGTGCTTATAAATGTTGAAACATTCACACTTTCAAATTGTGATATTGCTCCATACTGTAATACACTATGTGGTTTGGAATGTGGGGTCCATATTTCGGCGTGAAAGCGGACAAAAACACTCAATACAAGGTTCAACGTTTTGTTATTATTTCAGCCTACGCTATGGGTTTCGCCGAATCATGCATGTCTAAAGTTTTTAACATCACACACGAGCGCGTCGAGAAAATAGCTCAATATAAATGAATAGCAATGGATGATTGCAAAGGAATGCATGGTTCGTGCGCGTCAGCACATTTTACATATTAATCACATCAATATTGGAATAAAAAATGGGTGTTTTTAGGCCGCTGCTGAGTAGATGAATGTTACATTGGCCCAAGAAACCTACCGGGACAATGACATGTGTTTGGATGAAACTTGCCTCGGATGAAGGTGCTGCGCTCTGGTTCATACCCACGACCTGTTGATCTATAGCTTAGCCCGGTTACCAACAGACCGATCTCGGCTGTCAATCACTCACTGACGTCACTGTTGCTTTTATCCAATCATGTGGTGAAAATAGGGCTTCCACGTGCGTTATGTCGGACAAACAAGTCGGTCAAACAAAGCAGCATGTCGCTTTGTTGTCAGTTTCAGAGATGAGTACTTCTCACAACATCTACCATCAGCTATGATTGTCAATTTCATACTCACGAGTAAGAAAAATGGACTCAAGCGTGGGCGGGGCGTAGTGTCCGAGCCTGGATCGGTCTATTGAGCTATGAAGCCTGTCTAGTGCAGTAATCGAAGGGTTGTGAGTTCGTTTGGGGGCGGAGGCAAGCCTTTTTTAAAATTTCGTTGCATTGACTGAAGACTGCAATTCTTTTAAGAATGCGGTCCTCCCCGTGGTCGTCTGTTTTTTAAGGCAGTATGGTACATTTCAAAAATTGTGCATTTTTCACGAGATACATCTTTTTATATGCTTATTACAACGCAATAATAAAAAAAAGGGTTGTTTCAGGCTACTGTTCCCAAAGGTGAGATAGAAGCCCCCCACCCCCCTATTACACTGTAACATGGCGGCCTATGGGACTTTCGGGTATTTTCACAAGTTTTTTATTGTGAAACACAAAAACAAGACGGTAAAACATCCTGATTTTTGCGCAAGGAGTACTTTGTTATATAATTACAAGACAAATACAATAATATTGATAGGTACCCCCCGGACCCCCTATGGAAACTTACGCTTACGGAATTTCGGGAATAAAAAAAAACAGAAAACAAAATTCGCTAAAGGTCCTGATATTTTTAGTTTATAATAGTTCCTGTTACGTAGATTGTATTAATGTTGAGATTTCGAAGAGCAAAAATGCTCGCAACGTCGAAAAACTGTCACATATAAATTGCATTCGCTAGGTGGCGCCATGGTGATCTCGCGTACTACGTTAGGAGAAATTCTCGATGGCAATCTGATTCTAAAACTATCCCGGTCGGTTCGTTTTTCAAAAACATTTTGTTGAAATATCAAGGCCCAGGTGAAGCTGTGAAGTACAGTATTGATCGATCCCACTTTCCTAACGTCCGGTTCACTGAAGTGTTGCACCCCCCCATCCACCCCCTCACCGTTTTAGGTGCATAATGCAACGGTGAAGGTTCTGAGAACGTCCTTCGCCGTCATGCTAATACAGCGCCCAGCCACTGCCAAACCGACGCCCAGTCAGAAACAGTGGCATGACTGTGAAGCAATGTTTAAGCTAATAATTTAAACCTACTTCTTGTTCACTCTGCTTGATTAATGTTGATAAATGTCGTTTTTGTCCGATACTTCGGCAACACCAAGTAACCGTCCTCTCTCCCGTCAGGGGTTAAACGATTCTTCTCCACACATGGCATTTATGGTATAGCATTACTGGTATTGTATGTAAGCTCTAAAACCTGGCGATCCGGTCGGGAAGGGTGGAAAAAGGTTACACTACAAATGATTTTAGTTTCACAATTTAAGGGATCTAGTCTACGGCATGCCTAAGCTTCGCCTATTTATCACGTGATCACCTATTTTTGACATTTAGTGTCATAGTACATTTGTAAGACAATGTGTATTTGACTGCATATTGGCCCTTCAGTTCGCTTGCTCGAGTAAATAATGCATATATGCATTAGATTTGATGTACGTTATGATCCTCACGGCTTTCCTTAATCGCTCTCCCCCAGTCCACAATGTGCCACTGGCATGTGTCGCGAGGTGGTGCCCAGGGGGTCTGGACCCGCGCATTTGACTCCAGGAGTTCGTAGAAGGAGGTTCCACAGAGAACTTGCGACCGGTGGGAGAGGGGGGGGGGGGCTCTGAAAAACTGGTGAGTCTCAGATAGTAATTCTTCCTAAAAAAGGGAGGGGCGTGGGGGGGGGGGGGGAGGGGGGGGGGGTCCACGTCTCAGATGGCCTCTACATTTTGCATATTATTCTTCCACATAGGAGGAGGGGCGGGGTTGGACCCCCTGGACCCTCCCCCCTATGTCCACCCTTGCTTTTCAGCTGGTTCTTAAGTGTTAGTTTAAGTGCGACGAACGAACATCTCTAGGCCATACCGCGACAATAGCAAGGGTCAAGGTAGAGAAAGAGAGAGGAACCATATCTCCGGGAGTAACCACTTAGTCTTGGCGAAGATATGGGATCCTCATATTCTGCGACAATATAGACATTTGGACAGGTTGGGTTCGAACCACGCCCCGGCCGCTTGGTCAGGCGGTCTAGCAGAGCACACGTCACACTAACCGAACACTGTGTAGACACTCCCTCTTTTGGGTGCGACACACGTCTCAGACATTTATAGGAGAGCTCAGGTGCCCCCCCCCCTCCCGCCTTTCCCGGTCGTCAGTACTTCAGTCGTCAGTCATAGTAGTCATTGTTTGGTAAGGTTTAGGTACTATTTACTCCAGATATGTTCTCACAACCTTCCCCATGGCTAGGTGTGGTAATGTGTGAAAACTCGCTTGGTAAGCTTAATAGGTATCGAGTCATTATTGCAGTTTTTATACAGACAGGATATCTTGTGGCCCCGAGGGGGTACTTAATACATCGACGGGTATGGGGGGCTTTTCGCTCGGAAGAGGTATTTTTTTGCGGCAACTCGCTCTATGAACGCACATTTTCAGAGCCCCCCCCCCCCCCCCCCCCATCCCCCGGTCGCAAGTTTTGAAATATCCGCTGTATAGGTGTATCGTTTTCATCACAAAGGTCCGCTCTCTCAGGCATCAAGGCACCCGCGGAACCCCGCCCACCAGACTTGTATAATAGTGCCCCCTCCTCCCCTTCTCCCGGGCTTGTCGCAATTGCTCCTTTTTCAAATAACGGTTGATATCACATCGCTTATGAAACACTGCGATATATAAAAATTAAGCAATCATATTTCACTGGCATCATACCATCATAGACGGAAAGCGAATCAACTATCCTTTCTTCAGGCGTGGGATCAAAGTAATGATTCATCTTTCCCTTTTAAATGTGTCTGTGACTTGTGCCCCCGGCCTGTGTGAGTTAGGGTTACAAGACGTCGTTACACGCTGTGATGTGTGTCTTGTAGTCGCCCACAGCTCAGCCCTTTGAACTACCGGGGACAAACCGGTTGTCACGTCAGAGCCAGGCTATATTTATCAACACAAACAGTCACTTGGAGAATTTTTGTTCCTAATGTTCTGCATGGTTAAGGCGTTTGCCAACGCAACGCAACAGCCCGCTTCCGTCTGGCTGTCTGTCTCCCCACTATAAACCCGGTTTCTGTGACGTCACGGCATGGTCCGTGGAACACGTGATTTTTAGTGGACCCGCCGCGGGGACGATGCTGCCCCGCCCCCTCCTCCACCTCCTTCCTCCTCTACACCCCTCCCCCCCCCCCCACCCGCCTCTGCCTCCCTCCTCTCTCCCTCTTCCAATCCCACCCTTCTTCATAGCCCCTACCCCGGCCGCCTCCACCTCTTTCCCTCTTCATCCACCCTCCATCCTCCATCCTCCCCCTGCCTCCACCTCCTTCCTCTCTCCTTCCGGTCCCTCCTACATACACCCCCTCCCTCCCACCTCCCGCCTCTACCCTCCCTCCTGGCCCTCTCCCTCTCCCTCCCACACCCGTCATACGACGTCTTTTCACACGTTACGCCTGTCTTGTGTAACGTGTGCCTTCCGTTCACTCAGCCGTCTGACGGATGGCACCATGCTTGGCTGGCTAACCCCACCACCCGCCCCAGACAGCCATAGTCATCATGCAGCATAATGTTTTCTGGCTTCATTCTTAGTTTTTTGGAGCTATTATAGTGGCCTGGATGATAATTTCAATGCATAAAGTTTACTGCGATTCGACGCGCAGGAAGTCCGACGCTCGACCTATAAGCGGGGGCGGAACATGGGGGGTCAAAGCAATGCTAGTGCGAGTCGCGAGGGAGGCGAGAGCGAATTGTAAAGAGGCCGAGTTTTATATGGCCGGCTGGGTATGGTGTCCGTACTGCGGGGGAGTATTGTGTTGGGGATTGCGATCGTATTTAGCAATCAGGTGAACATACTCCGCAGCTGCTTGTGAAGGCGAGAGTTGGATGACTCACCGCGGTGACTCACGCCGTCTCTGTGATATATCACATCGTAGTGCCGCCGGACTTGACGTAATAAGTTGTACACGTCCAGTATTTCCCGAGCGACGTTTACTCACAAGATACCCCTTACATACGGCAACTATAGTACCTTTTAATATGGAGCCACTAGCTGTCTAAAGCGACAACCCGCTTAGAGCAAGCAGCCAATTGTTCCTACCGGTGTTGTCGGTCGATCGCGTCGCCAAAACTGATGACTTTCTCTCTGAAAGCGAACCCCGATCATCATAAAAAAACAGCGGGAGGGTGGGCAGGGGGTGCACACAAGTTTAAAGTGAATCCTGTAGCCCTCGTTGCTGCTGATTAACCTGCCGATAGTTGGTAGAAATTAAAAGAGTAAGTATATGGGTCTACCTTTCTCGATATCTGACCGGAAAGGGAAAGGGCCACGTCGCTGATAGGCCGAAAAGCGGTAATATCTACCGTAATCCTATGTAGGCGGGCGTCGCCTCCAGAGAGAGGTGGAACGAGAAATACACCCACCCGCATAAAATAGTTTTCACTGCTTTCTTTGAAACGTATCGGTACATCGTTTACGAGAAATATACGGCTGAAAAGAGTTTGGACGGGAAACGCGTTTCACTTGCTTCAAGTTGCATCTTGATCAATGCATCTTTCATCGTCCTGGGAGGTTACTTTCGTTGAACCAGTGTAGCCCCTGTGTGCAAAAAAACGGCCTAGTATTGTATGTCATATTCGAGATAGACGCATAGTAGCATACCTAGGGTATCCCAATAGCATAAAGAATCTTCCAACCAAAGGTTTTACAAGGTACAATCGTAAGTAACATCTCGCCCCGGTATGAATAATTACACAGTCGAGCTATAGCCTTCAGAACATAGCAATAAACTGGTTACGTAATGAGACCGTTATAGACTTTAGGGCATAGCAATAGACTGGACTACCGACTGAACCACACAGTTATAGTTGTATGACATAGCAATCGACAGAGTTACTGACTGAACCAGAATGTTATAGTCTCGGTAAGACGGGGACTGATTCAGACAGTTATCGAATATAAGACGTCAATACAGACTCGGCTACAAACTGATTTAGACAGTTATATACTACAGGACGTGGATACAGACTGATGCAGACAGTTGTAAACTATAGGACGCGGCTACAGACTGATGCAGACAGTTATATACTACAGGATGTGGATACAGACTGATGCAGACAGTTATAAACTATAGGACGCGGCTACAGACTGATGCAGACAGTTATATACTACAGGACGCGGCTACAGACTAATGCAGACAGTTATATACTACAGGACGTGGATACAGAATGATCGATGCAGACAGTTATATACTACAGGAGGTGGATACAGACTGATGCAGACAGTTATATACTACAAGACGTCAATACAGACTCGGCTACAAACTGATTCAGAATGTTATGGTCTGTAGGACGCGGCTACAGACTCGGCTACAGACTAATTCAGACAGTTATATAGTACAGGACGTGGCTACAGACTGATGCAGACAGTTATATACTACAGGAGGTGGATACAGACTGATGCAGACAGTCATATACTATATGACGTGGATACAGACTGATGCAGACAGTTATATACTACAGGACGTGAATACAGACTGATGCAGACAGTTATATACGACAGGACGTGGATACAGACTGATGCAGACAGTTATCTACGACAGGAGGTGGATACAGACTGATGCAGACAGTTATATACGACAGGACGTGGATACAGACTGATGCAGACAGTTATATACTACAGGACGCGGCTACAGACTGATGCAGACAGTTATATACTACAGGACGCGGCTACAGACTGATGCAGACAGTTATATACTATAGGACGCGGCTACAGACTGATGCAGACAGTTATATACTACAGGACGTGGATACAGACTGATGCAGACAGTTATATACTATAGGACGCGGATACAGACTGATGCAGACAGTTATATACTACAGGACGTGGATACAGTCTGATGCAGACAGTTATATACTGCAGGACGTGGATACAGACTGATGCAGACAGTTATATACTATAGGACGCGGCTACAGACTGATGCAGACAGTTATATTCTATAGGACGCGGCTACAGACTGATGCAGACAGTTATATACTATAGGACGCGGCTACAGACTGATGCAGACAGTTATATACTACAGGACGCGGCTACAGACTCGGATACAGACTGATGCAGACAGTTATATACTACAGGACGTGGATACAGACTGATGCAGACAGTTATATACTATAGGACGCGGATACAGACTGATGCAGACAGTTATATACTACAGGATGTGGATACAGTCTGATGCAGACAGTTATATACGACAGGACGTGGATACAGAATGATGCAGACAGTTATATACGACAGGACGTAGATACAGACTGATGCAGAGAGTTATATACTACAGGACGCGGCTACAGACTGATGCAGACAGTTATATACTACAGGACGCGGCTACAGACTGATGCAGACAGTTATATACTATAGGACGCGGCTACAGACTGATGCAGACAGTTATATACTACAGGACGTGGATACAGACTGATGCAGACAGTTATATACTACAGGACGTGGATACAGACTGATGCAGACAGTTATATACTATAGGACGCGGCTACAGACTGATGCAGACAGTTATATACTATAGGACGCGGCTACAGACTGATGCAGACATTTATATACTATAGGACGCGGCTACAGACTCGGCTACAGACTGATGCAAACATTTATACGACAGGACATAGGTACTAACTGTCAAATCAGGCCACACACTGCACGGTTACGGCGAGGCCGCGTTACCGTGCAATCTCCACCGCCTCCTTGCACAGTGCGCGGTTGACGGGCGTTATGAAGAGAGCAAACGGCCGGCTGGCGGCGTAACCTCGCCTTGTCATAAAGGGATTGTTCCCCTTGTTCCGCTTCAGGCTTCAGGCCCCCCGGCCACGGCCGTTTTGTAAAGTAGGCGGCGGGCATCGAATTTTCTTCTTTTTTTCACCGTAGCTATAGATCCCGTCAGCGTTATTTTTCTGTGTGTGTGTGTTTATTTTCGTACGTTTGCGCCTATATCTAAAGGTGGCCATTGTTCGATATAAGACGGCAGGAAATTGGCTGCTTTGCGTTGGCGTATATGTCTTGTTAAGACGCGTTAAGAAGGTTGAAGTTGTGAACATATCTTTATCGGTTATTTAGGGTTCATATATATATATTGTGGCTTCTCTATAGGCTTAACACTTGATGGATATGTGGGCGTGGATTTTACCGCCCGTTAGCAGCGGTAGCTGTTGACAATTTTAGTAACAAAAGGGGGAAGGAAAATAAGGACCAGGGGCGACCTCTAGCGGGTAGATCGCGGAGTCAAAGGCCCGGATGAACACCGCTTCCGGTTGATCAAAAACAGAGCGCCGACGTCAGCTGAGTGGTGAGGCAGTGACCTCCTCTGCTGGGGGTGGGGGCTACTCGGGCCCCTGTGCCGTGATGGGGATCCCTGTGGGGATAACACCGGTGACAGTGGCTATAGATACCGACCTCACCCCATTAACGGGCCCACACCGCGGCGGCCACACCGGTTCAAAACTACTCTGAGGGCTCCACACTTCACTATTGAAATTCGCACCACGCGTGAAGACCTGCGTTGCAACGGATGGAAAACATGCTATGCATGCATGCTTCACCGTAAACCGCATGCAGCCGTAAAAGCCACGTGGGTTGCCACTGACGACAGGTGAAACCGGCTTATGTTTAAAACCACAAATGTGACAGAGATCGGTTTGGTATCGCTTATGAGCTGCCAAGAGGCAAGTCAAGAGCAATTAAATGAAACGAGCTATGAAATATAATTTCATTTTCACAGCATTTTCAAGCACGTCATTTGACATCGCATTGGTTGTGTCATGGTAGCTTTTAAGGAAACAAGGATATCAGGCTCTACATACAGGTCATACGATCCGAAATCAGTGAGCTCCGATCACTGGATACACGTTCATCAATGGACAATATCTATATCTAGACCTATCTAAGGATATATCTCATGCATCCCATTTGATGCTTTAGCATTTAGTGGTTGTGTCTAACCCACTAATTAAGGCCTACACGGCCTAAATGTAGGTATCGTACCTAATGGATTGCACTATTTCATATGCATTGGGTTGACAATTTAATGAGGCAAAAGGAAGACGAAACAATTGCGTTTCTGGACCATTTTTGTCCCAATCGCTGATTTAGGCGACGCTGATTCAACATACAGAGGACAGAAAAATCGCAACTGCTACATAGATGTCATCGCCGCCGATGAAGACAGCCGGAGACTCGTGTGTCAATAAAGCAAGTGTCTAGAGGAGGAACAGTCTGTGAGCCCTCAGGGCAAATTGTTGGACAAACATAGGCAAGCCGGCCGACAGCACGAAGGAAGCCATTTGTCAGTACTCCGCCGATACTAGGGCACCAAATTCTGCCTGTACCCAACGCACAGGGGCAGGTGATTTTATACAAGCGTCGGTTACCCAATAGAGGAACCGTCGGCGGCAAACCACTCGAGCCGGTTCACCGACTGTCACAGCTAACTAGGCTCTGGACTCATATCTTCACGTGTCAGGAGGACTGTTATGCACATTGTAATTGACCAGCGAAAACCCCATTCTCGAGAATGGCGCGAAAATATTCCAAATGTCGTCTGCTGAGTGGGTGAATACACCGCTTCATGATTCATCGCGATTTCCGCTGTGTATATCTTCATCTAATTGATACCCTGTCACCTTAGGGGTGGTGACGCCTGCTACGGCCACCGAAGCGAGGCTGCCTTATTGGAGTGCGTGACCCCAAGACACAACATATACAATTTCCTGTATATATATATGTGTCCCCACTCGGGTCGACAAAGGTCACCGCGAAAAAGGGAAAGGTGCATCGACCTCTTGTTGACCTTTGTGGTCGGCTATCGGTAAACATCGGCACGCCGGTTGTTATTAAATGCAGTGAGTATCGCTTAACAACCTTCCCACAATGGTCATTAGGCAAACTACACCAGGATCCTAGTAACATGTGAGCAGAGCGAATACGCCAAGGGACGAATGATGCAGTTAGCACACGTCGTCTAGAAGGAAGTGCTTCGCGCTATCCACAAAGCGTAACTGAAACAGTGTGACGCGTATGTTTAACTGTGTTAGCTACTGATCTTGTCCAATATACGTGATTATGGAACTCTTTTCACCGCATTTCTGCAATTGTACGGACCGGGTATATTTACACCCTGTACACCATGGTTCGTTGTCAGCCTGGCGGTGCAGGTGACACCACTCTGACGTCGATAAACCCGTAGTGATATCCACAATCAACCGCTCAGGACATATATTACTGCTCAGCGGGGATTTCAATGATGTCATGTAAGTATGCCCAGGCCAAAGTCAAACTGCCTCTATAGTTCCACCGATACGCCATGAAAGTCGTCTTTTGTAGCTGAAAATAAGGAGGTATTGTGCCGAAACCAACAATTCGTATACTATATAACGTATACGCTTTCAATAGAGCATGGACTGTTCTATGTGAATGATAAATAGGTTTATTGGACGAATAAGAAGCCGCATGACATTTAGATGTTAGCTTTAAGGGTGATATCTTGGAGGTGTGCGGGGGTGGGGGGGGGGGGGAGGGGATGGGCGTGGAGAATCTTGCGACATGGGGAAGGGGTCGGAATCTTACTATTAACAAAAACACTTTATCGCTGAAAAAGGGAGTCGGGTGGGGCATCCAAACCACCCTGGATCCACGCCTGCGTTGAGTGTGGGCACAAATAGCCAACTTAAATGGTTAAATAACCTTATCTTGCTATTTTATTATCATTGCTTACATTGGCCACTAGAATTATTGCACAAGACCTTTATTCTGTATACTAAAAGGATCCCCTAGCAAATCACCTACCACTAAGTGGCATCTAAAGTGATACCGTACATTGACAGACAACCAAGATAGTTCGCGGCATATAAAGATGCCATGCAGTCTGAAGTGACGTCGGTTCCGTAACATTTGAAATGCAAGGTATTCCTTCGTCGTTCGTAAAACTGTCACCAGTTTTCACCTGACATACGGGTATTTTGTCGGTTTTCCCGATGTAGCGCGCACCGTACGTTTCAACGTTTGTTCCAATATCACTAGCTCATCTAACCCTGTGTAACACAAAAAGAGTCCCGCCGGTGAAATAGGCACCTTTGCGTCTGCCTTACTATCTGAGTTGCCGTGGCTGCATAAAAAGTGTGCAAACATGTCTAGGCCCCATGCAAATGCATGTCTGCAAGGCAAGGACTCTTATCGGTGCGCACACTTTAACATGTTTACTCGCTCGGGAGTTCTCCAAACATCGTTTAATCACTTTGCTCAACAGACGCCAAGCTCCAGTTTTGTAGATGAAAATGAGACTATGCTTCATATCTGATGATTGCGTTAAAATCCCCCCCCCCCCCCCCACAACATACGTTACGTAGACATAATGTTTCGCGTCATGAGCAGCCTGTGCAGGATGTGCAATATATATATACGGTAACTCCTTTGGTATAAAAAATTATTTCATGAGATGTATTACGGTGTACACTGAGCGAGGTTTTCCGAGCTAACATATACAGTCTGTACCGGGTAAATAAGTAATGTATACGTTCTAACATAATAATGTTTTTAAAAAGAACATGATTTCGTCGTTACTCGCTCCACATCAGATGGCTTTTACACGAGTTGGGTTCCATATATATATTCACATTTCTCGATGTACTATTTATACATATACGTTGACCTACAAAACTCTTATCAAAGGAATATATTGTCTAGGGCAGAGCCCATTCCTTTATATGTCAGATAAAACTGTGTGCTCATGTGGGGCTATGTAAAAAGAGAAGATGCAATGATAGAAGGCAGCCTTTGTGGGGCAACGAGCCCCGCTTCGAGTAAACCTCGTTCACAAGTCTGCTTCATTTTAGCCTAACAACATTAATACATACATTTTTCTGGGAATTCAGAATTCAAATGCAAGCTCCGCTCGATTGTCAATTTACTGAATAGCTTCAGGTTCCATTCACAGAAGATATTTTTGTTTGCTAAATATATTAACTCAACACACTCGGGTTAACCAGAGCGATTTAAATCTAACTACGGTTCAAGTTCTACAGCCTCAAAATGTTAATTCCGGGGCAGCTGTTTGAGAGCCCGGTACATATAGTGGTGCACACACAATGGCACTGAACATTGGTCCCTTGCCCGAGGAGAGGTTGGGTAAAGGGCAAAGCTAAAAAAAGACCAGGAGATGAAGCCAATGGTCATTAGAGGATAGGAGAAGGGGCTTCATTAGCCGTGCTTGGTTATTCCTCACCACGGAGTAAAGAGGCACTGATGACTATGACCCGAACCATGACCTAAGGCGCTTGATGTTTACGTTGGGTAGCAGACACGGGTGGCTTTTTGTTAACCTTGAACATACCAATTGTTTAATGAGTTAACGAATGGTGAAGGAACGGTTGATGGTTTGGGCTTCAAAGTTGTCGTAAATAGCCTCATATTTTGATATCTACAGACGATATTTCTAGTCACTGCACTTCGATTTCGCTATGAGGTTTTACGCTATGATGAGAATGATCTCCAATAGCGGGACCATGTTTTTGTAATAATATCTCTATTCGTCTTGAAGACATGATCAACCTACAGAAAAACAAGATATCAGGTTACAGAAATGGGCACCTTACGAAAGACCCGATCAGCCTATGGAAGAAGCGCCCCCCGCCCCCCTTCCCCCAGTGAAATACGTCATAACCTTGTGAAAGAAGTGGTCACCATGTGAAAGACGTAGTCACTTGGTGAAATACGTGACCGCCTTGTGAAAAAAGTGGTCGCCTTATGAAAGAAGTGGTCGCCCTGTAAAAGAAGCCCCCCCTGGGAAAAGACGACGTCACTTTATGAAAGAAGTGGTAACCTTGTGAAAGACATGGTCACATTGTAAAAGCTGTCGTCACCATGTGAACGACCTGGTCACCTTGTGAAAGACGTAGTCACATTCGAAAAGAAGTGGTCACATTCGCAAAGAAGTGGTCACATTCGCAAAAAAGTGGTCACATTCGAAAAGAAGTGGTCACATTCAGAAAGAAGTGGTCACCAAAAACAAGTTACTTAATGACTGGCGCCTGGTTTGGAGTCCATAAGAAATGTTATCGAGGGTAACTATCGGCTGTGACAGCCGTGTGGAGTGGCGCCCGAGGCATTCAGCAGTCCTCGTCACTCCCACGCGAAACCCCCGCATTGAACGCGGCATTTCTTTGATTTCAACGGTGATAAAATATCTCTGTAACTTGACAAAAAGGCCGCGACCTTCCCCGATCCGCGACCACAATCCGCGACCACAATTAGTGTGTATATGTAGATGTAAGGTCTCATGCAACCTCAAATGGTACAAAAAATTTAAGAGTATAGAGTTAGAGCCATAAACGTGACCTGATGTGGCATACATTGCGTGTATTGGGTGCATATTTAGGCGGAGGGGGAGGGGGCACTAGCTTACTGCAATGGATGGGATTGTGCCGCTCATGCCCCAGAGAACATAAGGAGAATTAGAGCAAAGCACGCGATTTTGTGGTCAACAACATTTGTAGTTTAAAGATAGGCATCCAAAAGAGACACTGACAGTCATGGATGAAGTATGTGTAGGGTAATTATTCGGTATACGCACAGGAGGAGAGCTGCAATTTCAGAATACAGAGTATTTTGTCTGGAAAAGAAAAACAAATAAGGCGATATAAAGGGATCATCCGGGGCGGCACATATGTGTATGTTTAACTTCATGTATTGCCATCAGGGAGGCAGGGGAGGGGGGCAGGGCGGGGCGGGAGGTCACGGCATGGCACATCTGACAGTAACTCAAACCTAACGATCGGGTGTGTTGGTTGGCTGCAGCCGTCACGCTCCAATAGTGGTGTTAACGAGGGTAAATACAAGGCGACACACTGCATGGGTGTGCAGTTCAGGTTACCGTGTCGCTTCCCTAGGTAGCAAAGCAAAGTACATATGTGATTCCAAAGGGAGTTGCGGGGATATATATATGCAGCGTATTGAGGGTAGATGGGTTTTTTGTTTGGAAGTAGGGGGCGCATATCCCCAGGAAATCTCTCACGTATCTCCCGTACCTTAACCTCGTCTAGCGAGCGGAAACACATACCTTGGCCTTCCCCAGCCACTCGTTCTGCCGATGGTAACACATAGACCTACCCACCCCTCCGCCTCTCATTGTCGCCCTGTTGTCGATGGGGTTGGGGTGTGAGGGGGGTACATCGGTTGATCTTACCAAGTAGACAACGAGACTCATTATTAGGCAGGGGCCACTCAGCTGTGACGGGGCCGGCCCGATAGCTCAGTGGGCAAGAGCGTTCGCCTTGAGCGCTCTGGCCACCTGGGAACCTAACGGCACGTGGATCGTATTTCGCTTCGTTTGCTGTTTAATTACTTTTAATTCGTGAAATGTTTTTTGGGAATCATATTATCTGTGTTATATATCATATATGTCTGGATAAAGATATAAAGATGTAAAGATATAAAGATACCCATCGGGTGACACCCAATGCGAGGCGTCCGATATACGCCCAGTGTACGTATTTTGGGGTTATATACATGTGAAAGGTTAAGGCCACGCGTATGACCTTGTATGATCTGACCTATCTTCATACACTATCAATGACAATACTGGAGCTACGTTAAACCAAGACCTGACGTAAATGACGTCAAAGTGACGCGGCAAGGGCAATGATGACGTTATACTCACATCACAAAAGGACATGATGGTGACGTTACGTCACGATGAGACAATTATTACGTCACAATGACGCAATTATTACGTCACAATGACGCAATTATTACTTCACAATAACGCAATTATTACGTCACAATGACGCAATTATTACGTCACGATTACAAAATGATCACGTCGTAATAGTAACCTCATATATATATATATATTAGGGTATATATCAGACATATTATCTCGAATGTGTTTTCCTTTCAGATACACACTGCGTCCCGCTGACCGACGAGAATTTCACGCTGAACACGACTGAACACACGATCGAGTCGGTCGTGCACGTCTCGTGCAAGGATGGCTACCGGCTCCAGGGAAATGAGGTGCTGGTCTGCTACGCCGGGGGCACCTGGTCCTCCCTCATCCCCAGGTGTCTTGGTGAGTGAAGCTTCCATTTAAAATGTTCATGAGGGGTCTCCAAAGGCGAGGAAGGGGGGGGGGTCTATTTCTGTCAAAAGGCACACCGTCCACTGTCGATTTTTCGAAGTACGGTGTCACTGTCGGATTCGAAAAACCAAAGTTACTATTAAGCTGCGTCGCTCATGAGTTTTGAAATTGTCGGGTGTTGAATTTCAAAAACGGCAATTGTGCGTGTCACCATTTATTTACCTTTTCCAGACCCCTATTTATAATACAGCAGGGCTTAATATTAGTCTCATACATTCCACAGACGCCAGCCCCCATCTGGTTTATCCACGTTCTTTCTATACGCACCCCTGAGGTATTTGTAATAATTACTGCTAAATCCCGTATGGTGGCGCTTGGCTTGGAGATCCGCACTTGAACGGAGTTCCATCTAGCGAATAAAGTGATTCAACGGCTTTTGTGAAGCCTGGTCACGCAAATTACATCAATGCAGGTCAATGACGTCGTAAACAGAAAGGCAGCATCATCTAACTGGGTAAACAGTCCCAATTTATGCAAATAATTATGCCTAAAGTTAAGTAAAATAGTTTTTAATGTTCGAAAAATGTGTCCTTCTGTGGTTACACCATGTTGCTTCTTTTAACCTTGACCTATCATTCACAATGCCAGTGACCTTGAACTGGAGGTCTCTACTTGCCTACTTATGAGTCACAGGCTTTGGTGAAAATAAATCTTCCATTGATAAAGATGAGCTACTTAACATGCGACGTCTGCCGCTATGGGGGTATGGGGGCCAATTATGTGGCCTCCGACCCCCTGTACCGCTCCCCCCAATCCCATCGCCTTGGCTTGGACCTCAATTCGTAGGGCATGCGTATGAATAATATACGTATATACCGAGACCTACCGAAACAGACATCCGACCATTCGCTGCACGGTTGGGCGGTCGCATAACAAAGACAAGAAACGGGGAACAGAGAAGGGGGCTGGGTTTGTTGTTACAGGGAGGGAGGTGGACGCAGTGGGTTGGAGGTAGGGGGCGTGAGTGGATGGGGCCGGGAGTGGAGGTAGGAGCGTCAGGGGATGGGGGTAGGGGGATTAGGTGGAGGCGTGAAGACAGCGAGGTGGAGGGAGTAGATGAAGTTGGAGGGTAGAGGCGGAGGGAGTAGATGGAGGTGGAGGGTAGAGGTGGAGGGAGTAGATGGAGGTGGAAGGTAGAGGTGGAGGCGTGAAGACAGCGAGGTGGGCAGTTAGGTGGAGATGTCATATAGGTCGTATATTTACACAGGGCGAATTACCGTAGGACATGCTACGACAGATATATTTTTTGAAGGGCGCTGCAGTGTTGTCGCATGAATTACACTATGACAGGTTGTGTCTTCAGGCGACTCTGACGTAAAGACCACCCACGGCTTATACTTAGGAAATAATGATGTGAACATGGGGCTATCGAGTATCTATTATTAAAGGGCGGATCCAAATAATTAAAAGCGGATGAGTTGGGATGGGTTGGCGTTCTGAGCCAGGGGTCGGATGGGTTGGTGAGGGCTGCGTGTAGGTGGGCCTGGATTGGGGGGGGGGGGGGGTACCGTACCCAAAGAACAAAACTATATGACGGGCAGTGGGGGGTTTACAACATAAACGTCGGGTTCACCTAAGAGAAAGTTGGAGACGCAGTAAGGGGGGGGGGGGGGCTAATGGTCCTAACACCTTGCACAGGCCCTGGGCCCGTCAGTGCTTGGCACTGAAAGAAGGAGTAGACAACATGGGTAATTGGAAACCAAGGTGGAAGGGGGGATCTGAATTATCGCACACATAAAGAAGCGCAGAAAGAAAGCAGAAGTCAGAAAGAAAGGTGGAAAGAAAACTTCCTGAGAAAGACGAAGATGACGGGGCCATTGCCACTTCAGAGCGCGATAAATAAAGCCGAAAACTGACAATGGAAGGGGCAGAGCAAAACATGACACATGTGCGTCCGAGTAAAGCAAGGCGTCAAAATCTATTATAGGATGCTGATTGCTTAATTATCGCCCTCTCATCAGGGGACTCGGCATCACCTTCGCCCCTATGCAGCCGTCCATCTAGCGGTTGATCTCAGTGGTGTTGGCGTCGCGAACGGTTTCCACACACTAACATTTTGTGGGTTCAACATTTTGTCTTTAGATGATGATGAACAAAAAATAACTGTGTTTTAACGCACAACCACAATTGAGGTCCTGGAGGAAAACACAGCGTCAAGGCTGACGGCGCTTCAAGCAATTAAATCTTGATTAAAAAAATGGAGTTAAAAAATAATATGGCCTTAAATGAATCAGACCTGATAAAAATGTCGGGTACTGTTCATAGCGCATGCTGTGGATGCTAAGTATGTCAGCAAAAAGCCCTCTGCCGGGATATTCAATCTGTGAGCGTGGCCTCCCATGGGGGGGGAGAGGGAGGGGGAGGGGGGGGGTACTTAGTACATTGCTGGGTTGGAGGCGGAGGGGAGGTGGGGGGGGGGTCCGCGGTAGAGCCCCCCAGCCTATTGCACAACCAAAATCCTCCCGGTCCGCTCAAAGGGGTATTTGTTGCGACAACCCGCTATATAAACGCACATTTCCCCCCCGATGACAATTTTTTTTTTCAAATTTCGGCTCTTTTGGGGTATCTTTTTCATCATACATATCCGCTCTATATGGGTATCTTTTTCATCATACATATCCGCTCTATATGGGTATCTTTTCTGTTCACTCTCAGGCACTATGGCACCCGCGGAACCCACCGCCCGATTTGTATAATAGCGCCACCCCCCACCCCCTCGGGAGGCTGCCTCATCTTGGCCAGCCGCTGTACCCCGTGTAAACGAACGGCCGAGGAAGATACTAATGATAGACAGATTGTTGGATATACACCCATATTACTAATACTGCCCATCGCTTTGACATAGGCGAGCTTCTCGCTGTAAATGGGACAAACAAATCATGAACAGACGATTTATCGCGTTGGGCGGTGAAGCCGTATGAAAAAAATGTTCTATGTTTATCTTGAGGTAATTGATCAATAAAGGTGAAATAAACGATGTGAGCTCCATAAAATGGCAGTTTATGACTCAAATTTGTAGTAGAACGATATGATCTCAATAGCTTCGTAATTGTACGTTATTAGCTCAATAAATTCGTAATTGTACGTTATTAGCTCAATAAATTCGTAATTGTACGTTATTAGCTCAGTAAATTGGTAGGTGAACGTTATGAGTTCAGTAAATCAGTAGTGGGACGCCATGAGAAGATTGAATTTGTGGTATGACATTACAGCTCAATAAGTCAAAACATGGTTTTTGGTTTTTAATTTGACTCCAGTAAAGTCTTAACAAAGTATGCCTAAAGACATACTAAAAAAAATTATTACATGCTGGTCGTTTATAGACTGCTCATCTATGTTTTTAATTTCCACAACTAATTTAATACACATTTTTATTAAGGAGTTCAAGGGAGGGTCTCATTTCTTTGCCAAAGTGTAAACTAGGCAATCTACTTTGTCTTTGGACGTGTACTTTTATTGCGTAATGGATTGTCCGCCAGAGGAGACCAAGTCGACGCCCATCTTGATAGTGGTGGTGAGCACACTCGCCTCCGTGGTGGCGCTGTTCATACTTGGGTGCGCCCTCTACATGCTGCTGAAGAACTGCAGAAAGGAACAGGAAGTGAAGAAGGAGGAAGAGCTGTACGAGGCAAAGATCAAGGAACTCAGGTATTTACATAAAAACCCCAGGTCCCGACCTGACCTGGTTTAGCCGCCAGGCGTTATGTGGCGTCATGTTACTAGGTCAAGCTGTGTCTGTAGGTAAGGTACGACTTTGATAGCGTCTGTCTTCTTTTGAGAATAAACAGCGCGTGTCCCCTTATTAATTAGGATACACATGCGCGGATCCCAGGGGCTTGGGGGTTATTGGAGAATACCGCCCCCCCCCACCCTCCTCCCCAGTCATTTGATGATAAACAGCGTGTATCCTCTTTTGAGGACACACAGTGTATATTCGCGTTTGAGGATAAACAGTATATGTGTCCACTTTTGAGGATAAAATGTGCGTGTCCTCTTTTGAAGATAAACAGCGTGTCCTCTTTTGAGGATAAACAGCGTGTGTCCTCTTTTGCGGATAAACAGCGAGTCCTCTTTTAAGGATATACACAATGCGCGTCCTCTTTTGAGGATAAAGAGTATCTGTCCTCTTTTGAGGACAGTCCGAGACATAGAGAAAGTTTGAGAGAGAGTTATTAAGGGCGAAGCCAGAGAGAGACAGGGAGATAACCCGCATCGAGCAGGATTCAATCCAAGTACACCTAGGCAAACGCTTAAAAGGAGGGCGTGGGCGTTGTCTTCTATGGGACGGTATGAACCATTCACGCTATGCACCTGAAACCACCACACGCATGTCTCATAGCGATTTGAGGCAGAATCGGATCAAAGTATAAAATGACACCATTCAAGCTTTCAGGCAATTAGGAATCTTGTTCATGAATAACATTGTCGAACAAAATAGGGGTATCTTTCATTCATTCAGCCTTCATCGACTCGGCAGGGTATTGTGCTTAGGTTACAACCTTGTGTGCACCAAAGCGGTCTAAACAGACACCTTCGTTTCATGTTATGTGTGACTGTTGAGACCCGTATGGTCGTTGGCGTTATGACGAGACTTGATGACGCGAGCCGATGCCGTTATGACTGGCGTAGTTCGCCTGCCATGACCTGGCTGGGACGGTGGCGTCTTTAGTGCCATTTGGTCCAAGTCGGCAGACACCTTGTGGGGAAAAACCTGTACCGAGGCGCTGATTGGGTTATATTTGCCTCGTTATCGATAATGCAAAACGGTCTTGTACTAACGCTGCTTTCTAATGGTGTACCGCAGCTGACTATCACATGGGGGTGAAAAAGTCCCGCTTCATAAAGAACGCGACGGAATGAGGGAGAGAGATAGATAGAGGTAGAGATAAAACAAGACGAGGCACAAAAAGAGCGAAAGAGGTAGTGCGAGTGAGAGGCAGAGAGAGGAAGAGAAAAAAAAGGGAGATTGAGCGAAAGAGAGCGTGACACTGGCGAATTGCCTTCCTCCTCGTTTGACGAACTATTTCAACTTTATGGCAAAATGTTTCGAACGTAATTATACAGATTGACGAGTTAATTATTTTCATTACTCGTTGACACTGTCCCACAGTTTGGGTTTCAAATCAGGACATTCCAACTCAAATAAAGGGACTTGGGGGGGCCCACCCCAGCCCCTGGATTCATCTGTTTTGCAGACCCTAAAACATAATTTTTTTATTGCACACAATTTATGCGCATTATCTATACAATAAATACCTAAACAAATGGAGGTTATACATACTCTGTATGATCAGCTTTCAACGTCTTCCTCAAACCGCCGAACAATCCACCCGTAGAAACCGCGAATGGAGGTACATTGGCTTACAACATTAACTAATATGTCGGTATGCTGCCCTCTTGGCTCTGCACACGGGGAGACCTCTGGCCTCTATAGCGCACTTGCCCTGGGTGGTTAGGGCACCAGACCTCGGACCAATAGGCCAGGGGTTCGAAAGCGGGTATTCTTAAATCTTACGTAGTATACGCATGGTATTTCGCAACTACCGACGCCCGGACAGCGTACGTTCCATTCAAATTACATACGATAGTAGCGGTAATATCCAGGGTGTCAAATGTCATGCATAAGCTACGTATGGTTTATAAACCGTTCCTTCATCGTTCGTCATCTGGGAAGGTTTCTTGGCCTAGTGTAGCCCTTGTGTACACACAAACACGGCCTAAAACACGAATTCCTTGCCTTGCTGTCCACAGCAACTACTTCGCCTCGAACCAGGACTGTGTGGGCATGCCGCCATTGGTGTTCGACAACGTCGATCCGACCATGAGAGGGCGCTGTTCCAGCAGTACTGCCTCGTAAGTTTGTATTATAGCATGTATGAGACGGAACCTGAGCAAGCAGCACTCAATATTGAGGTAATTTGCCGCAGGTTTGTAATAGAGCATGTATGTAAAAAAACAACGCCAGAAATCTTCACTCAATATTGAAGTAATTTGCCGTAAGGTTGTATTATAGCATGTGTGAACGGCATTCCAAAACGTCGACACCCACTATTTTAACATTACGACATGGCTATGTCCTTAGAAGTCATCACTCTATATGAAGCCTACCGTAAGTTATGCCATCAATTCGGAGTCACTCCGTGGTTTTGTAAGCAGGGTACTCGACTACTGACGAGTGTGTTCCGCTAGGCCAGCCTGCGCGACCGTTGTGCCGTTCGCACCCCACCTGTGCAAATGCCTTTGTTTAACGATTCCCAGTCAATATCCGCAACGAGTAGGGGGTTATTCCCGGCGATATGATTTGCCTTGACCCTTCCCTTTGTCGCGATATGACCTTAACTTTGCGTCATATAATGCATGTATTCTTACACGGCATCGTTATATATAGAGGTGGCCTACCACGTGGTGTATCAGTGTTATGTATACGTTGACGTATGGCGTTGCATAATACTGACGATGACGTTAATCACGCGGATAGGGATTGCCGTAACCGCCACCACCACCACCCCCTCCTCCCAGGGGAATGCTGCGTGTGGGTGGGCTGCGGGGGTGTGGGGGTATGGGGGAGAGGGGGTGTGACAGCCAGTCTGTTAGACAATGCGTTCAGCGTTCAGGGCATAAGACAAGACCAGATATATATTGCCGGAGTTATAAGGTACGTGCCCCACTGTGCAAATATCTATAATGTATGCGCAGGATAAAGACTCAAATCAAGATTCTTTCTTTGAAATGAGTACCACATCACGGATAGTTCTACCCTTGAGCCTCCTCGTTGACGCGAAATGGCCTTCACATCAAATGCTTCTGATGGTTTCACGGTTATATTTTCAGATCCATAAGTCAGGGAACGAGTCCAACACAAGGGGATGAAGACCAGGACTCGAACAAGTACGTACACCAGTTACGCAGATACATTAATATGAGATACTGGACAATGGATCAGCCCGATTTATGAAAATAAAATATTTTAAAAATTAATTATGGAAGTATTATGGCGCCATTGACAAAAGTTCATGGTTACTCCGCAGAATGTTAAATTCTTCCATTGTTGGTCTCATTTATATCTCAATATATAAATGGGGCACGACTGCAAGCAGCATGTGATTCATAAGGTTGGTCATGGACCATTTGTAATGTAACCACAGAACAAACCAAGCTAAAATCTGCTCCATTCGCCCATCAGGGTCTTCGTCTACTGACCTTGGCCATGCATGTGACCTTGGAACAGCAGCGCAGACGTCCCGCCGACGAAGAAGGCTAAATGAGGCTGATTCCTCAGGAAGTGACGTCAGACACCGATCTATGTACCAGTAATGACGCAGGGCATTTATGACGCGTTATGACACGTCAAACCCTCACGGAAATATCATTAATTACGTCACGACAACACAACTCGGACGATGATGTCAGGACGTCAGGACATTTGTTGATGACGTCACAAGTCAGTTGATGACGTCACAAGTCGGTTGATGACTTCATAAGTCGCTTGATGATGCCGCTACACCAGGAAATTTGAATGACGTCGTCACCCATTGCGTTGCCAGATTTGGGGAGCGGCAGAAAGAGAGATGGAGAGAAGAGAACTAGTTCGGTTGTTCTTCAGTCTGAATTATTTATTTATTTTCGACATGAAGGACACAATCCATTGGGTCTTTCTTGATCAGGGATATCATTAAGTTCTGTTGGTGGAGCACCGAATGTGCAATAGCGATTCATCACTTCTTTGCTTGTAGCTTGTAGCACTGGTGCCGTAAACCGTTGAAGGCAAACAATTATTAGATTTCTAGTTTACGGTATTCAGCTACAGCAGCACCTGCATATGCTTCCAGACTAATTGGGCTTGTAATATAAACACTTCATGTCGTTCCCTTCGTGTAGCACGATGACTATATAACATAGAGTAGTGCTCCATGTATTTTTTGGTCAAATCCAATTGCCGGCGAATGGCATATCCAATCTTCGTCTGAAATTGGTGAGCAGTTGCCACAGAATCAAGAATGCCATTGATGGATGTGACTGTGTCGTCAAGGGTAGACGGACACCAATGTCCTGATTTTTCACAATACTCCCGCCCCCCCACCCCCAACGCCGCCGCCCTCCCACCCAGTCACCCCGAGCACAATTCCCGGAATCCCCTTTAATGCGCCCATGGAGAGTTGCCATGGATTTCACGTATATGGATTCCTCCACAGATTTCGTTCATTTTGCCTGACTTGCTCTATCCGGTTCCCCATTGTATTTGTGGTTGAACGCCTGGTACGATATATAGCTTTACATGCTAAAAGTATCATTAAACTCCAGTCACGTAACAAAAGTGTTGTCGAACCGCATTTGATGACCTGGTCGCTTCTAATAAAAATGGTTTTCAGCGTTATATAAGCTGTAAATATATCACTTTGGCCTAAATTGTCTTATTATCCAAACCGTTTGAATGATTTTGAATGTTCTCTGTGATGAGTGCCTGAACACATTGTGACATGGCTAGCCTACATCACAATGCAGGTTTCCCTCTCAAACACTGGCACTGTTCGGTCTTCCTAGAATGTGTTGGTTCTTCAGTTGAGCGGAATGTTAAACCAGCGATGATGGGTCTTTTGCGCACTCTAAGCCACACAGATTCAAGAGCTAGCTGGAGGATGCCTGTGACATCTTATTCTTTGTAAACATATTACATATGATGTGTCTCTGCTCTGGAAACGCACGTTTTATGTGTGTCAGGAAACATCGGTTTCCCTCAATGCAAGATGTCGCCGGCGTCCACTCATGCACCAAGTGACATGAGGGAGAGTTTCACGTCGAAATATATATGCATGCAACCCACATCGCTAGTGGCGACGTTAAGCTGAGCCGTCAGCCGCGACATCTGTCGGGACAGGAAAACCTGGATGTTGAGATATGTTCCGAGGAAAGGACACCTCTCCAGTCCCAATCAGGTTACTGGTCTCAAGTCGACTGTGTAGGCAAGGCATACTCGTCTAGACTGTATGCCATCATGTATGCGTTGGGCATATAGGGTAGAGGACATGTGATGGGGAAGATTAGGTGTCAGACATGGGGAACAAGGGAAGGGAGAGGGCCACCCCCCTCCTCTTCCACTCCATCCGCCTCTTTCGCCGCCTCCTCCTCCACCCACTGCTCTTTCATCCCCTCTTCCAGCTCCTTCTCCGCCTTTTACTCATTCCCATCCTCCGCTACCTTTTTCTTCCTCGTCTCCTCCTGCTCCATCGCTTCTACCACCTCCTCCACCGCCCCTCCTCCCCCTCCCCCTCCTCCACCTCCTCCTCCTCTGACTAGATAATATCGCCTATCTAATGAGCCTTCCGGATTGTTGGCGGGTATTTCTTTTCACCTCCTTGTACTCGTTGGACATTTTTTCGGCTTTGCGCTCGCTCCGATAATCAACACACCGGCTGGTATTACGCTCGAGAACGGCGAGATATTCATCACGTGGTTAGCAGGACCCGCGATTAGCGCTTGATCCCAATTATTTATTCCCCCAGCGCCCCGCAAAGTGAAAAACCCGGTCGCCGAACCCTTTTCTACCGTCTTCAGGCAGACCGCCGTACGCCGCACTCAGAAAGCAACGGTGTATTCCTGCGCCAGAGCGAGGGTGAACCGGTTCGTCTTTTGTGAGCTCGTGGTTTTCTACATAGTAGCCAACCGTTGTCCCTTTGTTTATCTGTGGGGCGACAATTGAATGTCACTGTAACACAAACACACAAGACACGCCCCCCCCCCTCCCCCGGAAGGATAAAATGGTAATGGTGTTCCTCTCATTTAGCCACGTCTCGTTGCGGAGATCCCTCTCGTTACATGGTGTATTATCGCCCAATGGTTGAGCTGACCAGTTGCTTACGGAAATGTGAATCGTGCAAAGGCGGCGTCACTTCCATGGTTATGCTGTGAGATTGGGGCTTTGCTGGCGGGGATAAAGAGGAGGGGGGGAGGGGGGGCTGTTAGTGGATAGCATTAAAAACATAAAGACCTGAAAGTCGATGCATGTATTCATTACTTGAGTTATATTTTATATTTTGTCACCTTTGTACTTTGTTTATGTGGGGTAGTCCTCCCATGTGCATGCTTTTATGTAGGTCACGTAGCTGCCGCCCTTCAAAATGTCTGTGGTGACTCTATTAGTTTACAATAGCATAGCCTGCATATGTGTGTAGAACATGTTTTTAGTTTATATGAAGGATTATGTTTCTGGGTGCCATAGCCGATGGTCAGGTTTTGTAAGCCATTGGGACCCAGTGTGTTTATTGGCTGTCACTGAACCTATAATCCGTCGTCACCATCCATGCGTGGACGTCAAAACTATAGTTTCAGGTCACCATCCACATGTGGACGTCATGAAAGCTATAGTTTCACGTCACCATCCACGCGTCGACGTCATGAAAGCTATGGTCTATCGTCACCATCCACGCGTTGCCGTCAAAACTATAGTCTCACATCACCCTCAGCGAGTGGATGTTATGAAACCTATATTTTTACGTCACCATGCACGCGTGGACGTCATGAAAGCTTTAGTCTCCCGTCCCCATCAGCGAGTGGACGTCGTGAAAGCTATTAATTTACGTCACAATCGACGCGTGGACGTCTCGAAGCTATAGCTTAACTGTCCATATATGGTAACGAACATTGAATGCATTGCCTTGTGCACCCACTACTAGGGTATGCACCTCGCTTGTCGTGACCGAAGAGGTGTACTCTGTCATGCTGACAACAAGTTGTGCAGACGATCAGGCTGCGTCCCTGCGTCATGCCGTCACTGCGTCATGCCGTCCCTGCGTCATGCCGTCCCTGCGTCATGCCGTCCCTGTGTCATGTCGTCACTGCCGATTGGCATCCCATCAACGTACAAGTTATTACGTAAATCGTCCGTGCACGCTTTCGTCACTGGTGCTAGAGATACAAATAAACTACGCATCAAATAGTAACGTTTTCCTCTCATATGTGCACCTTAGCAATCGAGTAATCGTGATATCGATTTTGTCGAGCGTACCGTTGGCCATTATAAAAAAGTGAGTTTGGGCGCGTTATGGGAAATAGAACAAGAAAAGGACAGTGGTTCTAATAATATAACCGATACATTTATTTATAAACTGAATTGTGATTGTAATAATATAACATTTCCATTTGTACAGTTCATAATAAAGATATACAATTGAACACTATAGAAACAAAACTATGATGTAGAAACAGCTAGCACTAGACAGCACTGGCCTCAAAGGCTGGTCAGGCAAGAACGGTATGGCTAAGATTTGTGCTTCCACACTCATCAATCTTACATGGTCTTAAAACAGCGATGATTTATTAAAATGTTTATCTCTGAACGCAGTTGAGCTTACCGCGAGGCCACCATGACAATAAGTCGAGTCCCGTATCATCATCATGGTAGCAATGGTGTATAGTACTGGTAGCCTTGACAAAGCGCGCTACTGTTAAAGCTGCTCACACAGCAATGTCTACTAAAAAATATCTAATTTTGCTCTTAATAAGCATACTATTTTTGTTATTGCATAAATATAAATATACGATATGAAAATAAATAAAAGAACGTGTTTGGTAAATGCACTGTTTTGGCCAGATTGGATTGAGAACATTTGGTTTATTTCAACGTGTATTACGTCATCACAATATGCACATCGTTTACTGACGTTTGGCTTCTCAACATGAGAACATATATAACAACGCAATGTTTAACATTAATACTAGCAAGATCAGACTACTCTCCCGCCAATTCCCAGTGAAGTTACTTTGATTATATATTACGTGGAACATTGCTGTATGAGCAGCGCATTTTAAGTGGTCCCTGCGTCATGCCGTCCCTGCGTCATGCCGTCACTGCGTCATGCCGTCCCTGCGTCATGCCGTCACTGCGTCATGCCGTCACTGCGTCATGCCGTCCCTGCGTCATGCCGTCACTGCTTCATGCCGTCACTGCCGGTTGGCATCACATCAACGTACAAGTTATTACGTAAATCGTCCGTGCACGCTTTCGTCACTGGTGCTAGAGATACAAATAAAATACGCATCAAATAGTAACGCATAATAAAGATATACAATTGAACACTATAGAAACAAAACTATGATGTAGAAACAGCTAGCACTAGACAGCACTGGCCTCAAAGGCTGGTCAGGCAAGAACGGTATGGCTAAGATTTGTGCTTCCACACTCATCAATCTTACATGGTCTTAAAACAGCGATGATTTATTAAAATGTTTATCTCTGAACGCAGTTGAGCTTACCGCGAGGGCACCATGACAATAAGTCGAGTCCCGTATCATCATCATGGTAGCAATGGTGTATAGTACTGGTAGCCTTGACAAAGCGCGCTACTGGTAAAGCTGCTCACACAGCAATGTCTACTAAAAAATATCTAATTTTGCTCTTAATAAGCACACTATTTTTGTTATTGCATAAATATAAATATACGACATGAAAATAAATAAAAGAACGTGTTTGGTAAATGCACTGTTTTGGCCAGATTGGCTTGAGAACATTTAGTTTATTTTAACGTGTATTACGTCATCACAATATGCACATCGTTTACCGACGTTTGGCTTCTCAACATGAGAACATATATAACAACGCAATGTTTAACATTAATACTAGCAAGATCAGACTACTCTCCCGCCAATTCCCAGTGAAGTTACTTTGATTATATATTACGTGGAACATTGCTGTATGAGCAGCGCATTTTAAGTGGACCTCCAGAGTTTGACGTCCGAGTCTTCCTTCTCAAGTGGTCCTTCACAGTTTGACGTCCAAGTCTTCCTTCTTAAGTGGTCCTTCAGAGTTTGACGTCCGAGTCTTCTTTCTCAAGTGGTCCTTCAGAGTTTGACGTCCGATTCTTTCTTCTTAAGTGGTCATGCAGAGTTTGAAGTCCGAGGTTTCCTTTTTAAATGGTCATGCAGAATTTGACGTCCGAGGCTTCCTTCTCAAGTGGTCCTTCAGAGTTTGAAGTCCGATTCTTCCTTCGTAAGTGGTCCTTCAGAGTTTGACGTCCGAGTCTTCCTTCTTAAGTGGTCCTTCAGAGTTTGAAGTCCGATTCTTCCTTCTTAAGTGGTCCTTCAGAGTTTGACGTCCGAGTCTTCCTTCTCAAGTGGTCCTGCAGAGTTTGACGTTCGAGGCTTCCTTCTCAAGTGATCCTTCAGAGTTTGACGTCCGAGTCTTCCTTCTCAAGTGGTCCTTCAGAGTTTGACGTCCGATTCTTCCTTCTCAAGTGATCCTTCAGAGTTTGAAGTCCGATTCTTCCTTCTTAAGTGGTCCTTCAGAGTTTGAGGTCCGATTCTTCCTTCTTAAGTGGTCCTTCAGAGTTTGACGTCCGAGTCTTCCTTCTCAAGTGGTCCTTCAGAGTTTGACGTCCGAGTCTTCCTTCTCAAGTGGTCCTTCAGAGTTTGACGTCCGATTCTTCCTTCTCAAGTGATCCTTCAGAGTTTGACGTCCGATTCCTGCTTCTTAAGTGGTACTTCAGAGTTTGACGTCCGAGGCTTCCTTTTAAAGTGGTCCTTCAGAGTTTGACGTCCGAGTCTTCCTTCTTAAGTGGTCCTTCAGAGTTTGACGTCGGAGGGTTCCTTCTCAAGTGGTCCTTCACAATTGGACGTCTGATTCTTCCTTTGAAAGTTTAACGTCCGAATCTTCCTTTGAAAGTTTGACGTCTGATTCTTCCTTTGAAAGTTTAACGTCCGAGTCTTCCTTTGAAAGTTTGACGTCTGATTCTTCCTTTGAAAGTTTAACGTCCGAGTCTTCCTTTGAAAGTTTGACATCTGAATCTTCCTTTGAAAGTTTAACGTCCGAGTCTTCCTTTGAAAGTTTGACATCTGAATCTTCCTTTGAAAGTTTAACGTCCGAGTCTTCCTTTGAAAGTTTGACATCTGAATCTTCCTTTGAAAGTTTAACGTCCGAGTCTTCCTTTGAAAGTTTGACATCTGAATCTTCCTTTGAAAGTTTAACGTCCGAGTCTTCCTTTGAAAGTTTGACATCTGAATCTTCCTTTGAAAGTTTAACGTCCGAGTCTTCCTTTGAAAGTTTGACAGCTGAATCTTCCTTTGAAAGTTTAACGTCCGAGTCTTCCTTTGAAAGTTTGACATCTGAATCTTCCTTTGAAAGTTTAACGTCCGAGTCTTCCTTTGAAAGTTTGACATCTGAATCTTCCTTTGAAAGTTTAACGTCCGAGTCTTCCTTTGAAAGTTTGACACCTGAATCTTCCTTTGAAAGTTTAACGTCCGAGTCTTCCTTTGAAAATTTGACATCTGAATCTTCCTTTGAAAGTTTAACGTCCGAGTCTGCCTTTGAAAGTTTGACATCTGAGTCTTCCTTTGAAAGTTTAACGTCCGAGTCTTCCTTTGAAAGTTTGACATCTGAATCTTCCCTCTCGATCTGGGCCTGCACCAGGGCTTCCTTCGGGGACGACGAGTTTCTGTTGTTGCTCGAGGACCGGTTGTCCTCCACGGCGCACTCTCCCCCGCCAGGTGTCCACAGATTGGCGGTGATGGTGCACTCCACCTTACAGTGGGTATGCGAGCCGGTCAGACTATCCTCCAGGGTCAGGCGGAGCCTGCTGCTCTCCTCGTTAATGGTGTTCGGGATACTCAGCGTCAAGTTCAGGATCTCCTTGTGTTTTTCAGCAGCCCTTCTCGGATGAAATGTTCCTCGCGATCCTGGCGCACCAGACGCTTCCGGCGGCTGTTGAAGGTGTAGCGCGGGATGCGCTCCTCGCAGGAGGCCATGCTGCCGTAGGGGCGCCTCTGGTGGTGGTCGGGGTTGGCGTTGCTCGTCAACACCATGGAACTCGTCTGCTGGGATTTGATGCTGGCGTTGCGCATGCTCCCCGTCGTCGAGCGACTTCCGGTGCTCTGGCTTGAGGAGAGGACCCTCAACAGAGGGCTCTTGCAAGATATCCGGGTGGAGTTGTTGGCCGGTGTGTACACCGCCACGAGGTTCACCTGCAGATAAAATAAATAAATAAATACGTTAGCGAAGGTGTCATCCACCTAAGTTTTACACTTACATTGTTAGACTGGGATCTCAGGATGTTTTGTTTTCAATCCAGTTAAGATCCAAAATTCTGTTGTATGTACTCATTTGCCGGTGGCCCCCCTATACATTGATTGAAACGTGAATGACATTCCATATATAGAAAATTGACCTGTCATGTAATATTGAACCACTTATGCATTAGGTTGCGCTGGTAGAGTTGGCCATCACGTGATCAAGATAACCGCTCGACTCGTAAGTCTACGTCTTACCACCAGCCTCTGGGACATGATTTATCCAACTTCACTTCATTATACCGGGGCGTTTATTGGTATAGCTTAGCCATCAAGGGCACAAAAAGTGTTATAACGCACCAGGATCTCTGGCAAATAAGGAGGGATTTATGTGATTTTTTTTCTTCTATGCCAAAACAGACGAATTGTTCTTATAGACAAGAAACAGTTCCTATAAGAACATATCGATAAAGATACTCACAGCGATGCTACACAGAGAAGTACACAGAGACTCAATGATGTCTGACAGATATACTCACAGCGATGCTACACGGAGAAGTATACAGAGACTCAATGGTGCTTGACAGATATACTTACAGGCGGCGTTTATTACTGACAGAAGTTGAAAACTTCTGTCAGTATAGTACTATGTTCGGTTTGTAAATTTATTTGTTTTTTTGTATGTTTGTCATTAGGATATAGGGCGCATGGTAAAAGTTACGGTTGTCAGACTTAGCATAGTGATAGATATTTGAAATAGCTCGGCGAAGTTCGTTATTGGCATATATAGGTCAAAGGTCAAGGTCACAGCGATTTTTTGAAACAAAAATTAAGAATGCGCTTATCTTCGTTAATATTAGACCTAGAGAAATGCGGTTAATTTCAGAATGTGCTACCGTTTAGACCGCATCTTTCAGCCATTGACCACTTTTTGATGCGTCATACTCATTTTCGAGCTACATGACGTTTTATGTTTTCTGAAAAACGCAAAAGATGACCTTGAACCGTTTTTCTTCGGTTTAACCTATTTAGGTTGAAGGTATCGCTTTGGTGTTCCGGGCCCTCATAGAAATATGAATGGCAATAATCTCAGCGAAATCTGAGATTTTTCAGATTCGTCATATGACGTCACGATGACGTCACTTTTGGTACATGGAAAAAATCTTCAAAAATCGGAAAAAAATTATAAAAAATCAAGAGTGGCGTCATTTTGTAGGAAATCGGGCCCGATGTTCGTCTGCTTCATAAAAATAATATGTTCCTATTTTACTTCCGGTTCCAGGGGTGACGGCAATTCCCTATGGGACCTCCAATGTTAAAGCCCTCAATCTCTCAGGCTGGGGAAATTTGTTTGCCCCGTATTTCATAGGTGCCTGCATCAAACAGTTTCGGGATTTCTTCTTTGGATAAACATGGTATCCGGTAGCCATACTCCTTACTAGATGGAATTCGGACAAGAAATGACGTCACAGGATTTTTTTGAATTTTTTCCCATTGTGAAAGATGGGGATTTTTGGTGCTTGCAGGGGCTCCCACGGGCGTCCTATTAAAGCCATCGCTCTATGCTTGCAGTTGTAGATGGATAGTAGTAGGATGAGCCATTAACTGTAAACAAGGCGATATAGCCCTGTAACTTTTCGGTATATAGTCGAACGCGTTTAACATGGGACCCTATGGAGATAATCAAACTTCCTTCAATATGACGTACTTCCGTTTATGCAATCTCACTTTGCTTTATCTCGGTGCGAGATCTGGACGTGTGCAAGAGACTCATGGTAGGCTGACGGCAAAGATTAGTCTCAGTTTCGTTTCCATGGCAACCGAAGATTTTCCCAATGATAAAGTATACAAATTCCCTCTAAATTAGAAAATTCGTCAAAAATCGGAAAAACTAGCTAGACCTTCGATCTTTCCGTATAATGGTAGGGAAGATATGTCTCCAGATTACTATTGGCAGTAAAGCATTATTATCTTTTACATCTTATCTGCAGAGTCTTTTCTTCGTCTGCTCGTTTTTCACTTATCCGTAATGGTGAAGAATAGCAATTTTCGGTAATTAGGTGAAGCTCTATCTGAAGAACCAACAGACCTACCGCCGTTCTAATCAACGTTTTGGATTAAGGGCACAAATGTTTGTGTTTAGATATTTGGACGTTGCCGTGCGTCATGCCATGACGTCACCATGACGTGATGACGTCATAATTTTATAACCTCTATTACTCGACTATTATCCATCATAGCGATTTGCGGTTGATTTGACGCTGTACCTTATATCAAGGGACAACTGTTGCGATGCGTAACTTTTTTTGCGGTACGGAAACGTGTGCGTCAAAACTGACGTGCACCTCGCATTAAACGGCGTATTGAACTTGAAAGGGCCATAACTCGGTTAATATTTGAACTAGGGAGCCCAGATTTGGCATGAAGCGAGAGGCCAATGTAAGGTTATCTGGTAAATGGCGATAGAATTGCTCTAGGACGCTTAGTGTGGCCGCTAGAACGCTCGCAAGAGGTGCACCCCCCTTTGCTGAAGCTTCCATTATGAGTCAACGGCGATATCGAGCGGCAATGCCTCTGCTTTGCGATGGCCGCCGTTTGCGTAATAGCGACGCTAGAGAATCGGGACTGGTTTGAAAGGACGGGCAAACGTCGACTTTGGCGTGGAATCCGCATTCGCCTCTAGCATAGCACGCTTAGTTTTGACGCTGGAGGGCTCCGTAATTTAGCAATGATGAGTCCGAGAACAGGCATTAGGGCGGGACCAAGCACACGTAGAAAGTCGGGATTTGGCCGAATTCACTCAAAATGGCGCCCTCTATCTGGGAAAACAGCCCGCGTTGAACAGCAGCCGTTAGATTGTGCTATTCCAGCATCCGCATCGTAGAGGTCCAATTTGGGCCAAATTGCGCTTTCAGCGAGCCCAATACGGCTTTCAGTGAGCAGTGTGGACTAGAACGCCTTCGGATATCGGCGTTATTGAGCCCAAATTGGCCATTGAAGGCCGTGTTTAGCCCAAATTGGCCGCTGAAGGCCGTAATTATTCCAATTCGCCCGTTTATAGCGCTATTTAGCCCACGTTGTTCGTTCAAGGAGCTGTTTAACCCAATATGCCCAGAGAAGGCATCATGTAGCCAGTATGAGGCAAAATCAGCTTATAGTATATGTGTTTCTGCATGTCATCGCCTGTACCATAGTTTCGGCGCATAAATGGTGAAATGAAGATGAAGTCACTTCTGTCAGTACCTCAGCCTACGGCTGTCTTGTTTTGTTCGCTTCCGTGTTTTAGTATTCCGGCATTTGAACCGCCGTACGAAGAAATTTCTGAAGCTCTTGTTCATGAAGTAATAGAGTATAGGATTTAAGGCACTGTTAAAGTGTCCCATTAACAAGGTGAACGGCAGAGCGTCCAGGGCTCCGGGTGCGAACGTCTCCCCGACGAAGTCCAAGTAGATGCTCAGTATGTGCGACGGCAACCAGCACAGGCCGAACAAGATGGCGAGGATGACCAGGATGCGCGCCACCTTGCGGCGACCCGCCATGAACTTTTCGGCTTGCATCTTGCCGACCTTGAAATTGGTCCGGTAGAGATGCGTATTTTCCGTCCACAGTTGCCGGCCGATCAGCGAGTAGGACGTCGTTATGAAACATCCGGGAACGACGAATATGAGAATGAACAAACAGACGTCGTAGATACTCCGGTGGGAGGAGCGCCACCAGATTTCGCTGCTGAACTCGATGGTCTGCATCGGGATGAACTCCACTTTCTGGATTGTCTTGAGTAGGATCAGCGGGACCATGATGCCCAGCGATACGATCCAGATGAGTAATACTATCTGCCAAGCGTACTTGACCGAAAATAGCCTCCTGGAGGTCATTGGATGGCGGATGACGAAGTAGCGGTCCACAGTCAAGGCCAAAATGGTGCAGACGCTGGCAGCGACACTCACTCCTGTCATTGGTGATGAACGATATTTATAAATTAATCATCGCATATATGATCTGTGCATCAAATTTCGTGTTTTATTTATATAGTTTTCCAGTATTTATTTCGTCCATTTAACTTTTTTCAATTATTTTGTTTCATTTTTATTTCACTTCGATTTTTTTTGTATTACCGCCATTGGTTTTTCATTAGATATATTCAATAGACATTTAAGGATACCATCTAATTAACAGCAGATGCCTCTTTTGCGTTATATTACCTGCATAGCTTATTGCCATAACATAATGATGCAAGTACCTATTTGAGGCCGATGCTTACCCTGCATGTAGGCTGTAGTTTTACACATGAACTCTGCATACACCCAGACACGGTACACGCCTTGTCCTATGGCCATCGGCATGCATACCAGAGTCACTGCGGAGGGAAACAAAACAGAACAACGTTACTAGCCGATTAAAGATAAAAATGTAGAGAGAGACGTCAATGATATAGATATAGAGAGTAATGGTGTTGTAATCTAACGACAATTCAAGTAATACACTTTATAACTATCATGTAAAAACATTTTTTTTTTAGTTCAGATTTTAGGATAATTATATTCATATATATGATATTACCATGTAGCTGCATGGCATTAAAAAATGGTTCATGTGAGATGAGAATAATACATTATCAGTGCATAGCACGCCAGCGTTTAAATATATTGATAGTCTGCTTGTCTTCCTGCTTCCCTGAAAATTGTCATCAGCTAGACTGCACCAGGCGACATATCGAATATCGACTATATATTTGTATACTATAATTGCATAGCACGCCAGCGCTTAAACATATTGATAGTTTGTTTGTCTTCCTGCTTCCCTGCAACGGAAATTGTCATCAGCTAGACTACACCAGGCGACATATCGAATATCGACTAATTTGAAAATTCCACGACATGGAAGTTCTGCTTTCCCGCGCTTCCCGCACGTAGCAGACGACACACGCAGACGCTAACGACATTCACCAACGATTCAAGTCACACACGGTCGCCCCCTCTCATTAGGTTTTATTTCCAGGCGTCAAATTGCAAACGCATTCGGTTTAATTTGTCGGTCTCGGCAGGTCACCATTTGGGATTCAAACAGCGACCGCAAGCGGGGAAACCTAATTGAGAAACAGGTCTGTGTGGAATACGGCTATGGCTATTTTCGATTCTCCGATGTCTTCATTGAGCAACGGATAAAAAAAAGGAGCAAAGGACAAGACCTCTTCATTCCGGAGATTACGTTGATGATGGATGTCACAGTGTAGCACAGACTGCCACACACTGCCCCCCCCCCCACCCACGTGTCACACAATGGGCAATGATTAGATGTTTTATTTCAGTCTTACCACTTCATTATTTCTCCTGATAGAGGTTTCCATATTATGTATTGATCTCATCTAATTCTTTCAATGTTGGATGATAAGCGTAGCCACAGCTATGTTGTGGCATAAATATCCTGGATTCTTTATCTTATACATGTATTGTATATGAGTGCTCAAACATTTGTAAAATGCATAACTTTTGATTTTTATGTTACTTAACTTGTAAATATTTTGAACCTATCTGCCTAATATATAATTATAAATATTTCGTGACATAGTCGTGACGGTGTTGGGGGAATTGATCGCTAATTATAAAATATCATCCCAGACAAATGCTGACATGGATATCCCGTCAGGAGCCAACGTTAAATATATGCGATTTGGCCAATCAACGTTTTTCTAATAGTCAATCAAAAAGTGGATTGGACATAGCGGAACCCACGCCGGGTGCTGTTCCTGCTATCACAGCCACCCGGCACCGTTTAGATTAGATTACCACCCCCCAGCCCATTTCAAGGTGTAGCGAGACCGCGATGCCTTTGGCGGGCAACGCGAGAGTTGGGACGAGAGGCGCGAGAACGAGCGTTGATGGCAATGACCCGGAAGCGCTTGTCACAGGGGGTTTTGGGTAGTAGCGGGGAGAGGAAAGTCCTGATGGCGGTGGTGGGGGGGGGGGGACTCTTGGTCTGGTGTGCTCCAACTTTTTAATACTCTGGGATTATATGTTTTCACGCACCGCGGCAAGCCTCCTTAGCTCAGCTGGTAAAGCAGGTTGACACGCATATAAAAATACACAGGTCGTAGGTTCTTATCCTCGCAGCTGCATCCACGGAACAAGCTTCATCCCTTCCCGGCATCGAAGGTGTCTTGGCCCAATTTAGCTTTTGTGCCCACAAACTCGGTCTAACACCACCAACCACAGATCATTCCACGCAACGCAGCGTGCCAAATTGGTCCAAGTATAAGACTAGTGCATGTACCTAGACGTCAACCACGTGTTTCTTTCACGTCCGCATGTCCACAGATTTAAGCTGGTTCCACGACCGATAACTAGATGTCTGCTAAGCAGGGCGCCTTGTTGTTGGATGGAAGCATGCAGCGCCAGCATCGGCGGTGCCTCTGCAGGCCGTCGTCGCCCCACTGAATGGGGAGCGGTGCATGGTCGGAGGTGAGAAGCCCGAGAAGGGTGTCTCCCATTCGCAGGCACCATGCACTCCCGCCGGCTGGAGACCCACGGACTGCCTCGCCACACAGCCAGTGGGTAAACAAGTTCGCTCCAAGACAGCAGGTGCTCGCCATGGAGACACTGGCTGCAACTTCCGACGGCTACTTAGAAAAGGCCGGGTCTTTTTCCCAGTGCAGCCAGAGCTGGGAACAACTAGCAAAGGGTTTTTGTACGTGTGTGCTATCTGCTAAGGATGGAAGCGAATTCTCAGGGGGCGTCAAGAGAAGACAAAAAAAATATATGGTTCGATGGAGTGCAGCCTGTTCTAACTGGTCAGCTGCGGGCACTGAATGAAGCGAACAATGCAGCTTTTCACATTTTTCTCCTGTCTGATGACTGAACACATTATCTGGCATTAAAAGCCATATAAAATACACCGTGTAACTTTCTACTGCACGGTATTCATAACAAGAGCGACCGACCGGATATTGCAAAGATGAAACTTAATATTCTTCTCCGACTCGCTCTCGATATATCTGTGTCCCCCAGCCAAACGTTCGTACCTGATCCGCCTAACAGCGAGTACGACTACTCATGATATCTAGATCAGCTGAGGGTCCAATCGGAATAGGTCAATAGGTCAAGCTGATAATTTTACAACTAGGACGCCTACAAGGATCCCACATTTGTGGCATTTTTGCCCTGCTGGGCAACGTTAGAAGAAATGCAATTATCATGGAGATAAAAGATAAATAGATAGAAGAAAAATCATGCAATATGAACATCTCAGGATATTTACTGCGTGTTGCGTGCTCGGAACCGAAAAGCGACAGAGACGCAATAAATCCGAGAACTCATTCTAGCAAATAATAGCAAATATTTAATTACTATGAAACTACACATTTCCTCCCTCTTTGGCCTTGTGATCAAACAGTTAAATTTTACGAGAAGTTAGGAGAAAAAAATTCAAATTAGCTATTGAACATTTGAACGACTGTTGGATGAGTAAGAAGCTATAACTGTGAAGCAATAAATACGTCAACACACAAGTATCATATAATTTATCTGCAGTCACATTTATGATTTCGCGTGAATACTTTCCTGGCAAAGGTATTGCTTGTTTTATTATAAGCCAGCATTAATCAGAGTTGTAGAACATTCGGCATAATCAATCAGTAAGTCAGTATATAATATTTTAACAGCCCCTATGTCATCCAATCAGAAATCAGAAAATCAAATCCTGACTAATCTTTTTTTCATGGTTTGTATTCACAGCATAATGTTACTGTGGTAACCTGGTATATTTGTTGTGCTTTATGTTTACTTGAGATGTACCGTTTGGACAATAAACATTATTGTGCTCGGGGAGTTTACATATGATTAAGTATAATTGAAGAGCAGTCACACGTTCACTGAAGAAACATCTCGTGTCTACAATGAATGTGGCAACTTGTGAATCTGGCTTCATGTTTTTCATCGTTTTTAAAAAAAATAGTCCTTTGACACAAAAGCCACGCCTAAGCCACAAATGTATACTGACCTGATAAAAAATACTGTCAAGACACAGTGATGCAACACCTGTTTAAAAAGGCAAGCGATTCGGTGGTACAGCATGATGTCAACAAGTAACTCCTAGATCCCATATAAAGCCTTTATGTTATGTTTCGATTGGGGATGGACCAGCACGGGTATAGAATATAGGCCACATGCTGACAATACATATTATTATATAAAGGGCTGCAGACAACATCATAAACAAGGACGAACCAGAATATCCACAGATAATTACGTAGCTGGGACATGGCTTCCATTGCCATGGGTGTGTCCCAGGAGGGGATAAGGGGACATACTGGCGGGAGGAGAATGGTGGTGGGGAGGGGGAGGGGTAGGGGGGGGGGGCGGGCTAGGATGTTGTTGGGAAGAAGACAATGTCGATCGTCAAAGGCGTAACATCGGGTTGGTGGTAATGACGTGGATTGCTCGTTTCTGGCGTGCTCCCAGCGTTGAACTCGTGACCCCTGGGTTTAACCCTTCACACAATGGAGGCGCTGAACTCCGCTGAGGACAAACACGTGTTTGTTTTGTTCTGTAACCTTGGAAGCGCATCGATTTTAGCCCCTGGGTGGTGGCATTATTTCCCCTAGGGGCCGGCTGGTAAGACATCCAGGGGCCCGGGTAAATAGAACTCCGGGTATCCTTGCCATCACAAGGAATGTACAGCCCCTGGCCACCACAAGGAATGAACAGCCCCTGGCCATCACAAAGCATTAGAACTCCTTGCCATTACACGGAATGTACAGCTTTTTTCCATCACAAAGCATGTAGAGCTCCTTGCATCACAAGGAATGTAGAGCTCCTTGTAATCACAAGGAATGTAGATCTCCTTGTAATCACAAGGAATGTAGAGCTCCTTGTAATCACAAGGAATGTAGATCTCCTTGTAATCACAAGTAATGTAGAGCTCCTTGTAATCACAAGGAATGTAGAGCTCCTTGTAATCACAAGGAATGTAGAGCTCCTTGTAATCACAAGGAATGTAGATCTCCTTGTAATCACAAGGAATGCTGAGCTCCTTGTAATCACAAGTAATGTAGAGCTCCTTGTAATCACAAGGAATGTAGAGCTCCTTGTAATCACAAGGAATGTAGAGCTCCTTGTAATCACAAGGAATGTAGATCTCCTTGTAATCACAAGGAATGCTGAGCTCCTTGTAATCACAAGGAATGTAGATCTCCTTGTAATCACAAGGAATGTAGAGCTCCTTGTAATCACAAGGAATGTAGTGCTCCTTGTAATCACAGGAAATGTAGAGCTCCTTGTAATTGTAGTATCTTGCAAAGGTAAGGTCAATTGGGGGGACCCAGAGCGCCCTCTGACTTGTAGATGCAAACCCTAGCGGATGATACTGGCACCGGACGCACGCCTAGCGAACGGGACTACAGGCCAGAAGTGTGGAACAAGACGGCAAACAGCACGGTGGGACATTCAAATTAGGAATTCTATGGTGTCGGCCGGCATCCACCTCAAGTGTTCCAGATACGATTAGCACTATATATAACCAGTAAAAAAAGACATTGTCCAGATAATTTGTCTTCATGCGATGGGGCCATCTAGGCGTTGCGCAAAGGCACTAGAATAATAGCATTCTGGCCGCAAATGACATACAGTGGCGCCTCGTGGTGGCATAATCTGAACTATCAAGCCATCTATTAGCAGGGGCGTTATGTTGGCAGCACGCCGTGGACGTAACAGAACCATTGATTTCTTCCCCCCCCCCACCACCCATGGTGTTAATCACTCGCCCGGACCGTCTCTGCTGGTGTCAGGAAGCCAGATAAACAGCCGTCACTCATGACACATCGATCTCGGGAAGTTTTATGCACGATTTTCTCACACCTGATATTTGACTCGCGCATGGACCTCACGCCTGATTTTTTATGTTTAGTTTTTAGTTAGATCTTTATGGCCTACGGGAAGGTTCTTTTTCTGTCCGACATTGACGGTACAGTTTAGGGTTCATCTTCGCCATTTTATAATGGTTTGCCCTTTATGATGCGCTCCACCACGTGATATTGTTGGTGTTTCGTATGACACAGCAATAACAACGCAGTGCATGAAAGGTGAGGACTAAGGCCAGCTGAGCTGTTCTCATTTGATGAGAAAATCCGTTGAGAGATTTTAATGTTATTGACTCTCAGTCAACACAAGCAGTCAATAAAAGGTCTGGGTGGAATGAGGGGTAGGAGTGGGGGGGGGGGGGGGTACTTATTACTGGGGTAAATGCCATTTAAAGGTGCCATTTAAACACATTTGGAGTTCAGAAGCAGGTGCATTTAAACGTGACCGATCACTATGACGGCTAGCTTAGGTCAGTCTCAAGACCATCAAAATTATGCATGGCCCATGACACCAATGATCACGATTAAGGTAGCAGGACTCAAGCGTGGGCGGGGCTTAGTGTCGGAGTGACAAGCGTGGGCGGGGCTTAGTGTCGGAGTGACAAGCGTGGGCGGGGCTTAGTGTCGGAGTGACAAGCGTGGGCGGGGCTTAGTGTCGGAGTGACAAGCGTGGGAGGGGCTTAGAGTCGGAGTGACAAGCGTGGGCGGGGCTTAGTGTCGGAGTATGGATTCGTGTATTCATTGCTCCATGTGCTAGGAGAGTTTACTCCACCAATAAAAACCCACCCCACCCCATCCCCACATTTTTACCTCACCCCCACATATTTACCCCACCCCCACATTTTTTAAATCCTGGATCCAAGTTCAACCGAATCTACATTTGATATTAATTTCGTTCAGGTCGTGAGAAGTACTTGTTAAAAGCTCACGCTCTCCGCACGGTGGCGCTACGCAAGCTCCGCTTTTACCGCTGCCGTCGGCCGGGGGCAAATTACAAGATGCATGAAAAACGGTCAAATCACCTGTCATTGTTTGCAACATTATAATTTTCAATGATAAAACAATAACGAGCTCTGTGTATTTAATACCGCAAAATACATTTTGTACCCTTTCGAAAAAGTTATAATTGTGACTGAACTCTTTCTTTTCATCACCTGATACCGTTTGTTATAAGGCTTAGGCTGGGTCCCCAGCACTATTTTGTAGATATGCGCGGCGCATTTTTCCTATCAATTTCCGCAGCGCCGCCCCTGGCGAGCTAATGTGAAAATGCATTGAGGAAGTAGGCGACAACAGATATATAATGGATCCCTAGCGAAGTGAGTCGAAGGCAGAGAGGGGTTAAACCTGTTCCTCCAATGCTGGTGTAATACGATTTGAATCCGTGCCAACCTTCGCCAGCGGATCAATGGTTACACTACCCGTATCAGGCTCTCCAGAAACGTAAGCCAAAAGAGAGTCACGGGCTTTTGGGAAAAGATAGAAAATAGAGGTTGTGGACGGTATATATACTACGGCTGAAAATGGAGGTTGTGAATAGTTGACTATGGCTGAAAATAGCGGTTGTGGATGGTTGACTGTGGCTGCAAATAGAGCTTGTCGATGGTTGACTATAGCTGAAAATATCGGTAAATCGTTGTGAATCGTTGACTACACTACCCGTATCAGGCTCTCCAGAAACGTAAACCAAAAGAGGGTCCCGGACTTTTGGGAATATATAGAAAATAGAGGTTGTGGATGGTATTGTAGGGGAACCGTAGTGGGGAGGGCGTAGGGGAGACAGTGCGTGTCTGGTAGCTATCTAAGGCACCCACGGGGAGAGGGGGTCCAGCGGGAGAGGTCGCCCAGTGCGTGGATCGGGGTGGGGTTGAGTGACCGCTGGATGTGGCCAGGGTGGTCGCCGAGCGTGGGATAGGGTAGCGCGGGCCCCAACCACTTGAGAGGGAGACCCCCACAACATCCGCGGGGTGGGGTGGCACACTAACCGGATATGACACCAGGCCTGGGGAGGGGCGGTGTGGACCGGGATGTGGCCAGGGTACTCCCGAGGGGTGGGGGGGGCAGAAGCTCTGATGGTGCCAGGGTGTCCCAGGGGGGTGGGGCGGGCCCTATGAAGGTTAGATGACACCAGGCCTGGGGAGGGGCGGTGCGGACCGGAATGTGGCCAGGGTACTCCCGAGGGGTGGGGGGCAGAAGCTCTGATGGTGCCAGTGTGTCCCAGGGGGGTGGGGCGGGCCCTATGAAGGTTAGATATAGAGCGGGATGTGGCCAGGGTACTCCCGAGGGAGGGGGGGACCCAGGGCTTTACTTATATAAAGAGGGGAAGACCGGTGGGAGAGGGAAGAGATGATCAGAGACCGACTGTATGCACGGATTTATAGAAAGAAATAAACTCAAGAAATGGAATACATTGTTGAATCTCTATGTTAAAGTGGTGTCGCGAACGAAAGTGTCCGGAGTCAAGAACCTCACAAATGGTGTCAGAAGTGGGATCCAGACTTTAACACGCGCTTTCATCGGGAGTAAATGGATATCATCGACCATATGGATATTAGGATAACAGTGCGTTTCGGCTAGGCGACGCAGGATAATCATGGGGATTCGTGTAGTGTTAAACGTTCATAAGTGTCATGGCGACTGCCACGCTTTATGGCTTTTCCCATGCCGCCAACATGGGTGTCCAGGTCATCGACAGTGAATGAATTGAGAAATCGGAGGGAATATGCCGCCCAAGAAGGATATCAGGGAGGCAAGTGGGGATGCGACCGGCACACAAGCAGAGGCACGGCTCAGAGCCGAGATGGAGGCTCTCCGGTTGGAACTCATTGAGGCGAGGGACGCCGTCATCGCCGCTGAGGCAGAGACAGCAGACCAACACAGACAGAAGGAGAGGGCCGTGAACGAGGCCAAGAAGATAGTGGCAAAAGCGGAGGTAGAGCGTCGGGAGGCTGTGGAGGCGGCAATCCACCGTGTTGGCGAAGCGGAAGAGAGTCTGGTGCAGGAGAAGAGAATATATACGGCAGCGAGAGACGACAGCCGACAGGAAGCGGATAAGCTTATGCGGAGGGTGCAGGCGGCGGAGTCCCGAGTCCGAGAGTTGGTGGCACAACGGCCGACGACCGTCACTCCAACCGTCAGTCTCGGCCAGCTCGGAGGCGGTGGGGGTCCGGTCGGAGGTCAGAGCCCTTATTCGCCGCGCTCCATGGCGACCAGCTCGGCCGACGGACTGTCAGCACGTCGGATGGGGAGCGGCGGGTATAGCGTGCCATTGCCGAAGCAGATGCCGTTCGACGGGACCCAGTCGTGGGAGACCTTCATGCAGCCGTTTCAGGCCACGGCGACGGCTTGTGGCTGGGACGAGGCCGAGAAGCTGTTCAGGCTGAGGAGCAGCGTGAGGGGCGAGGCCGCTGAGTATGTGTTCGAGCAGCTACCTGATGACGCCACGAACTGTTTCGAGCAGTTGGTCACGGCATTAATGGCCCGTTTCAAGGAGAGGCGAACAGCATCTTCCTTTTTGGCGGAGCTGGAGGCCAAACGGATGGGCCACGACGAGAAGCTGGTGGATTATGTTGCGGATATCAAGCGGCTGGTCCGGAAGGGCTACCCTACGGCTGACCTCAGGACTAATGACACAATAGCCCTGTGACACTTCATAAAGGGGCTCCCCGATCAGCAGATGGCCGTGGCTATTGGCATGAAGGAGCCACAGACGATCGAGCAGGCGCAGCAGGGGTATGAGGCGTACCAGAGTCTGGAGGACGTGGCGGGACGCGGACATAAACTGCGCGCTGTGAAGGCCAGAAGTGACGAGAGTTACGTCACCGAGAGTAGGCTCTCGAACTTCGGTAATCGTCTCATGGATAACATTGATGCCAAGCTGTACCGCCTGAGCGCGCTGCTGCAGGAGAGGGTCAGTCAACAGGATCGACCTAGCCGTCAGACATGGGATGATCGACAGCGGGGTGGACCCAGGTTAGCGGAAATGCGCTGCTTTGCTTGCCGGGAGCTCGGCCACTACGCCCGCTCCTGCCCAAGGTATGGCAATGTCGGTGTGGCGCACCAGGGGACCCACACGTCTCTGCGCGACGTAGAGAGTACTGCGGATCAGGGAAACTAGAGGGGGCCGGCGCTACCGGCCAGTTGTCGGCCCTTGTTGCGGAGGCTTGTGTAGAGAGGCACGAGTTATGGTCGTCCTTCAGGGAAGTAGACGAGGTTACACCACTAAGGGCACGGAGAGTCGGCGTGTCACAAGTATCAGAAACGCGGGCCTACGGCGCAGATGAGGCGCGTCTCGTCGGGAAAAGTGTCTTTGTTGTGTTGTTTTTGTGGTGGTGCGGTGTCATGTCGTGGTTGAGATGTGGCGGCCAGGAGAGTGGCTGGGTGTGGCGGCTCTGTCGTTGGAGTCAGGTCAAGTGGCGGGGTATGAGGCGCAGGGAGCGCGATGTGACACCCCGAGGACCCACTCCGGCCTTAGGTGGGAGATCCACTGCGGAAGAGCGCCATAAGCCGGGGAGTGAAGCGGCGCTGCTGAGGGAGCGGCCTTAAGGTCGGAGAGTGAAGCGTGGGGAAAAGGGCGAAATGTCCGAGTACTCGCGGCGATCTTTTAGTGGAAGATTATCACTCGCGACAGAGAAGGCACCGGTCAGCGATATGTCGAGAGGTCGCGTGACGCATGGGGATAAGGTACTGGCTGAGTTGCCCTGCGGTGGGTGCAATGTTTGTGTGCGGAAGCACAAACTGTGGTCGTCATTCAATGGAGTGGATGACGTGAAGCCGCGGGGAGCTCGAAGGATCGGTGTGTCCCAGACATCGGTGTCACAGGTCGGCAACGGCATGGGGAAGCGCGCTGTGTGGGCTCACGTCATGTCTATCGTGTGGATGTGGCTGTCTTCCCTAGGTCGGTGGGTAGGACCCAGCGGCCGGACGGCGAGAGATGGCCAAGAGGAGGATTGGATCAGTCAAGCCCGAAGGTGTTACGGATCCATTCGGCGGGGTTTGAGACGCATGAAGCGTGATGTGACACCCCGAGGATCGGCAACAGCCTTTGGTGGGAGATCACAGCCCAAGTCAGAGCGACTGGTACCGGTTCAGGATGCCAGTGAGGTGACGAGGGGGCTCGGCGGTCTCGCCTTCAAGCCGCTTCAACCGTGTCGAGGTCGGCGAGAGGTAGAGGGCAGACCCGCCAGGGGCAGTACTGCCGGGGGGCGAGGCCTCGGGGCGCCCAGGAATGCAGATGCCATGCGGCGGGGGATGCCTGAATGAGTTCCACCCGACAGGCTACCGCGGAGAGGTCAAGGGTAGCAGAGGAGCTGCGAGGCTGCCACCGAGATTCGTGACTGACTTTATTCTCATGCTGGCGACCGGACAAGGGTCTTGGATTACAGTCGTTTAAAGACATTAGTTAACCGAAATTTGTTTGGAGTCGTGTTATTTTCTATGTGAACTCTTTTTTTTGGAGTGTTCTCAGGAGAGCACATGGCTGGTGGGAGATAGTGTAGGGGAACCGTAGTGGGGAGGGCGTAGGGGAGACAGTGTGTGTCTGGTAGCTATCTAAGGCACCCACGGGGAGAGGGGGTCCAGCGGGAGAGGTCGCCCAGTGCGTGGATCGGGGTGGGGTTGGGTGACCGCTGGATGTGGCCAGGGTGGTCGCCGAGCGTGGGATAGGGTAGCGCGGGCCCCAATCACTTGAGAGGGAGACCCCCAGAACACCCGCGGGGTGGGGTGGCACACTAACTGGATATGACACCAGGCCTGGGGAGGGGCGGTGTGGACCGGGATGTGGCCAGGGTACTGGTACAGGTTAAATTTATATCATCTGAACTTGACATAATCTGTAAAAATATATGCTCTGTTTTCGTTTGCGGACCAAAATACTTCGTTCGAATATCATCATAGAGTTGACACACCAAAAGGAAAGGTAATTCATCTTCCACTACTTCAAGAAAATTTGTCGTGCAGTACTTACAAAATCGCGCTTGCCGTGGGGTACTCCCTCTCATTTTCTCAATAGCTAACGTATGAACAGAACACCGTAATTTGGTTAACGCTACTCGATGTTTGACAATTCTTACAGACGAAAGGTAACGTTCAGGCTCTAAGAGCGATTTATATTTACAATATGATGACAGTTTGGACATCGTAGTTATTTGCTCATGCCATTCTTGCATAGCAATATCACCTAATCTTTGTTGGAACTCTCTGATAAAGACATCAGTGTCCACAACTCCCTGACTAAACCAAACATGACCAAACCCGTATCTGCACAACAAGTATTCTATATCTTTTACCCATGTGTGCCTCCCAATACCGCTGAGACGAATCAACGTGTCATAACACCCTTTGTTGTATCGTTGTTCATTTGTCTGAGTTAAACGTAACCAAAATTTTATACACCTGGTCATATATATTGTACTGAGTGGTTTTCGCCCACATTCACCAAGCACGGCACAGTTTGGAGTTCGAGATGGCATATGCAAAACCGTTTTACAGAACTTAATGTGAAGTAGCTCAACGTCCTTTCTGTACTCATATCCCCATATCTCACACCCATACAGAGCGAAGTAGAGAAATCCCTCGATAGTTATTTGGATCTGATTTAGCACCTTTTTTATGCAGAGGACTTATCATAGCTTGTGACCAAGCTTCAGGAAACTCTCCTGTGTTTATTATAACATTAAATAATTGGTGTATTGGGTGCTTCAGGATATCAAGAGCACCTTTGAACAGTTCATATACAAGACCGTCTGCACCTGGAGATTTTCCGTTTGGAAGACTTTTTATGACCGTCTCCACTTCGGATATTTCTATTTCATTGTTTAGTAATTCCGGTTCATTGTCGTTACAATCGTTGCAGGTTTCACCGTGTGCGTTTAAGTACTGGTCTATATGTTCATTAAATACAGTTGGTGTAGGGGTTACATTTAACAAGGACTCAAAATAGACACACCATTCGTCAACGCTGATGCCAGCAGTTATACTGCTGCGCGATTTAAACTTCTTTATAAAAGACCAAAATTGGACAGGGTCGCGCCGAACAGTTTTCAGTTCATCCAGATGACGTTGTTTCTCCTTATATTGTTTACTTCTACATACATTTATAAACGTTCTTTTCGTTCTTAAATAAATGTCTAAAGACGTGTCATCCGGAACCCTCCTATATAAATTTAGGGCATTTGTCCTTTCCTTTTTTGACATTTTGCATTCACTATCCCACCAAGCCGGTTGTTCTCTGTTCCGAAATGTATGTTTACGAAGAATATGAAGATGAAGAAATAACGTAAATGAAAAAAAATCGCTAATAAATTTATCGTATTTATGGTATACTGAGATGGATAATTAAATTCTGGTGGATAACATAAGGATTGGGGACCTTAGATATTGGTAAATGAAAAGAAAAAACGTAAGTGAGCTAAATCCTTTGTAAATACCGATGTATTATAATAGATTATCACATATCACATATTTATCTACTACATAGTTACTTGTGATACGAGATAATTTGTTATTACACTGGATGCATCATCCCCACTAACAACAAGTTCAACAACTGTAATAGAGGGGCATTCAGTAAATAAACAAACTTGGATGGCTGCATTCGTGACGATTTTCAATATATATGCGATGACGCCCAACGGCTATGGTTGAAGTATGTATGGCGTTGCCATTATATATAAGCAGTTAATAATCGACTGTCAGGGAGAATTGTGCGGCTGGGTATGCGAGTGTGAATTGAACATCTGCGGCGGTGTCAAACGGAAGGAGCGGGGAGGGGGGTGGGGGAGGAGGGGTAGAGGGGGACGACATGGGCGTGCGGTTGGGGGCACGTGGGGGAATGGGAATAGGAGAGCATATGTGGGTGGGTCGGTGGGTAGGGCCGATGAGGGAGGGGGAGGAGGTTGGGGCGTGGGGGGGGGGCGACATGGGCGTGCGGTTGGGGGCAGGTGGGGGATGGGAATAGGAGAGGATATGCGGGTGGGTGGGTGGGGAGGGGGGCGAGGGAGGGCCGGTGAGTGAGCAGGTATACATCGGAGGGGATATGTTGGTGGGTTGGGGTAGGGAGGGGAGGGGTATGGCGAAAGTATATTTGGGGTCATATGAGGATGGGTCTGGCATGGTGGAAGGGGGGGAGGGGGGTCGCGGCTGGTGACGGGTAAAGGGAAGGGATATGTGGATAGGTGGGGAAGCCGAGGTGGTGGGTGGTAACATATATGGAAGCAGATATGAAGATGTGCACAGGGAAGTGGCGGAGGGTGGGGGGGGGGGGGGGGGCTGAGAGATGGACATAATGGGAGGAGGGGCAGGGTGTCTGTTATCCATATGGTGTCATTAACCTCGTCATTTTTGGCCGCCGGGGATGTGTGTGTGGTTGGGGATATGGGAGATGATGAGGTGGCGGTATTGCTTGCAGAAGTAGGGGGGGGGCGGAGGGGAGGGGGGGGGGCGATGGTGAGCTGCCTGGGTGTCTGCCGCATTCCGCACACACAATCCATCACGGAGCGGATTTGTGACACCCACCCCCTCACCCTCTCTCCCCCCTCCCCCCTCTCTCCCCAAGCCTTCGGCGACACCGCACCGGTAGAGGGAGCCACGTGAGCCGAGCTACCCCCTTTTGATGATATACCGCCACCTCGCCCCCAGAGCGCCTTGCTGGCGCTCAGACCAACAACACTCCTCACACCTTTTTCCATTCGCCTCCCATTTTCATTTTTTCATTTGAATGCCATTTCTTGTCTATCCTATCGTCTTCGCTTTTCCCCTAATTTCTTTCTCGCCTCGATGTGCTCCACCCCACCCTCCCTCCGCCCCCCTCTACTCCCCGCCCCCCCCGCCCATTCCTGGTTGTAATGTTACCGTCAGTTATTTGGTTTTTGACGACCGCGCCACGAGATGCGGACCTTGGCCTCGGGCACTGACAGTGGCATTAGTTATTCCGCTCGCAGTCAAGCCTTCAGAAGCCGGCTCCTTCCAAGTTCTCATTAGGCCCCATGGCACAGATCCCCACACGCCCTGCACCTTCCGGGGGCCTTAGTAGCTGGGAGTGGAAGGGCCAGGAAGAGAGGGAGGAAGGAAGGGGGAGGGGGAGGGGGAGGGGGAGGGGGAGGGGGAGGGGGAGGGGAAGTGTTGGGCGCCGTGATGTGATCTGCTTGGATGGGAAAGGCACAACGTGATTGAAATCATAAATTTTCCACAACCTCTAGTATTTAACGACAAAAACACGATCCAACTGCAGCATTTGAGGTGTAATTCTGCAACGTCACGGAAAGGAACAGTGTACTTCTGCAACAGACTTGGACGTCACGGGAAAGAACGGTGTCATTCTAGAACAGACTTGGGTGGGTGTTGCGGTTAGGGGTGGGAGAGGATATCGTGGTATGCGGTGAGCTGTTCATGTGTACGATTCTGCGCCTGATGTATGGCTGAACCTTGCATGGACAGAGAATAATCAGTCAATAGTATATATATATATATAAATACTCACCCGCACCCAACCCCATCCCCCCCCCTCTCTCTCTCTCTCTCTCTCTCTCTCTCTCCATCTCTCCTCCCCCTCTCTCTCTAGATATATATTTACATGTTAAATTGTTCCTTTCCTTAGCTGACACCGAATTATTATCTTCTTCGACCCCTTCATCATATTCTAGTCTACTCTATCATCACGCAACAAACACCTGCCCCTCCTCCCCCCTCCTCCCCCTCACCCCCCCCCCCCCCCACCTGGCCACATCGCTGGTTTCCCCTCTGACCCAGGCGACTGGAGATATTGTTTTCCGCACTCTTCACGTCATACTGCGATTCAATTTCAAGCCAAGGAGATTGTTTATGCAGGTGAGGTCTTTCTAACCCTTGGGGGCCAAATCATTGTCAATGCCCTCATCTAGCACGGTCCCGGTACCAGTTGGAACAGACCCCTCACCCCCCCCCCCCCCACCCCCCTTCCCTGCCGCCTCCCTATCCATTCCCGTATACCTTCGCTCCTTATACTCCCGTATACTCCTCACTCTTCCGATTCCCAACCGACCTGAACCCCAGGGTCACCACGCCCCACGCCCCACGCCCCCACAGACAGAAACACACTCCCCACAGTCCGGCGAGGTTTATCATTGAGTGATCCTTCGGGACATGGCGCATGGCTGGCTCAATAATCACATCATATCGGCAAATTTAGGTGATGACATCAGACATATGGCCCCCAATATTTCAATTCGATTTTTTCTTGGCTTCAGTTTTTGAACAATATTTTTTAGTGGAGGGTATATCCCCCCCCCCCCCCTGCACATCTCCCTCCCCGATACCACCGTTCTTGTCCCTCGCTCTCCTCCTCCTCCTCCTCCTCCTATTCACTATCCTTCTCTCCTCCTTCCTCCCCACATCCTTCTTCCTCACCTCCTCATACTCGGCTCTTCCTCCCCCTCTCTCGTTTCTCCTACTCATCCCCAGCTTCTGCATCTACCATCTCCTCTGTCCCTTCCCACCTCGTCCTTTCTCCTCCCTCTGGTCCTCCTCCTGCTAGATCTCTTCTTCTCCTCCGCATTCTTTTTCTCCTCCATTGTCTCGTCTTCTTCCTCCTCCTCCTCCTCCTCCTCCTCCTCTTACTCTCAGTTCTGCCCTGATGCATGCTGCGGCCCCGCGGATCTAAATGTCAGATCCCACAGTGGTACCGCATTGGTTCGTCTGACTCTAAACATGTAGTCAGTCACCTCATCCTTCCATTTCAACACACTATATTTTTGTCCTCTTCATATTCGATTACTGGATGATATAAATGTTCGTCAGTTTATCTTTTTTCCGTTTTATCGCCATCTTCCTTGCGTAATGTGCCTTCTTTTCTTGCTTTAGAATTTATTCGCAAATATTTAACTTGGCTAAATTAAAGTAGGCTACTTAACCGTTAAATACGGAAACAATTGGCAAGACTATAAAATTAACTCTGGTCCGGTTGTCTTGAGGCCACGGCCACAGTCACGCTGTCCACTAATCGGTCGGCCTCGGTTTAAAAATCTATTGCACAAAACAAGGTTGCACATACAGGTATAAAACAAATCCAGAATAAAAACGACTCTCTATAGGGGCCGCATCTCCATCTAGTATCCTAATTAATTATTGGTAACAAAAGTATCGGGAGTTCTTTGCAGTATCACGCCAGTAGCTATAGGCGACCCCTCCCTGCCCGACACCCACGGCCCAACCAAGGGGGGCAAGCGGGATTTCGGGAAGACGGCACATTTACGGTGGTTTACTGTCGCCGGCAATGGCCGCGCGGGTCACGGCACTGGGCCCCTAACGGCTTCCTAAACCCAACACACGGTCACAGCCCGGGTGCTAAATGCCAGTTTTACTGTTTCGTTTTAATTAAGCTTCCTTGGCTGGGGGGGGGGGGAGTACTTGTGCCTGGTTGGCCTCATGCTGTTGGGGGTGCCCAGGTGGCTAAGCCCCGGGGGCTGAACGCCCACGGGTTGCCTTGGTAACGATGTAGCCTTCAAAGATTTCCAAACAAGGGCTACCTATACAAGTACATACACGGTAGAATATTAAGGTAGGTCCAGGTGATTTACTATGCGGAGGGTACATTGGTATTCCGTAAGTATACTCACGGGTTTAATCAAGACCACCCTTCGTGAATCAAGTGGATCCCTGGTGAAGCTCATTTTACCGAGTCTGACATAAATCTAAGGTCCTTCCATGCAATAAAGCTCAAGTCATAAAGCGTTCAATATTAGTGCTGCGAGGTAGGCTGTAGTTCGTAGAAAGGAAGGAATTACCTATACGAAGATATTAACCCATATATGATTATATTGTGTTTAGGCAAATAGCTAGGTATGTATACAAACTCAATGAGTAAGGAAACTTCTTGATGTTTCGAACGTTTGTGTACATATCTCTGTCATTAAATTATATCTTCCGATAATCATTGTTGCGTGTCTACTTCAGTGCGTATATATTAAATCAATTAACATGCACGCTAGTTGGTCTCTCAGAGAGACAACATACATGTCTCCCGCTAAGTTACTCTTCCGCCCGCCATGGTTTACATACACCAACACGAGAGGGAAGAAAACAAACACAAACACAAACACAAACAAAATAATTTCTCATTGACTTATTAGTGGGCCAAAACACCGTTCGTACGCCAAGCGATGAGCAGGGAATGGCGGACTGTGCGAGGTGGCTGGTGCCACGACGCTGCAAGTATAAGCATATTAAGGCCTGGGTCCAGGCCACGAGGTAGGTATCGAGCCATCCTTTATCGTAGTCGAAGTACAAGGGGAAACCGTGAAGGGGGAGGGGAGAGGGGGAGGTGGAGGGGGAGAGGAAAGGGGAAGGGGAAGGGAGAAGGGGAGGGGGGGAGCGGAGAGGGGGAAGGAAGCGGAAAAGGGAGAGGGGAAGGGGATGGGGAAGGAAGCGCGGAAGGGAGAGGGGAAGGGGATGGGGAATGGGGAGGGGGGCGGGGGAGAGAGAGGAGGGAGAGGGAGAAGGGAGAGGATACGGGGGGGGGGAGGAGAGGGGGAATGGGGAGGGGAAGGGAGAGAGGAGAGGGGGAAGTGAAACGGAGAACGGGAAGATGAGAGGGGGAAGAAGGGAAGGGAGAGGGGAAGGGAGATGGGAGGGGAAGATGAGAGGTGGACGGGAGATGAGAGGGGGGTAGGGGAAGGGGGAGGGAGATGGGAAGAGAGAACGGGGGGGAGGAGGGAGGAGGGGAATGGGGGAGAGGATAGGGGAAGGGGAAGGGAAAGGGAAAAGGGAGGGAGAAAGGGTTTTCTGCTCCTATCGCGCTAGGTCATCACACCGATGCTTCATCCGGGTATTTTTTTACATTGTCGACGTCGACGACGAAGACGCGCGCTGTCTCTGGTGTTTGTATTATAGTGAAAGCACAGTCGTCAGTGGCACATCTATTAATCAATTATACTGTCTTAAAAAAGTTGTGCCATGTGAAGGCAAAAGGGATAGGGATGGGGATGGGGATGGGGATGGGGATGGTAATGGGGATGGGGATGGGGATGGGGATGGGGTGGGGCCATCGAGGTGGGATGGCGTGAAATAATATCGTCATTAAGCTCATGCACCGGAATACGTAAAGTAGCACATACATTATTGCTCCATGCAGCGTGCAAGGTATAAGCCATGCGAATGAAAGAGGCGTAGAGGTGGTTGGGAAAGAGAGGTGGAAGGGCGACAGAGTTGTCATTATACACGCAGGGGCGGATCCAGGAATTTGAAAAGGAGAAGGGGTCCAAACTTGCGACCGGGGGCAGGGGGGGCTCTGAGAAAAATTGCGACCTGGGGATCGTATAATTTGTTGACGACCTAGGGGGGGGGGGGGTACACTGAACACTTGTGACCGGCAGGGCGTGGGGGGGCTCCACGCCCTGCCCCCCCCCCTGGATCCGCCCTTTTGTTCGTCAGATTATACGGGGGGTAGCACTTCTACCCACAAATCATGTACTTTAAATATAAACCACGCGAAGGACAGGGGAGATGGGGCGGATGGGGAGGGTAATGGTTGGGATACGTCATCGTTAAACTTTCCATAATTATGCAGAAGAAAGGAAATGGAGTGGGGAGGTTGGGAAGGGAGGCCCAACAAAAGAGTAGTCCTTGTCCTCGCTGCGGGAGGGATGGCTCTTCTCGTGCTGTCTCGCCGCGCACTGTCAGTTGTGCCACGGGGTACGTGGGATTTATAGGACGTTATAACGTGTAACGAGTGACGGTTACCCCGCAATTTGCTCCTATATTGTGGCCTCTAACCTGACCCTGTCAAGTCCCTAGCGCCAGTTGCTGTTTCAAATCGCTTTAAATAATCCCCACCTAGCACGTGTTTCACGTCGACGGCCGTCACGACTCGGGGGCGGTAAGCGGAACGGATGGGCAAGGCAGGGGTGGGGGTAGGGCAGAGGGCGAGTGGGGGTGGGGGAGTGGGGGTGTGGGAGTGGGGCTAGATGATTGAGGTGAAGGAGTAGGGGTGGGGGAGTGGGAGTGGGATCGGGGAGTGGCGTGCGGGAGTGGGGATGGGGGTGTGGGAGTGGGGTAAAGGAGTGGGTGAAGGAGTGATGGTGGGGGACTAGGGGAGTGTGTGTGAGAGTGGGGATGGGGGAGTGGGGAATTGGGGGTGGGGCGTGGGGATGGAGAACTGGGGAAGTGGCGGCGTGGAATGGGTGGGGGGGGGAGGGGGTGCACGCTTTGAGTAGGTCTGATAATCTTGCAACCGGGGAATGAGGGTTGGGGGATTCTCCACCTTCACTTCACTACCCCTTCCCTCATTGGATTCGCCCAGTCCAATGATTCGTGTACCTTCGTCTAAATTTTTAACAGTGGGGTGGTCATCTGCAAGACCACCCCCCACTAGATCCGCGCCTGAATATATAGATAAATATCGAGAGGGTGGGGGCGGTGGAGGGTGTAGGGGCGTCATTTTGTGGGTGTCAGCGTACTGCTGTGGATTAGATACGACTTCAATAAGGCCCACCATCTCAGTCGAAGATCTCAGCAGGGATATCATCTGAGGGCGGTCCCAAGAGGCCCCCCGCACCCCGATCACCTCCCATCGCCCCCCCCCCTTTGCCCCCCCAATCCCCCCCGCCCCAGACACTGCTGACATTCCTGACTTATTGATATAGATAATATCGAGTCCCTGGTACTAACAGTTATTAATGGTCACATCGCCTCCACATCGTCTTGAGCGCCCTCTACAGGATTACGCATCGTGGTGGCAGGGGTGGGGGTGGGTCTGTGTGCTAGATCGTTGAGGGCAAAAACCGGTGGTGGGGGAGAGAGGGAGGCAGGGGGGGGGGGGGGGGGTGGTATGCCGTCTGAGTTACGACGATTCCCACGCGTTCAGATGTTAGATAGTTCGACTAGCGGATGAATATCAATTATGAATTCCTGTATCAATCATGCGGTTGAATCGGAAAATGGCGAGCGGTAATTGATCTCGTGCTGAGCGCCATATTCTCTGGCGATAAAAAAAATCCCGAAATGCCAGTCCACCAGTTAGGGGGTGTCCTAAGGGGTCCTACCCCCCTTGGAGCGTGGGACCCGTTTTAGTGCAAATGTAGCGTAATAATAACTAAGTTTCAAGTGTTCGTGCCACGCCAACACAACTTTAGCTCATATTAATCTTCTGTGTTTCCACGCTTATATTATCGAGCTGTAACGCCCCAAATAGTGCAAGGACATACTGTTTCCACTTGTTTTCGCACCTTCCAATTTAACTTCTGCGAGCCAGGAAAGTGACGTCAAAAGGGAATACAAACGCATATGCTTTTATATTGAGACTCATATTCTCTCTGCTCATTGACTTGAACTCAACGAAACGCACTCAACCATAAAAACAATACACGCCCTCGACCACAGATGTCTACGCACTGCATCAAAGCTCACCTGTCAATCTTGTGACATCATTGGGGAATTTTCAAATAACGTTCAGATGCAATGCGCCCAGAAATTAACCCGCCGGATCTCACTTTTGCTACTTTGACGAACGCGTTTATAGTGATATCGTGGAATAAAAAATGTAAACTGCTATTAAAACAAATTGTTATTTGTTTATCTTCCCTAAACCAAGTTAACTCTGAGCAAGACAAAATCGTGGCACGAACACTTTGACGCGTGCTCCCGACTTCCTTTTTTTTCCTTATAAAGACCACTCCAACGTGACATCACCCCTAACATTTTTTTAGGTGTTACTCCTCCCAGGATAGATGCACCCAACGTGTAGCCTCGGTCTCCTTTTCTTGCATTCGGCCTTCCAGACAACATGGCATTCTCTTTCTTGTTTGTGTGTTAGTTAATGTCCAAGGAACAAGACATTACCGGATGGCGAAACCCGAGGACCCATTGATATCCGGTAATGTCTTTTTCTTAGGACCTTAACTTGTGTAAAATCCACACCCTTATGACTAAAACACACCAGTGGATTTTTCTTTTCTTTCTACCCACATTACATGGTAGATCAAAGTTCGCGGGAAGATGTAACCTTGGTTTTGTTTTGGGCAATAAATATCAAGTTAAAGCGACTTCCCGCCCACTATGATCCTGACGTCAGCCCCTGCCACAGCCATCATGGGCACTGATAGATCGTGGAGATCCAGGAGGTATCTTCTTTTAGTTAAACATCATTAGTTTCATCTGGTGCCACCTCAGTGGCGCCATCAAGTGAGGTCACCTGCAGGGTACAGTCAGCCACATTAACACTGCCCCACTTGCACCAAGTAGCCGTTAAAAAGGCCTTAAACCGTGAAGTCGCATTAAAACAACGTAACTTTCCTTTCTGTCACAATTACGGTTGACAATTGTGGAACCTGCATCCATCTTCCTAGTTCCCTCCCGGATACACTCTGGCGGACTGTGATCCTGACATAGGACAGACCGGGATACAGTGGATAGTGTAGTGTCCCATATATACACCGATCGTCCTGAATCCGACCCGGAGACACCGTGGCGGACGGTGATTCTGATATACGACAAACCGGGTTACAGTGGACAGTGTAGTATCCCATACATACACCGACCGTCCTATTAAACTGTTGGTCTCGTTGCCTTAAGATCCACGATAAATAAAGAAGCCAGGGCCACAAACTGTTGTGTGTAATGCTCTGGGACAATGGAAGAATAAAGTATTCAACAACGTAAAATGCATTGCCTTGGATCTGCGTATCTTAACCTAATATCTGTCGACTACATACAAATCTGTAAACTTCCTTCAACCGTTTATTTTTGGCATTACATTTACATATATTTAAAACATGAAATTGGCCGAAATTACCTGTATAAGTACATATAACTGGATCACAGCCATGTTTTAGGTGACAAGGGTGGGCGATTTCTTGTTAAACGAAGGTCAAGGACGAATGCTAATAGCACATGTTTCGACGAGCCATTTGTCTCAAGCCTACGACAGAATTATGGGCAATATAATCCCACCTCCTCCCGCTGCCCTTTAGAAATCCAATCTTCATTTTGCCAAAACTATCCATATATATGTTAATGCCGAGCATCCAGTCTCACGTTAACTTTCAGCTAATGTTTACCACCTTTCCCCGCAGACTATCGCCTAAAATGTTCCACCCATAAGGCCTCCAGCTCTAACCCCTCCCCCCCCCCCCCCATCCTCTCCATTCGACCCGGCCCAAGGAGCTGCTTCTGACAGTCTGTCCCCCACAGTCGTTATCATGACAACCCCATATTGCCTGGCGTATGGTGTCCTGCTTTCTTCTGATGCTATTGCCTTTTTTTGACAGAGGATTCATACGCGAGGTTACCTAATACGTACGCCTTGGCAATCATGGAAATCAATTCGTTTTGGCAAAAAAGACGAGTAGGTGATGGTGGTTGCGGTGGTGGTGGTGGCGGTGGGAGCGCACGGCAAGATGGTGGCGTCGCACAGCGCCACCACACTGCCTGAGATTGTAACAAGTTTGCATGTGTAATTATTTTTATATTAATTTAAAAAAAAAAACAGTGATTTACCTGTTACTTGAGTGGACTACGCAAGAGTTGGCTTTATGTTTGAATTGCCTCTTTAGAATATGTCATCAAAATGCTTTTTGACACAGTCACTGCAGGAACATCCGCGAGGGCTCTTCCAGGGAGTACTTGATCGCATGAAAATTGGTCAAGGTCGCGTAAGGACGGAAAGCCACAAATGAGGTAGGTTTGTGGTGATTTGCTTATCTGATTATACTATTAGGCCTAATAATCTGTACTGCGAATTTTCTGAAGCAAACTGTGATACACCCGTAAGTATCGATGCAAAATATGTAACATTTAACCTAACCTGAAATATTTAATCAGATTTTGATGCTATTTGCACATTATCATTTAGTGGTTAGCGGATTCAGTAGTTTGCGGTGACAGACGTTGTTTAATAGCGTGGTCGTTTCACCGCGAACATTGTCCCTGAGCGTTGGCCACACGGAAGTCTGACTATTGTTACAATTCCACAACGAGGCACATCGTTCATCGGACATGGCTAATCTGACGCTCGCTGTCTTTGTGTCCCATACCCTGCCTACATCCCTTGCCCATAGGCCCCTCTCAAAAATTATGCATGCAGAGCGAAAACGAGGCGAGCCGGGTAAACTTAGTAAACAAACCCACGTGCGCTATAGTAATGGCGACGAGTGTGTTCTTTCCACACGCGTTTTGTTTGGTGCCAAGCTGTTGATCCTGTTGTAGCGACTCGTATCATGTGGTTTGGACTGGTTTATTTCCTGTAAATACAGATGGCATTGTCAAAGTATGTTAACAATGAAAGAGCAGTGGACGGTCTGTTCTAAATATAAAATGAGAACTAAAATGAGAACTGGCTACTAGTAGCATAAATAAAGTACGTAGGCTTACCTGTAAATACAGATGGCATTGTCAAAGTATGTTAACAATAGAGCAGTGGACGGTCTGTCCCTGTCGATACATACAATGCAAACTGCCGGCGTTTCGCGCCAAAGCCTATTTATACTAGATAGTTGTGTATTGCAACTAGCAAGAAAGAACCAATCAGTGCGATTGAATCAGGGTCAAGTCAGGTCAGGTAACTATGAATAATTAACGTTGTGCGGAAGTTATTTCCTGTTACAATCCGATGCCAGATAAGACACAGGAATCACTTTCCATGATTTTCCTAGTGACAAGTTGATCCAGAAGCCTGAGATTTTTTGCTTAAACATTTTAAACAAGGAAAATGAAATTTTGGAAACCACTGTGAGATCCCGCTTGCCGCAAGATGTGGCCATCGCGCGATACAGAACGGTCTATGATTCTGCAAGTACTCGTATTAGGAACTTTACAGAACAGTAAAACATGCCGTGGGTCCATAGCAAAAGCTACTATAACCTTTGACCGATCTGTCCGGCTTTATATCGTAATTGATGATTTTTCCGTCTATCTGCGTGCCACCGCGGTGCCTGCTTGCGTGGTACGTTGGCCTTGAAAGTTGCTTTCTAGCGAGAGCGTACGCGCTCTGCGACCTAGTCTCACAGCGGGGATAACAGCAGTGTGGTCTATATACCTCTCTCGATGTGCCCATCTGAGACGTTTTTCTTTGTTCAAAATTGCAGTTCTTGACCATATATATTTCAGCTGAGATCGAAACTGTTCTTCATAAAATTACGGGTCTTGATTATATATTATATTCGATATCGAATTTGTTCAAATAATTACCTCTATATACTTGATTGCCATGACTGTCACTCAATGACAGAAACAATCTCGCATTTTCTCTCGTTCTCCACATGCCCCCACCCCCACCACTGTAGTAATGTAGTGCCCCCCACTCCTGTGCGTCTGCAGTGCCTGTTACATAAAGCAGGGACCGATATCAAATTTAGCGCCAAGAACTTGTCGAGTCGATGCTCATAATTCAGCATGACGGATTTAATGGTGAATGATATCAAATAAAAAATTACAACCTCATCTAGTCTAGAGGGGCGAGCGGTCGCTAAAGTATCGAGGTTTTCTCGGCATTCAAAAAGTTCGATACATCCATGACAACACGTGCCAAGTCTCGAACGCTATGTTACTTTATATAACTGTACCAAAGAACTTGCATTGTATTGTTCTGTTATTTTTTTAAGTGCAGTCATCTCTAGGCTACGCCTACGGTGATCAGCTGATACCGACAACTTGTTTAGTCAGCTCAGCTGCATTCAAGACCGGAGTTTGCAAATGTAGACCTTAATCTTTCTAAAATGTTTAACAATTGGATACATAAATCTTGCTGGATGCTTTGCAGTTCCCTTCCAAACGATTTCCTGCGAGGTAAGTGACAATTTTGGCACTTGTGTACGGATAGATCGCGATCGAAGCGCAGGTTAAACGCCATGATATAGGCCCGCGCTGCCACTGCGTGCGAGCGCCACTTGGAGGTTTCCCCTGCAAGCCTCGCTTTGGCGCAGAAATTAATTATTCATGAGGAATATTAAGAGGGGTCTATTAACCCGATGGCTAGTCTTCCACTCTTGCACGACACATGCCTAGATCACGTGACGCATTTCTTCTGAAGACCGATCCGCCATATGCCAGCAGCACGAGCCGTCACTCGTGGCCAGGGTTAACCCGGCAAAGGTATGGCATCTAGCGGGCTATGTGATCTCATTAATATCCACCAAGCAGCTATAAAGACCAGGCTGAGGATGAAGCCTTTCTTTCCTGGCGGGGTCACAAGTCTTCAGAAGTGACAGATGACCGTGATTATCTCCACACGGCCGCGTAACCCCCGTGTAGCACCAAGGGGCATAATGGGTAATAAAACACCCGGAGGTGTAGTGGTCTAACAGGGCGTGGCCAGTTCCGGCCCAGCGAGAGAGAGGGGGAGAGAGAAAGAATAAACCCCACGAAACAGTCTGCAGAGAGGCCTCCAGCTCGGTATGGGATAATGAGGCATAGACACGGGCAAATGCTCTGCCCTGCCCTGTATCAGACGTCAAGCAATTTGTCGCGGGACTATTTTTCCTCGCTTTTTTTACCATTTCATCGCCTCCTCACTCACTCACTGCTTACGCAGCCAGCTGGGAAACAAGGCATAAAACGAGAAAACATGCAGCGACTAAAGGTGGTATTCGGTTCGGCGGCTTTAACGATGTAGATGATTAACGAAGCGGCACCACGGCAAAGAGGTTATTATAGAAGATATTGCTTGGATCATGGGGGCTAGTGAAGCAAACCAGATGTCTGCGCTTTGCACCTTCACAAATCTTGTCTGTTTTGACTTTCTTTCGCTTGGGTGTTTCTTGTCGTTGATCTCACGTTGACTTACTGATGTACATTATATTGTTATATGTACCAGTTGTCTTCTGTACCTGCGGTCAGAGTATATCTGATGCCTATATATATATAGTTTATAGCGGAAATGTTGTTTATCACAATAGAGTGTCGTCTTCCATCTGTGTGAATGATTGCGTGTGTGAGTGATTGTCTTGGTTCCGGTCCAGTTCTGACAACGGTCTACACGCACGTATTGAGAGTTGTGGATTAGGATGGCGGATCCATATGGCTGATCCGGTCGGTGAAATGTGGATCTAGACTGGTGGTCTAGACAGTGGATCTAGGCGATGGATCCAGACAAGATCTAGACGGTGGATCTAGGCGATGGATCTAGACAATGGATCTAGACTATGGATCTAGGAGATGGATCTAGACAATGGATCTAGACGGTGGATCTAGGCGATGGATCTAGACAATGGATCTAGACGGTGAATCTAGGCGATGGATCTAGACAATGGATCTAGACGATGGATCTAGGCGATGGATCTAGACAATGGATCTAGACAGTGGTTTAGACAGTGGTAATAGACACTGGATTCGGATAGTGGATCTGGCCGGTGGATCCACATATTGCAGATCCTGTATTAAAAAAAGGATGGAGATGAAGGTGGGGAGCGGGTGGAGACTCAGAGGGGAGAGGAGAGCAAAAAAGGCGTAACAAACATAAATCAAAGCTTGATTCAGCATTCTCGGTATCAATCTCTCGTGACGATGCGAAAGCCGGCGCTCGATGGCGCTCGGGTCCAGGGTTTCTTCAGCGTGGCGTGACTCCATGGGTTAACGACCTCGTGGGTTCGGCAGTGACCTTGGTGGAACCATGCGTCGGTCTTGCCTTGTCCAACAATCCCGACACTGAGTTTGATGGGACTCTTACGTTATCAAGTCGCTAGTTACCCTACCCCACCGAGCATACCCGAATAGGTATTAATGGCTACTCAACCCCAAGGGTGACTGGGAAAGGGGGGGGGGGTGAAATTGTCATGAGGTTGGGGGAGGGGAAGGTTTGGGAGAGAGGAAAGGGGGAGGGGAGTCTTTGGGAAAGAGGAAAAGGGGGGCGGGGGGTCCCAGCCCCCCAAAAAATCGATGACAACCCCCAAGTTGGTTGTTTGAGCCTAACAGGCGTTTATAGATCCCCTGGCAGGGAATGGTACCCTATAGACCAGCAGGCCCTGAACCAAGAGTGTTGTTTGCTCGCTGGCTGGCGGTCAATGGATGCAGCGCGGTATGGATGTTGGGCTGGCTGGCTGGCTGGCTGGCTGGCTGGGTTTGGATTGCCACAGAGCACCCAGGGTCTGGCTTGGACGGTCCCTCCCAGTCCATTAAATTCGACATCGGCACCTACAAATCACGCGTTTGTCCCGCGACGGGCTCAACGTTTTACCCCGGGGGTTGGCTTCCTACGTCCACACGGTGACTATGGGGCGGGGCGAGTTTTTATTCTCAGCTACAGTTGCTTATACATCACGCCGTCCGCCCTTATTCTGCCCCCACCCCCCCTAACACCCCCGCTCTCTCCCGGGTTGGCGAGATCCCTTATCAGAGATACTATCCTCCCCCCCCCCTCTCCCCCTCCCCCACCCGAGCCTCACACTCCCAATTCGTACCCACGATCACCCTTCCGCCGCAAACCGCCCTTGGGTGGTCCCGTACCCCCTGCAAATCCTTCATTCTCCAGGGCTGCATTCCACATGCCAATCTACACACCCCCCCCCCCTTAACCAGCCGCAAACACCGCTACCCCCTAGGGCCGAACCCCCTTCAGCGCCCTGGTCGCGGCCCTCCCACACTTGATTGCTGTATCCCCGCCCCCACCGTCCCCCTGGCATTCGGATACCGTCCCATTCCCATGGCATTCATGGCCTTCCTCACCACCTAACCACACCACTCATGTCCCAACCCACCACCCCCTCTCGACCTCCGTTATATGGTGTGACCCTTCTTACGTATTGTCCGCCCGCCCGACCAAGCGAACACGCCTTTCCGCATCCCTTCCCTGCTCATCTGGCTGACTCCTTTACTCCCCCTCCCCTCCCCTCGCCTTCCTCGTCCCCATCCACCTCCGACCCACTCCCCATTATCCGGCCCCGCGTTCTTACCTCCTTCCCCACCGCTCCATCGCCCTCGCCCTCTCCTTTCCCATTGCTAGCTTCGCCATCGACCTCCCTTTCACCCTCCTACACCTCCATCTCGCCCTCCCTCACCTCCCGCCTCGCAATCCACCTCCCTCTCATCCTCTCTTACCTCCATCTCGCCCTCCCTCACCTCCCGCCTCGCCATCGACCTCCCTCACCTCCCGCCTCGCCATCGACCTCCCTCTCATCCTCCCTCACCTCCATCTCGCCCTCCCTCACCTCCCGCCTCGCCATCGACCTCCCTCTCATCCTCCCTCACCTCCATCTTGCCCTCCCTCACCTCCCGCCTCGCCATCGACCTCCCTATCATCCTCTCTTACCTCCATCTCGCCCTCCCTCACCTCCCGCTTCGCCATCGACCTCCCTCTCACCATCCCTCACTTCCATCTCTCCCTCCCTCACCTCCCGCCTCGCCATCCCCCTCCCTCTCATCCTCTCTTACCTCCATCTCGCCCTCCCTCACCTCCTGCCTCGCCATCGACTTCCCTCTCATCCTCTCTTACCTCCATCTCTCCCTCCCTCACCTCCCGCCTCGCCATCCACCTCCTTCTCACCCTCCCTCACCTCCATCTCTCCCTCCCTCACCTCCCGCCTCGCCATCGACCTCCCTCTCACCCTCCCTCACCTCCATCTCTCCCTCCCTCAGCTCCCGCCTCGCCATCCACCTCCCTCTCACCCTCCCTCACCTCCATCTCTCCCTCCCTCACCTCCCGCCTCGCCATCGACCTCCCTCTCATCCTCCCTCACCTCCATACCTCCCTCCCTCACCTCCCGCCTCGCCATCCACCTCCCTCTCACCCTCCCTCACCTCCATCTCTCCCTCCCTCACCTCCCGCCTCGCCATTGACCTCCCTCTCACGCTCCCTCACCTCCATCTCTCCCTCCCTCACCTCCCGCCTCGCCATCGACCTCCCTCTCATCCTCTCTTACCTCCATCTCTCCCTCCCTCACCTCCCGCCTCGCCATCGACCTCCCTCTCACCCTCCCTCACCTCCATCTCTCCCTCCCTCACCTCCCGCCTCGCCATCGACCTCCCTCTTACCCTCCCTCACCTCCATCTCTCCCTCCCTCACCTCCCGCCTCTCCATCGACCTCCCTCTCACCCTCCCTCACCTCCATCTCTCCCTCCCTCACCTCCCGCCTCGCCATCCACCTCCCTCTCACCCTCCCTCACCTCCATCGCTCCCTCCCTCACCTCCCGCCTCGCCATCCATCTCCCTCTCACCCTCCCTCACCTCCATGTCTCCCTCCCTCACCTCTCGCCTCGCCATCGACCTCCCTCTCACCCTCCCTCACCTCCATCTCTCCCTCCCTCACCTCCCGCCTCGCTATCCACCTCCCTCTCACCCTCCCTCACCTCCATCTCTCCCTCCCTCACCTCCCGCCTCGCCATCGACCACCCTCTCACCCTCCCTCACCTCCATCTCTCCCTCCCTCACCTCCCGCCTCGCCATCGACCTCCCTCTCACCCTCCCTCACCTCCGTCTCTCCCTCCCTCACCTCCCGCCTCGCCATCCACCTCCCTCTCACTCTCCCTCACCTCCATCTCTCCCTCCCTGACCTCTCGCCTCGCCATCCACCTCCCTCTCACCCTCCCTCACCTCCATGTCTCCCTCCCTCACCTCTCGCCTCGCCATCGACCTCCCTCTCACCCTCCCTCACCTCCATCTCTCCCTCCCTCACCTCCCGCCTCGCTATCCACCTCCCTCTTACCCTCCCTCACCTCCAACTCTCCCTCCCTCACCTCCCGCCTCGCCATCCCCCTCCCTCTCATCCTCTCTTACCTCCATCTCGCCCTCCCTCACCTCCTGCCTCGCCATCGACTTCCCTCTCATCCTCTCTTACCTTCATCTCTCCCTCCCTCACCTTCCGCCTCGCCATCGACCTCCCTCTCACCCTCCCTCACCTCCATCTATCCCTCCCTCACCTCCCGCCTCGCCATCGACCTCCCTCTTACCCTCCCTCACCTCCAACTCTCCCTCCCTCACCTCCCGCCTCGCCATCGACCACCCTCTCACCCTCCCTCACCTCCATCTCTCCCTCCCTCACCTCAGGCCTCGCCATCGACCTCCCTCTCACCCTCCCTCACCTCCATCTCTCCCTCCCTCACCTCCCGCCTCGCCATCCACCTCCCTCTCACCCTCCCTCACCTCCATCGCTCCCTCCCTCACCTCCCACCTCGCCATCGACCTCCCTCTCATCCTCCCTCACCTCCATCTCGCCCTCCCTCACCTCCCGCCTCGCCATCGACCTCCCTCTCATCCTCTCTTACCTCCATCTCGCCCTCCCTCACCTCCCGCCTCGCCATCGACCTCCCTCTCACCATCCCTCACTTCCATCTCTCCCTCCCTCACCTCCCGCCTCGCCATCCCCCTCCCTCTCATCCTCTCTTACCTCCATCTCGCCCTCCCTCACCTCCTGCCTCGCCATCGACTTCCCTCTCATCCTCTCTTACCTCCATCTCTCCCTCCCTCACCTCCCGCCTCGCCATCCACCTCCTTCTCACCCTCCCTCACCTCCATCTCTCCCTCCCTCACCTCCCGCCTCGCCATCGACCTCCCTCTCACCCTCCCTCACCTCCATCTCTCCCTCCCTCAGCTCCCGCCTCGCCATCCACCTCCCTCTCACCCTCCCTCACCTCCATCTCTCCCTCCCTCACCTCCCGCCTCGCCATCGACCTCCCTCTCATCCTCCCTCACCTCCATATCTCCCTCCCTCACCTCCCGCCTCGCCATCCACCTCCCTCTCACCCTCCCTCACCTCCATCTCTCCCTCCCTCACCTCCCGCCTCGCCATTGACCTCCCTCTCACGCTCCCTCACCTCCATCTCTCCCTCCCTCACCTCCCGCCTCGCCATCGACCTCCCTCTCATCCTCTCTTACCTCCATCTCTCCCTCCCTTACCTCCCGCCTCGCCATCGACCTCCCTCTCACCCTCCCTCACCTTCATCTCTCCCTCCCTCACCTCCCGCCTCGCCATCGACCTCCCTCTTACCCTCCCTCACCTCCATCTCTCCCTCCCTCACCTCCCGCCTCGCCATCGACCACCCTCTCACCCTCCCTCACCTCCATCTCTCCCTCCCTCACCTCCCGCCTCGCCATCGACCTCCCTCTCACCCTCCCTCACCTCCATCTCTCCCTCCCTCACCTCCCGCCTCGCCATCCACCTCCCTCTCACCCTCCCTCACCTCCATCGCTCCCTCCGTCACCTCCATGTCTCCCTCCCTCACCTCTCGCCTCGCCATCGACCTCCCTCTCACCCTCCCTCACCTCCATCTCTCCCTCCCTCACCTCCCGCCTCGCTATCCACCTCCCTCTCACCCTCCCTCACCTCCATCTCTCCCTCCCTCACCTCCCGCCTCGCCATCGACCTCCCTCTCACCCTCCCTCACCTCCATCTCTCCCTCCCTCACCTCCCGCCTCGCCATCGACCTCCCTCTCACCCTCCCTCACCTCCGTCTCTCCCTCCCTCACCTCCCGCCTCGCCATCCACCTCCCTCTCACTCTCCCTCACCTCCATCTCTCCCTCCCTGACCTCTCGCCTCGCCATCCACCTCCCTCTCACCCTCCCTCACCTCCATGTCTCCCTCCCTCACCTCTCGCCTCGCCATCGACCTCCCTCTCACCCTCCCTCACCTCCATCTCTCCCTCCCTCACCTGCCGCCTCGCTATCCACCTCGCTCTCATCCTCCCTCACCTCCATCTCTCCCTCCCTCACCTCCCGCCTCGCCATCGACCTCCCTCTCACCCTCCCTCACCTCCATCTCTCCCTCCCTCACCTCCCGCCTCGCCATCGACCTCACTCTCACCCTCCCGCACCTCCATCTCTCCCTCCCTCACCTCCCGCCTCGCCATCCACCTCCCTCTCACCCTCCCGCACCTCCATCTCTCCCTTCCTCACCTCCCGCCTCGCCATCCACCTCCCTCTCACCCTCCCTCACCTCCATCTCTCCCTCCCTCACCTCCCGCCTCGCCATCGACCTCCCTCTCACCCTCCCTCACCTCCGTCTCTCCCTCCCTCACCTCCCGCCTCGCCATCGACCTCCCTCTCACCCTCCCTCACCTCCATCTCTCCCTCCCTCACCTCCCGCCTCGCCATCGACCTCCCTCTCACCCTCCCTCACCTCCATCTCTCCCTCCCTCACCTCCCGCCTCGCCATCGACCTCCCTCTCACCCTCCCTCACCTCCATCTCTCCCTCCCTCACCTCCCGCCTCGCCATCGACCTCCCTCTCACCCTCCCTCACCTCCATCTCTCCCTCCCTCACCTCCCGCCTCGCCATCCACCTCCCTCTCACCCTCCCTCACCTCCATCTCTCCCTCCCTCACCTCCCGCCTCGCCATCCACCTCCCTCTCACCCTCCCTCACCTCCATCTCTCCCTCCCTCACCTCCCGCCTCGCCATCGACCTCCCTCTCACCCTCCCGCACCTCCATCTCTCCCTCCCTCACCTCCCGCCTCGCCATCCACCTCCCTCTCACCCTCCCTCACCTCCATCTCTCCCTCCCTCACCTCCCGCCTCGCCATCGACCTCCCTCTCACCCTCCCTCACCTCCGTCTCTCCCTCCCTCACCTCCCGCCTCGCCATCGACCTCCCTCTCACCCTCCCTCACCTCCATCTCTCCCTCCCTCACCTCCCGCCTCGCCATCGACCTCCCTCTCACCCTCCCTCACCTCCATCTCTCCCTCCCTCACCTCCCGCCTCGCCATCCACCTCCCTCTCACCCTCCCTCACCTCCATCTCTCCCTCCCTCACCTCCCGCCTCGCCATCCACCTCCCTCTCACCCTCCCTCACCTCCATCTCTCCCTCCCTCACCTCCCGCCTCGCCATCGACCTCCCTCTCACCCTCCCTCACCTCCATCTCTCCCTCCCTCACCTCCCGCCTCGCCATCCACCTCCCTCTCACCCTCCCTCACCTCCATCTCTCCCTCCCTCACCTCCCGCCTCGCCATCCACCTCCCTCTCACCCTCCCTCACCTCCATCTCTCCCTCCCTCACCTCCCGCCTCGCCATCGACCTCCCTCTCACCCTCCCTCACCTCCATCTCTCCCTCCCTCATCTCCCGCCTCGCCATCCACCTCCCTCTCACCCTCCATCACCTCCATCTCTCCCTCCCTCATCTCCCGCCTTGCCATCCACCTCCCTCTCACCCTCCCTCACCTCCATCTCTCCCTCCCTCACCTCCCGCCTCGCCATCCACCTCCCTCTCATCCTCTCTTACCTCAATCTCTCCCTCCCTCACCTCCCCCCTCGCCATCGACCTCCCTCTCACCCTCCCTCACCTCCATCTCTCCCTCCCTCACCTCCCGCCTCGCCATCCACCTCCCTCTCACCCTCCCTCACCTCCATCTCTCCCTCCCTCACCTCCCACCTCGCCATCGACCTCCCTCTCATCCTCTCTTACCTCCATCTCTCCCTCCCTCACCTCCCGCCTCGCCATCCACCTCCCTCTCACCCTCCCTCACCTCCATCTCTCCCTCCCTCACCTCCCGCCTCGCCATCGACCTCCCTCTCATCCTCTCTTACCTTCATCTCTCCCTCCCTCACCTTCCGCCTCGCCATCGACCTCCCTCTCACCCTCCCTCACCTCCATCTATCCCTCCCTCACCTCCCGCCTCGCCATCGACCTCCCTCTCACCCTCCCTCACCTCCATCTCTCCCTCCCTCACCTCCCGCCTCGCCATCCACCTCCCTCTCACCCTCCCTCACCTCCATCTCTCCCTCCCTCACCTCCCGCCTCGCCATCCACCTCCCTCTCACCCTCCCTCACCTCCATCTCTCCCTCCCTCACCTCCCGCCTCGCCATCGACCTCCCTCTCACCCTCCCTCACCTCCATCTCTCCCTCCCTCATCTCCCGCCTCGCCATCCACCTCCCTCTCACCCTCCATCACCTCCATCTCTCCCTCCCTCATCTCCCGCCTTGCCATCCACCTCCCTCTCACCCTCCCTCACCTCCATCTCTCCCTCCCTCACCTCCCGCCTCGCCATCCACCTCCCTCTCATCCTCTCTTACCTCAATCTCTCCCTCCCTCACCTCCCCCCTCGCCATCGACCTCCCTCTCACCCTCCCTCACCTCCATCTCTCCCTCCCTCACCTCCCGCCTCGCCATCCACCTCCCTCTCACCCTCCCTCACCTCCATCTCTCCCTCCCTCACCTCCCACCTCGCCATCGACCTCCCTCTCATCCTCTCTTACCTCCATCTCTCCCTCCCTCACCTCCCGCCTCGCCATCCACCTCCCTCTCACCCTCCCTCACCTCCATCTCTCCCTCCCTCACCTCCCGCCTCGCCATCGACCTCCCTCTCATCCTCTCTTACCTTCATCTCTCCCTCCCTTACCTTCCGCCTCGCCATCGACCTCCCTCTCACCCTCCCTCACCTCCATCTATCCCTCCCTCACCTCCCGCCTCGCCATCGACCTCCCTCTTACCCTCCCTCACCTCCATCTCTCCCTCCCTCACCTCCCGCCTCGCCATCGACCACCCTCTCACCCTCGCTCACCTCCATCTCTCCCTCCCTCACCTCCTGCCTCGCCATCGACCTCCCTCTCGTCCTCTCTTACCTCCATCTCTCCCTCCCTCACCTCCCGCCTCGCCATCGACCTCCCTCTCACCCTCCCTCACCTCCATCTCTCCCTCCCTCACCTCCCGCCTCGCCATCGACCTCCCTCTCACCCCCCTTCACCTCCATCTCTCCCTCCCTCACCTCCCGCCTCGCCATCGACCTCCCTCTCACCCTCCCTCACCTCCATCTCTCCCTCCCTCACCTCCCGCCTCGGCATCGACCTCCCTCTCACCCTCTTTCACCTCCATCTCTCCCTCCCTCACCTCCCGCCTCGCCATCGACCTCCCTCTCACCCTCCCTCACCTCCATCTCTCCCTCCCTCATCTCCCGCCTCGCCATCGACCTCCCTCTCACCCTCCCTCACCTCCATCTCTCCCTCCCTCACCTGCCGCCTCGCCATCCACCTCCCTCCCATCCTCCCTCACCTCCATCTCTCCCTCCCTCACCTCCCGCCTCGCCATCCACCTCCCTCTCACCCTCCCTCACCTCCATCTCTCCCTCCCTCACCTCCCGCCTCGCCATCCACCTCCCTCTCACCCTCCCTCACCTCCATCTCTCCCTCCCTCACCTCCCGCCTTGCCATCCACCTCCCTCTCATCCTCTCTTACCTCAATCTGTCCCTCACTCACCTCCCGCCTCGCCATCGACCTCCCTCTCATCCTCTCTTTCCTCAATCTCTCCCTCCCTCACCTCCCCACTCGCCATCGACCTCCCTCTCACCCTCCCTCACCTCCATCTCTCCCTCCCTCACCTCCCGCCTCGCCATCCACCTCCCTCTCACCCTCCCTCACCTCCATCTCTCCCTCCCTCACCTCCCGCCTCGCCATCGACCTCCCTCTCATCCTCTCTTACCTCCATCTCTCCCTCCCTCACCTCCCGCCTCGCCATCCACCTCCCTCTCACCCTCCCTCACCTCCATCTCTCCCTCCCTCACCTCCCGCCTCGCCATCGACCTCCCTCGCATCCTCTCTTACCTTCATCTCTCCCTCCCTCACCTTCCGCCTCGCCATCGACCTCCCTCTCACCCTCCCTCACCTCCATCTATCCCTCCCTCACCTCCCGCCTCGCCATCGACCTCCCTCTTACCCTCCCTCACCTCCAACTCTCCCTCCCTCACCTCCCGCCTCGCCATCGACCACCCTCTCACCCTCCCTCACCTCCATCTCTCCCTCCCTCACCTCCCGCCTCGCCATCCACCTCCCTCTCACCCTCCCTCACCTCCATCGCTCCCTCCCTCACCTCCCACCTCGCCATCGACCTCCCTCTCACCCTCCCTCACCTCCATGTCTCCCTCCCTCACCTCCCGCCTCGCCATCGACCTCCCTCTCACCCTCCCTCACCTCCGTCTCTCCCTCCCTCACCTCCCGCCTCGCTATCCACCTCGCTCTCATCCTCCCTCACCTCCATCTCTCCCTCCCTCACCTCCCGCCTCGCCATCGACCTCCCTCTCACCCTCCCTCACCTCCATCTCTCCCTCCCTCACCTCTCGCCTCGCCATCCACCTCCCTCTCACTCTCCCTCACCTCCATCTCTCCCTCCCTCACCTCCCGCCTCGCCATCGACCTCCCTCTCATCCTCTCTTACCTCAATCTCTCCCTCCCTCACCTCCCGCCTCGCCATCCACCTCCCTCTCACCCTCCCTCACCTCCATCTCTGCCTCCCTCACCTCCCGCCTCGCCATCGACCTCCCTCTCACCCTCCCTCACCTCCATCTCTCCCTCCCTCACCTCCCGACTCGCCATCCACCACCCTCTCACCCTCCCTCACCTCCATCTCTCCCTCCCTCAGCTCCCGCCTCGCTATCGACCTCCCTCTCACCCTCCCTCACCTCCATCCCTCCCTCCTTCACCTCCCGCCTCGCCATCGACCTCTCTCTCACCCTCTCTCACCTCCATCTCTCCCTCCCTCACCTCCCGCCTCGCCATCCACCTCCCTCTCATCTTCTCTTACCTCAATCTCTCCCTCCCTCACCTCCCGCTTCGCCATCGACCCCCCTCTCACCCTCCCTCACCTCCATCTCTCCCTCCCTCACCTCCCGCCTCGCCATCGACCTCCCTCTCACCCTCCCTCACCTCCATCTCTCCCTCCCTCACCTCCTGCCTCGCCATCGACCTCCCTCTCATCCTCTCTTACCTCCATCTCTCCCTCCCTCAGCTCCCGCCTCGCCATCCACCTCCCTCTCATCCTCTCTTACCTCCATCTCTCCCTCCCTCACCTCCCGCCTCGCCATCGACCTCCCTCTCACCCTCCCTCACCTCCATCTCTCCCTCCCTCACCTCCCGCCTCGCCATCGACCTCCCTCTCACCCCCCTTCACCTCCATCTCCCCCTCCCTCACCTCCCGCCTCGCCATCGACCTCCCTCTCACCCTCCCTCACCTCCATCTCTCCCTCCCTCACCTCCCGCCTCGGCATCGACCTCCCTCTCACCCTCTTTCACCTCCATCTCTCCCTCCCTCACCTCCCGCCTCGCCATCGACCTCCCTCTCACCCTCTCTCACCTCCATCTCTCCCTCCCTCACCTCCCGCCTCGCCATCCACCTCCCTCTCATCTTCTCTTACCTCAATCTCTCCCTCCCTCACCTCCCGCTTCGCCATCGACCCCCCTCTCACCCTCCCTCACCTCCATCTCTCCCTCCCTCACCTCCCGCCTCGCCATCGACCTCCCTCTCACCCTCCCTCACCTCCATCTCTCCCTCCCTCACCTCCTGCCTCGCCATCGACCTCCCTCTCATCCTCTCTTACCTCCATCTCTCCCTCCCTCAGCTCCCGCCTCGCCATCCACCTCCCTCTCATCCTCTCTTACCTCCATCTCTCCCTCCCTCACCTCCCGCCTCGCCATCGACCTCCCTCTCACCCTCCCTCACCTCCATCTCTCCCTCCCTCACCTCCCGCCTCGCCATCGACCTCCCTCTCACCCCCCTTCACCTCCATCTCCCCCTCCCTCACCTCCCGCCTCGCCATCGACCTCCCTCTCACCCTCCCTCACCTCCATCTCTCCCTCCCTCACCTCCCGCCTCGGCATCGACCTCCCTCTCACCCTCTTTCACCTCCATCTCTCCCTCCCTCACCTCCCGCCTCGCCATCGACCTCCCTCTCACCCTCCCTCACCTCCATCTTTCCCTCCCTCACCTCCCGCCTCGCCATCGACCTCCCTCTCACCCTCCCTCACCTCCATCTCTCCCTCCCTCACCTCCCGCCTCGCCATCCACCTCCCTCCCATCCTCCCTCACCTCCATCTCTCCCTCCCTCACCTCCAGCCTCGCCATCCACCTCCCTCTCACCCTCACGCACCTCCATCTCTCCCTTCCTCACCTCCCGCCTCGCCATCCACCTCCCTCTCACCCTCCCTCACCTCCATCTCTCCCTCCCTCACCTCCCGCCTTGCCATCCACCTCCCTCTCATCCTCTCTTACCTCAATCTGTCCCTCCCTCACCTCCCGCCTGGCCATCCACCTCCCTCTCATCCTCTCTTACCTCAATCTGTCCCTCCCTCACCTCCCGCCTCGCCATCGACCTCCCTCTCATCCTCTCTTACCTCAATCTCTCCCTCCCTCACCTCCCCCCTCGCCATCGACCTCCCTCTCACCCTCCCTCACCTCCATCTCTCCCTCCCTCACCTCCCGCCTCGCCATCCACCTCCCTCTCACCCTCCCTCACCTCCATCTCTCCCTCCCTCACCTACCGCCTCACCATCGACCTCCCTCTCATCCTCTCTTACCTCCATCTCTCCCTCCCTCACCTCCCGCCTCGCCATCCACCTCCCTCTCACCCTCCCTCACCTCCATCTCTCCCTCCCTCACCTCCCGCCTCGCCATCGACCTCTCTCTCACCCTCCCTCACCTCCATCTCTCCCTCCCTCACCTCCCGCCTCGCCATCGACCTCCCTCTCACCCCCCTTCACCTCCATCTCTCCCTCCCTCATCGCCCGCCTCGCCATCGACCTCCCTCTCACCCTCCCTCACCTCCATCTCTCCCTCCCTCACCTCCCGCCTCGGCATCGACCTCCCTCTCACCCTCTTTCACCTCCATCTCTCCCTCCCTCACCTCCCGCCTCGCCATCGACTTCCCTCTCACCCTCCCTCACCTCCATCTCTCCCTCCCTCACCTCCCGCCTCGCCATCGACCTCCCTCTCACCCTCCCTCACCTCCATCTCTCCCTCCCTCACCTCCCGCCTCGCCATCCACCTCCCTCCCATCCTCCCTCACCTCCATCTCTCCCTCCCTCACCTCCCGCCTCGCCATCCACCTCCCTCTCACCCTCCCTCACCTCCATCTCTCCCTCCCTCACCTCCCGCCTCGCCATCCACCTCCCTCTCACCCTCCCTCACCTCCATCTCTCCCTCCCTCACCTCCCGCCTTGCCATCCACCTCCCTCTCATCCTCTCTTACCTCAATCTGTCCCTCCCTCACCTCCCGCCTCGCCATCGACCTCCCTCTCATCCTCCCTCACCTCCATCTCTCCCTCCCTCACCTCCCCCCTCGCCATCGACCTCCCTCTCACCCTCTCTCACCTCCATCTCTCCCTCCCTCACCTCCCGCTTCGCCATCGACCTCCCTCTCACCCTCCCTCACCTCCATCTCTCCCTCCCTCACCTCCCGCCTCGCCATCGACCTCCCTCTCACCCTCCCTCACCTCCATCTCTCCCTCCTTCACCTCCCGCCTCGCCATCGACCTCCCTCTCACCCTCCCTCACCTCCATCTCCCCCTCCCTCACCTCCCGCCTCGCCATCCACCTCCCTCTCATCTTCTCTTACCTCAATCTCTCCCTCCCTCACCTCCCGCCTCGCCATCGACCTCCCTCTCACCCTCTCTCACCTCCATCTCTCCCTCCCTCACCTCCCGCTTCGCCATCGACCTCCCTCCCACCCTCCCTCACCTCCATCTCTCCCTCCCTCACCTCCCGCCTCGCCATCGACCTCCCTCTCACCCTCCATCACCTCCATCTCTCCCTCCTTCACCTCCCGCCTCGCCATCGAGCTCCCTCTCACCCTCCCTCACCTCCATCTCTCCCTCCCTCACCTCCCGCCTCGCCATCCACCTCCCTCTCATCTTCTCTTACCTCAATCTCTCCCTCCCTCACCTCCCGCTTCGCCATCGACCTCCCTCTCACCCTCCCTCACCTCCATCTCTCCCTCCCTCACCTCCCGCCTCGCCATCGACCTCCCTCTCACCCTCCCTCACCTCCATCTCTCCCTCCCTCACCTCCCGCCTCGGCATCGACCTCCCTCTCACCCTCTTTCACCTCCATCTCTCCCTCCCTCACCTCCCGCCTCGCCATCGACCTCCCTCTCACCCTCCCTCACCTCCATCTCTCCCTCCCTCACCTCCCGCCTCGCCATCGACCTCCCTCTCACCCTCCCTCACCTCCATCTCTCCCCCCCTCACCTCCCGCCTCGCCATCCACCTCCCTCCCATCCTCCCTCACCTCCATCTCTCCCTCCCTCACCTCCCGCCTCGCCATCCACCTCCCTCTCACCCTCCCTCACCTCCATCTCTCCCTCCCTCACCTCCCGCCTTGCCATCCACCTCCCTCTCATCCTCTCTTACCTCAATCTGTCCCTCCCTCACCTCCCGCCTCGCCATCGACCTCCCTCTCATCCTCTCTTACCTCAATCTCTCCCTCCCTCACCTCCCCCCTCGCCATCGACCTCCCTCTCACCCTCCCTCACCTCCATCTCTCCCTCCCTCACCTCCTGCCTCGCCATCCACCTCCCTCTCACCCTCCCTCACCTCCATCTCTCCCTCCCTCACCTCCCGCCTGGCCATCGACCTCCCTCTCATCCTCTCTTACCTCCATCTCTCCCTCCCTCACCTCCCGCCTCGCCATCCACCTCCCTCTCACCCTCCCTCACCTCCATCTCTCCCTCCCTCACCTCCCGCCTCGCCATCCACCTCCCTCTCATCCTCTCTTACCTTCATCTCTCCCTCCCTCACCTTCCGCCTCGCCATCGACCTCCCTCTCACCCTCCCTCACCTCCATCTATCCCTCCCTCACCTCCCGCCTCGCCATCGACCTCCCTCTTACCCTCCCTCACCTCCATCTCTCCCTCCCTCACCTCCCGCCACGCCATCGACCACCCTCTCACCCTGCCTCACCTCCATCTCTCCCTCCCTCACCTCCCGCCTCGCCATCGACCTCCCTCTCACCCTCCCTCACCTCCATCTCTCCCTCCCTCACCTCCCGCCTCGCCATCGACCTCCCTCTCACCCTCCCTCACCTCCGTCTCTCCCTCCCTCACCTCCCGCCTCGCCATCCACCTCCCTCTCACTCTCCCTCACCTCCATCTCTCCCTCCCTCACCTCTCGCCTCGCCATCCACCTCCCTCTCACCCTCCCTCACCTCCATGTCTCCCTCCCTCACCTCTCGCCTCGCCATCGACCTCCCTCTCACCCTCCCTCACCTCCATCTCTCCCTCCCTCACCTGCCGCCTCGCTATCCACCTCGCTCTCATCCTCCCTCACCTCCATCTCTCCCTCCCTCACCTCCCGCCTCGCCATCGACCTCCCTCTCACCCTCCCTCACCTCCATCTCGCCCTCCCTCACCTCCCGCCTCGCCATCGACCTCACTCTCACCCTCCCTCACCTCCATCTCTCCCTCCCTCACCTCCCGCCTCGCCATCCACCTCCCTCTCGCCCTCCCTCACCTCCATCTCTCCCTCCCTCACCTCCCGCCTCGCCATCGACCTCCCTCTCACCCTCCCTCACCTCCGTCTCTCCCTCCCTCACCTCCCGCCTCGCCATCGACCTCCCTCTCACCCTCCCTCACCTCCATCTCTCCCTCCCTCACCTCCCGCCTCGCCATCGACCTCCCTCTCACCCTCCCTCACCTCCATCTCTCCCTCCCTCACCTCCCGCCTCGCCATCCACCTCCCTCTCACCCTCCCTCACCTCCATCTCTCCCTCCCTCACCTCCCGCCTCGCCATCGACCTCCCTCTCACCCTCCCTCACCTCCATCTCTCCCTCCCTCACCTCCCGCCTCGCCATCCACCTCCCTCTCACCCTCCCTCACCTCCATCTCTCCCTCCCTCACCTCCCGCCTCGCCATCCACCTCCCTCTCACCCTCCCTCACCTCCATCTCTCCCTCCCTCACCTCCCGCCTCGCCATCGACCTCCCTCTCACCCTCCCTCACCTCCATCTCTCCCTCCCTCATCTCCCGCCTCGCCATCCACCTCCCTCTCACCCTCCATCACCTCCATCTCTCCCTCCCTCATCTCCCGCCTTGCCATCCACCTCCCTCTCACCCTCCCTCACCTCCATCTCTCCCTCCCTCACCTCCCGCCTCGCCATCCACCTCCCTCTCATCCTCTCTTACCTCAATCTGTCCCTCCCTCACCTCCCCCCTCGCCATCGACCTCCCTCTCACCCTCCCTCACCTCCATCTCTCCCTCCCTCACCTCCCGCCTCGCCATCCACCTCCCTCTCACCCTCCCTCACCTCCATCTCTCCCTCCCTCACCTCCCACCTCGCCATCGACCTCCCTCTCATCCTCTCTTACCTCCATCTCTCCCTCCCTCACCTCCCGCCTCGCCATCCACCTCCCTCTCACCCTCCCTCACCTCCATCTCTCCCTCCCTCACCTCCCGCCTCCCCATCGACCTCCCTCTCAGTCTCTCTTACCTTCATCTCTCCCTCCCTCACCTTCCGCCTCGCCATCGACCTCCCTCTCACCCTCCCTCACCTCCATCTATCCCTCCCTCACCTCCCGCCTCGCCATCGACCTCCCTCTTACCCTCCCTCACCTCCATCTCTCCCTCCCTCACCTCCCGCCTCGCCATCGACCACCCTCTCACCCTCGCTCACCTCCATCTCTCCCTCCCTCACCTCCTGCCTCGCCATCGACCTCCCTCTCGTCCTCTCTTACCTCCATCTCTCCCTCCCTCACCTCCCGCCTCGCCATCGACCTCCCTCTCACCCTCCCTCACCTCCATCTCTCCCTCCCTCACCTCCCGCCTCGCCATCGACCTCCCTCTCACCCCCCTTCACCTCCATCTCTCCCTCCCTCACCTCCCGCCTCGCCATCGACCTCCCTCTCACCCTCCCTCACCTCCATCTCTCCCTCCCTCACCTCCCGCCTCGGCATCGACCTCCCTCTCACCCTCTTTCACCGCCATCTCTCCCTCCCTCACCTCCCGCCTCGCCATCGACCTCCCTCTCACCCTCCCTCACCTCCATCTCTCCCTCCCTCACCTCCCGCCTCGCCATCGACCTCCCTCTCACCCTCCCTCACCTCCATCTCTCCCTCCCTCACCTCCCGCCTCGCCATCCACCTCCCTCCCATCCTCCCTCACCTCCATCTCTCCCTCCCTCACCTCCCGCCTCGCCATCCACCTCCCTCTCACCCTCCCTCACCTCCATCTCTCCCTCCCTCACCTCCCGCCTCGCCATCCACCTCCCTCTCACCCTCCCTCACCTCCATCTCTCCCTCCCTCACCTCCCGCCTTGCCATCCACCTCCCTCTCATCCTCTCTTACCTCAATCTGTCCCTCACTCACCTCCCGCCTCGCCATCGACCTCCCTCTCATCCTCTCTTTCCTCAATCTCTCCCTCCCTCACCTCCCCACTCGCCATCGACCTCCCTCTCACCCTCCCTCACCTCCATCTCTCCCTCCCTCACCTCCCGCCTCGCCATCCACCTCCCTCTCACCCTCCCTCACCTCCATCTCTCCCTCCCTCACCCCCCGCCTCGCCATCGACCTCCCTCTCGTCCTCTCTTACCTCCATCTCTCCCTCCCTCACCTCCCGCCTCGCCATCCACCTCCCTCTCACCCTCCCTCACCTCCATCTCTCCCTCCCTCACCTCCCGCCTCGCCATCGACCTCCCTCGCATCCTCTCTTACCTTCATCTCTCCCTCCCTCACCTTCCGCCTCGCCATCGACCTCCCTCTCACCCTCCCTCACCTCCATCTATCCCTCCCTCACCTCCCGCCTCGCCATCGACCTCCCTCTTACCCTCCCTCACCTCCAACTCTCCCTCCCTCACCTCCCGCCTCGCCATCGACCACCCTCTCATCCTCCCTCACCTCCATCTCTCCCTCCCTCACCTCCCGCCTCGCCATCCACCTCCCTCTCACCCTCCCTCACCTCCATCGCTCCCTCCCTCACCTCCCACCTCGCCATCGACCTCCCTCTCACCCTCCCTCACCTCCATGTCTCCCTCCCTCACCTCCCGCCTCGCCATCGACCTCCCTCTCACCCTCCCTCACCTCCGTCTCTCCCTCCCTCACCTCCCGCCTCGCTATCCACCTCGCTCTCATCCTCCCTCACCTCCATCTCTCCCTCCCTCACCTCCCGCCTCGCCATCGACCTCCCTCTCACCCTCCCTCACCTCCATCTCTCCCTCCCTCACCTCTCGCCTCGCCATCCACCTCCCTCTCACTCTCCCTCACCTCCATCTCTCCCTCCCTCACCTCCCGCCTCGCCATCGACCTCCCTCTCATCCTCTCTTACCTCAATCTCTCCCTCCCTCACCTCCCGCCTCGCCATCCACCTCCCTCTCACCCTCCCTCACCTCCATCTCTCCCTCCCTCACCTCCCGCCTCGCCATCGACCTCCCTCTCACCCTCCCTCACCTCCATCTCTCCCTCCCTCACCTCCCGACTCGCCATCCACCACCCTCTCACCCTCCCTCACCTCCATCTCTCCCTCCCTCAGCTCCCGCCTCGCTATCGACCTCCCTCTCACCCTCCCTCACCTCCATCCCTCCCTCCTTCACCTCCCGCCTCGCCATCGACCTCTCTCTCACCCTCTCTCACCTCCATCTCTCCCTCCCTCACCTCCCGCCTCGCCATCCACCTCCCTCTCATCTTCTCTTACCTCAATCTCTCCCTCCCTCACCTCCCGCCTCGCCATCGACCTCCCTCTCACCCTCCCTCACCTCCATCTCTCCCTCCCTCACCTCCCGCCTCGCCATCGACCTCCCTCTCACCCTCCCTCACCTCCATCTCTCCCTCCCTCACCTCCTGCTTCGCCATCGACCTCCCTCTCACCCTCTTTCACCTCCATCTCTCCCTCCCTCACCTCCCGCCTCGCCATCGACCTCCCTCTCACCCTCCCTCACCTCCATCTCTCCCTCCCTCACCTCCCGCCTCGCCATCGAACTCCCTCTCACCCTCCCTCACCTCCATCTCTCCCTCCCTCACCTCCCGCCTCGCCATCCACCTCCCTCCCATCCTCCCTCACCTCCATCTCTCCCTCCCTCACCTCCCGCCTCGCCATCCACCTCCCTCTCACCCTCCCTCACCTCCATCTCTCCCTCCCTCACCTCCCGCCTCGCCATCCACCTCCCTCTCACCCTCCCTCACCTCCATCTCTCCCTCCCTCACCTCCCGCCTTGCCATCCACCTCCCTCTCATCCTCTCTTACCTCAATCTGTCCCTCACTCACCTCCCGCCTCGCCATCGACCTCCCTCTCATCCTCTCTTTCCTCAATCTCTCCCTCCCTCACCTCCCCACTCGCCATCGACCTCCCTCTCACCCTCCCTCACCTCCATCTCTCCCTCCCTCACCTCCCGCCTCGCCATCCACCTCCCTCTCACCCTCCCTCACCTCCATCTCTCCCTCCCTCACCTCCCGCCTCGCCATCGACCTCCCTCTCGTCCTCTCTTACCTCCATCTCTCCCTCCCTCACCTCCCGCCTCGCCATCCACCTCCCTCTCACCCTCCCTCACCTCCATCTCTCCCTCCCTCACCTCCCGCCTCGCCATCGACCTCCCTCGCATCCTCTCTTACCTTCATCTCTCCCTCCCTCACCTTCCGCCTCGCCATCGACCTCCCTCTCACCCTCCCTCACCTCCATCTATCCCTCCCTCACCTCCCGCCTCGCCATCGACCTCCCTCTTACCCTCCCTCACCTCCAACTCTCCCTCCCTCACCTCCCGCCTCGCCATCGACCACCCTCTCACCCTCCCTCACCTCCATCTCTCCCTCCCTCACCTCCCGCCTCGCCATCCACCTCCCTCTCACCCTCCCTCACCTCCATCGCTCCCTCCCTCACCTCCCACCTCGCCATCGACCTCCCTCTCACCCTCCCTCACCTCCATGTCTCCCTCCCTCACCTCCCGCCTCGCCATCGACCTCCCTCTCACCCTCCCTCACCTCCGTCTCTCCCTCCCTCACCTCCCGCCTCGCTATCCACCTCGCTCTCATCCTCCCTCACCTCCATCTCTCCCTCCCTCACCTCCCGCCTCGCCATCGACCTCCCTCTCACCCTCCCTCACCTCCATCTCTCCCTCCCTCACCTCTCGCCTCGCCATCCACCTCCCTCTCACTCTCCCTCACCTCCATCTCTCCCTCCCTCACCTCCCGCCTCGCCATCGACCTCCCTCTCATCCTCTCTTACCTCAATCTCTCCCTCCCTCACCTCCCGCCTCGCCATCCACCTCCCTCTCACCCTCCCTCACCTCCATCTCTCCCTCCCTCACCTCCCGCCTCGCCATCGACCTCTCTCTCACCCTCCCTCACCTCCATCTCTCCCTCCCTCACCTCCCGACTCGCCATCCACCACCCTCTCACCCTCCCTCACCTCCATCTCTCCCTCCCTCAGCTCCCGCCTCGCTATCGACCTCCCTCTCACCCTCCCTCACCTCCATCCCTCCCTCCTTCCCCTCCCGCCTCGCCATCGACCTCTCTCTCACCCTCTCTCACCTCCATCTCTCCCTCCCTCACCTCCCGCCTCGCCATCCACCTCCCTCTCATCTTCTCTTACCTCAATCTCTCCCTCCCTCACCTCCCGCTTCGCCATCGACCCCCCTCTCACCCTCCCTCACCTCCATCTCTCCCTCCCTCACCTCCCGCCTCGCCATCGACCTCCCTCTCACCCTCCCTCACCTCCATCTCTCCCTCCCTCACCTCCTGCCTCGCCATCGACCTCCCTCTCATCCTCTCTTACCTCCATCTCTCCCTCCCTCACCTCCCGCCTCGCCATCCACCTCCCTCTCATCCTCTCTTACCTCCATCTCTCCCTGCCTCACCTCCCGCCTCGCCATCGACCTCCCTCTCACCCTCCCTCACCTCCATCTCTCCCTCCCTCACCTCCCGCCTCGCCATCGACCTCCCTCTCACCCCCCTTCACCTCCATCTCTCCCTCCCTCACCTCCCGCCTCGCCATCGACCTCCCTCTCACCCTCCCTCACCTCCATCTCTCCCTCCCTCACCTCCCGCCTCGGCATCGACCTCCCTCTCACCCTCTTTCACCTCCATCTCTCCCTCCCTCACCTCCCGCCTCGCCATCCACCTCCCTCTCACCCTCCCTCACCTCCATCGCTCCCTCCCTCACCTCCCACCTCGCCATCGACCTCCCTCTCACCCTCCCTCACCTCCATGTCTCCCTCCCTCACCTCCCGCCTCGCCATCGACCTCCCTCTCACCCTCCCTCACCTCCGTCTCTCCCTCCCTCACCTCCCGCCTCGCTATCCACCTCGCTCTCATCCTCCCTCACCTCCATCTCTCCCTCCCTCACCTCCCGCCTCGCCATCGACCTCCCTCTCACCTTCCCTCACCTCCATCTCTCCCTCCCTCACCTCTCGCCTCGCCATCCACCTCCCTCTCACTCTCCCTCACCTCCATCTCTCCCTCCCTCACCTCCCGCCTCGCCATCGACCTCCCTCTCATCCTCTCTTACCTCAATCTCTCCCTCCCTCACCTCCCGCCTCGCCATCCACCTCCCTCTCACCCTCCCTCACCTCCATCTCTCCCTCCCTCACCTCCCGCCTCGCCATCGACCTCCCTCTCACCCTCCCTCACCTCCATCTCTCCCTCCCTCACCTCCCGACTCGCCATCCACCACCCTCTCACCCTCCCTCACCTCCATCTCTCCCTCCCTCAGCTCCCGCCTCGCTATCGACCTCCCTCTCACCCTCCCTCACCTCCATCCCTCCCTCCTTCACCTCCCGCCTCGCCATCGACCTCTCTCTCACCCTCTCTCACCTCCATCTCTCCCTCCCTCACCTCCCGCCTCGCCATCCACCTCCCTCTCATCTTCTCTTACCTCAATCTCTCCCTCCCTCACCTCCCGCCTCGCCATCGACCTCCCTCTCACCCTCCCTCACCTCCATCTCTCCCTCCCTCACCTCCCGCCTCGCCATCGACCTCCCTCTCACCCTCCCTCACCTCCATCTCTCCCTCCCTCACCTCCTGCCTCGCCATCGACCTCCCTCTCACCCTCTTTCACCTCCATCTCTCCCTCCCTCACCTCCCGCCTCGCCATCGACCTCCCTCTCACCCTCCCTCACCTCCATCTCTCCCTCCCTCACCTCCCGCCTCGCCATCGACCTCCCTCTCACCCTCCCTCACCTCCATCTCTCCCTCCCTCACCTCCCGCCTCGCCATCCACCTCCCTCCCATCCTCCCTCACCTCCATCTCTCCCTCCCTCACCTCCCGCCTCGCCATCCACCTCCCTCTCACCCTCCCTCACCTCCATCTCTCCCTCCCTCACCTCCCGCCTCGCCATCCACCTCCCTCTCACCCTCCCTCACCTCCATCTCTCCCTCCCTCACCTCCCGCCTTGCCATCCACCTCCCTCTCATCCTCTCTTACCTCAATCTGTCCCTCACTCACCTCCCGCCTCGCCATCGACCTCCCTCTCATCCTCTCTTTCCTCAATCTCTCCCTCCCTCACCTCCCCACTCGCCATCGACCTCCCTCTCACCCTCCCTCACCTCCATCTCTCCCTCCCTCACCTCCCGCCTCGCCATCCACCTCCCTCTCACCCTCCCTCACCTCCATCTCTCCCTCCCTCACCTCCCGCCTCGCCATCGACCTCCCTCTCGTCCTCTCTTACCTCCATCTCTCCCTCCCTCACCTCCCGCCTCGCCATCCACCTCCCTCTCACCCTCCCTCACCTCCATCTCTCCCTCCCTCACCTCCCGCCTCGCCATCGACCTCCCTCGCATCCTCTCTTACCTTCATCTCTCCCTCCCTCACCTTCCGCCTCGCCATCGACCTCCCTCTCACCCTCCCTCACCTCCATCTATCCCTCCCTCACCTCCCGCCTCGCCATCGACCTCCCTCTTACCCTCCCTCACCTCCAACTCTCCCTCCCTCACCTCCCGCCTCGCCATCGACCACCCTCTCACCCTCCCTCACCTCCATCTCTCCCTCCCTCACCTCCCGCCTCGCCATCCACCTCCCTCTCACCCTCCCTCACCTCCATCGCTCCCTCCCTCACCTCCCACCTCGCCATCGACCTCCCTCTCACCCTCCCTCACCTCCATGTCTCCCTCCCTCACCTCCCGCCTCGCCATCGACCTCCCTCTCACCCTCCCTCACCTCCGTCTCTCCCTCCCTCACCTCCCGCCTCGCTATCCACCTCGCTCTCATCCTCCCTCACCTCCATCTCTCCCTCCCTCACCTCCCGCCTCGCCATCGACCTCCCTCTCACCCTCCCTCACCTCCATCTCTCCCTCCCTCACCTCTCGCCTCGCCATCCACCTCCCTCTCACTCTCCCTCACCTCCATCTCTCCCTCCCTCACCTCCCGCCTCGCCATCGACCTCCCTCTCATCCTCTCTTACCTCAATCTCTCCCTCCCTCACCTCCCGCCTCGCCATCCACCTCCCTCTCACCCTCCCTCACCTCCATCTCTCCCTCCCTCACCTCCCGCCTCGCCATCGACCTCTATCTCACCCTCCCTCACCTCCATCTCTCCCTCCCTCACCTCCCGACTCGCCATCCACCACCCTCTCACCCTCCCTCACCTCCATCTCTCCCTCCCTCAGCTCCCGCCTCGCTATCGACCTCCCTCTCACCCTCCCTCACCTCCATCCCTCCCTCCTTCACCTCCCGCCTCGCCATCGACCTCTCTCTCACCCTCTCTCACCTCCATCTCTCCCTCCCTCACCTCCCGCCTCGCCATCCACCTCCCTCTCATCTTCTCTTACCTCAATCTCTCCCTCCCTCACCTCCCGCTTCGCCATCGACCCCCCTCTCACCCTCCCTCACCTCCATCTCTCCCTCCCTCACCTCCTGCCTCGCCATCGACCTCCCTCTCGTCCTCTCTTACCTCCATCTCTCCCTCCCTCACCTCCCGCCTCGCCATCGACCTCCCTCTCACCCTCCCTCACCTCCATCTCTCCCTCCCTCACCTCCCGCCTCGCCATCGACCTCCCTCTCACCCCCCTTCACCTCCATCTCTCCCTCCCTCACCTCCCGCCTCGCCATCGACCTCCCTCTCACCCTCCCTCACCTCCATCTCTCCCTCCCTCACCTCCCGCCTCGGCATCGACCTCCCTCTCACCCTCTTTCACCTCCATCTCTCCCTCCCTCACCTCCCGCCTCGCCATCGACCTCCCTCTCACCCTCCCTCACCTCCATCTCTCCCTCCCTCACCTCCCGCCTCGCCATCGACCTCCCTCTCACCCTCCCTCACCTCCATCTCTCCCTGCCTCACCTCCCGCCTCGCCATCCACCTCCCTCCCATCCTCCCTCACCTCCATCTCTCCCTCCCTCACCTCCCGCCTCGCCATCCACCTCCCTCTCACCCTCCCTCACCTCCATCTCTCCCTCCCTCACCTCCCGCCTCGCCATCCACCTCCCTCTCACCCTCCCTCACCTCCATCTCTCCCTCCCTCACCTCCCGCCTTGCCATCCACCTCCCTCTCATCCTCTCTTACCTCAATCTGTCCCTCACTCACCTCCCGCCTCGCCATCGACCTCCCTCTCATCCTCTCTTTCCTCAATCTCTCCCTCCCTCACCTCCCCACTCGCCATCGACCTCCCTCTCACCCTCCCTCACCTCCATCTCTCCCTCCCTCACCTCCCGCCTCGCCATCCACCTCCCTCTCACCCTCCCTCACCTCCATCTCTCCCTCCCTCACCTCCCGCCTCGCCATCGACCTCCCTCTCGTCCTCTCTTACCTCCATCTCTCCCTCCCTCACCTCCCGCCTCGCCATCCACCTCCCTCTCACCCTCCCTCACCTCCATCTCTCCCTCCCTCACCTCCCGCCTCGCCATCGACCTCCCTCGCATCCTCTCTTACCTTCATCTCTCCCTCCCTCACCTTCCGCCTCGCCATCGACCTCCCTCTCACCCTCCCTCACCTCCATCTATCCCTCCCTCACCTCCCGCCTCGCCATCGACCTCCCTCTTACCCTCCCTCACCTCCATCTCTCCCTCCCTCACCTCCCGCCTCGCCATCGACCACCCTCTCATCCTCCCTCACCTCCATCTCTCCCTCCCTCACCTCCCGCCTCGCCATCCACCTCCCTCTCACCCTCCCTCACCTCCATCGCTCCCTCCCTCACCTCCCACCTCGCCATCGACCTCCCTCTCACCCTCCCTCACCTCCATGTCTCCCTCCCTCACCTCCCGCCTTGCCATCCACCTCCCTCTCATCCTCTCTTACCTCAATCTGTCCCTCACTCACCTCCCGCCTCGCCATCGACCTCCCTCTCATCCTCTCTTTCCTCAATCTCTCCCTCCCTCACCTCCCCACTCGCCATCGACCTCCCTCTCACCCTCCCTCACCTCCATCTCTCCCTCCCTCACCTCCCGCCTCGCCATCCACCTCCCTCTCACCCTACCTCACCTCCATCTCTCCCTCCCTCACCTCCCGCCTCGCCATCGACCTCCCTCTCGTCCTCTCTTACCTCCATCTCTCCCTCCCTCACCTCCCGCCTCGCCATCCACCTCCCTCTCACCCTCCCTCACCTCCATCTCTCCCTCCCTCACCTCCCGCCTCGCCATCGACCTCCCTCGCATCCTCTCTTACCTTCATCTCTCCCTCCCTCACCTTCCGCCTCGCCATCGACCTCCCTCTCACCCTCCCTCACCTCCATCTATCCCTCCCTCACCTCCCGCCTCGCCATCGACCTCCCTCTTACCCTCCCTCACCTCCAACTCTCCCTCCCTCACCTCCCGCCTCGCCATCGACCACCCTCTCATCCTCCCTCACCTCCATCTCTCCCTCCCTCACCTCCCGCCTCGCCATCCACCTCCCTCTCACCCTCCCTCACCTCCATCGCTCCCTCCCTCACCTCCCACCTCGCCATCGACCTCCCTCTCACCCTCCCTCACCTCCATGTCTCCCTCCTTCACCTCCCGCCTCGCCATCGACCTCTCTCTCACCCTCTCTCACCTCCATCTCTCCCTCCCTCACCTCCCGCCTCGCCATCCACCTCCCTCTCATCTTCTCTTACCTCAATCTCTCCCTCCCTCACCTCCCGCCTCGCCATCGACCTCCCTCTCACCCTCCCTCACCTCCATCTCTCCCTCCCTCACCTCCCGCCTCGCCATCGACCTCCCTCTCACCCTCCCTCACCTCCATCTCTCCCTCCCTCACCTCCTGCCTCGCCATCGACCTCCCTCTCACCCTCTTTCACCTCCATCTCTCCCTCCCTCACCTCCCGCCTCGCCATCGACCTCCCTCTCACCCTCCCTCACCTCCATCTCTCCCTCCCTCACCTCCCGCCTCGCCATCGACCTCCCTCTCACCCTCCCTCACCTCCATCTCTCCCTCCCTCACCTCCCGCCTCGCCATCCACCTCCCTCCCATCCTCCCTCACCTCCATCTCTCCCTCCCTCACCTCCCGCCTCGCCATCCACCTCCCTCTCACCCTCCCTCACCTCCATCTCTCCCTCCCTCACCTCCCGCCTCGCCATCCACCTCCCTCTCACCCTCCCTCACCTCCATCTCTCCCTCCCTCACCTCCCGCCTTGCCATCCACCTCCCTCTCATCCTCTCTTACCTCAATCTGTCCCTCACTCACCTCCCGCCTCGCCATCGACCTCCCTCTCATCCTCTCTTTCCTCAATCTCTCCCTCCCTCACCTCCCCACTCGCCATCGACCTCCCTCTCACCCTCCCTCACCTCCATCTCTCCCTCCCTCACCTCCCGCCTCGCCATCCACCTCCTCTCACCCTCCCTCACCTCCATCTCTCCCTCCCTCACCTCCCGCCTCGCCATCGACCTCCCTCTCGTCCTCTCTTACCTCCATCTCTCCCTCCCTCACCTCCCGCCTCGCATCCACCTCCCTCTCACCCTCCCTCACCTCCATCTCTCCCTCCCTCACCTCCCGCCTCGCCATCGACCTCCCTCGCATCCTCTCTTACCTTCATCTCTCCCTCCCTCACCTTCCGCCTCGCCATCGACCTCCCTCTCACCCTCCCTCACCTCCATCTATCCCCTCCCTCACCTCCCGCCTCGCCATCGACCTCCCTCTTACCCTCCCTCACCTCCAACTCTCCCTCCCTCACCTCCCGCCTCGCCATCGACCACCCTCTCACCCTCCCTCACCTCCATCTCTCCCTCCCTCACCTCCCGCCTCGCCATCCACCTCCCTCTCACCCTCCCTCACCTCCATCGCTCCCTCCCTCACCTCCCACCTCGCCATCGACCTCCCTCTCACCCTCCCTCACCTCCATGTCTCCCTCCCTCACCTCCCGCCTCGCCATCGACCTCCCTCTCACCCTCCCTCACCTCCGTCTCTCCCTCCCTCACCTCCCGCCTCGCTATCCACCTCGCTCTCATCCTCCCTCACCTCCATCTCTCCCTCCCTCACCTCCCGCCTCGCCATCGACCTCCCTCTCACCCTCCCTCACCTCCATCTCTCCCTCCCTCACCTCTCGCCTCGCCATCCACCTCCCTCTCACTCTCCCTCACCTCCATCTCTCCCTCCCTCACCTCCCGCCTCGCCATCGACCTCCCTCTCATCCTCTCTTACCTCAATCTCTCCCTCCCTCACCTCCCGCCTCGCCATCCACCTCCCTCTCACCCTCCCTCACCTCCATCTCTCCCTCCCTCACCTCCCGCCTCGCCATCGACCTCTCTCTCACCCTCCCTCACCTCCATCTCTCCCTCCCTCACCTCCCGACTCGCCATCCACCACCCTCTCACCCTCCCTCACCTCCATCTCTCCCTCCCTCAGCTCCCGCCTCGCTATCGACCTCCCTCTCACCCTCCCTCACCTCCATCCCTCCCTCCTTCACCTCCCGCCTCGCCATCGACCTCTCTCTCACCCTCTCTCACCTCCATCTCTCCCTCCTCACCTCCCGCCTCGCCATCCACCTCCCTCTCATCTTCTCTTACCTCAATCTCTCCCTCCCTCACCTCCCGCTTCGCCATCGACCCCCCTCTCACACCTCCCTCACCTCCATCTCTCCCTCCTCACCTCCTGCCTCGCCATCGACCTCCCTCTCGTCCTCTCTTACCTCCATCTCTCCCTCCCTCACCTCCCGCCTCGCCATCGACCTCCTCTCACCCTCCCTCACCTCCATCTCTCCCTCCCTCACCTCCCGCCTCGCCATCGACCTCCCTCTCACCCCCCTTCACCTCCATCTCTCCCTCCCTCACCTCCCGCCTCGCCATCGACCTCCCTCTCACCCTCCCTCACCTCCATCTCTCCCTCCCTCACCTCCCGCCTCGGCATCGACCTCCCTCTCACCCTCTTTCACCTCATCTCTCCCTCCCTCACCTCCCGCCTCGCCATCGACCTCCCTCTCACCCTCCCTCACCTCCATCTCTCCCTCCCTCACCTCCCGCCTCGCCATCGACCTCCCTCTCACCCTCCCTCACCTCCATCTCTCCCTCCCTCACCTCCCGCCTCGCCATCCCACCTCCCTCCCATCCTCCCTCACCTCCATCTCTCCCTCCCTCACCTCCCGCCTCGCCATCCACCTCCCTCTCACCCTCCCTCACCTCCATCTCTCCTCCCTCACCTCCCGCCTCGCCATCCACCTCTCTCTCACCCTCCCTCACCTCCATCTCTCCCTCCCTCACCTCCCGCCTTGCCATCCACCTCCCTCTCATCCTCTCTTACCTCAATCTGTCCCTCACTCACCTCCCGCCTCGCCATCGACCTCCCTCTCATCCTCTCTTTCCTCAATCTCTCCCTCCCTCACCTCCCCACTCGCCATCGACCTCCCTCTCACCCTCCCTCACCTCCATCTCTCCCTCCCTCACCTCCCGCCTCGCCATCCACCTCCCTCTCACCCTCCCTCACCTCCATCTCTCCCTCCCTCACCTCCCGCCTCGCCATCGACCTCCCTCTCGTCCTCTCTTACCTCCATCTCTCCCTCCTCACCTCCCGCCTCGCCATCCACCTCCCTCTCACCCTCCCTCACCTCCATCTCTCCCTCCCTCACCTCCGCCTCGCCATCGACCTCCCTCGCATCCTCTCTTACCTTCATCTCTCCCTCCCTCACCTTCCGCCTCGCCATCGACCTCCTCTCACCCTCCCTCACCTCATCTATCCCTCCCTCACCTCCCGCCTCGCCATCGACCTCCCTCTTACCCTCCCTCACCTCCAACTCTCCCTCCCTCACCTCCCGCCTCGCCATCGACCACCCTCTCATCCTCCCTCACCTCCATCTCTCCCTCCCTCACCTCCCGCCTCGCCATCCACCTCCCTCTCACCCTCCCTCACCTCCATCGCTCCCTCCCTCACCTCCACCTCGCCATCGACCTCCCTCTCACCCTCCCTCACCTCCATGTCTCCCTCCCTCACCTCCCGCCTTGCCATCCACCTCCCTCTCATCCTCATCCTCTCTTACCTCAATCTGTCCCTCACTCACCTCCCGCCTCGCCATCGACCTCCCTCTCATCCTCTCTTTCCTCAATCTCTCCCTCCCTCACCTCCCCACTCGCCATCGACCTCCCTCTCACCCTCCCTCACCTCCATCTCTCCCTCCCTCACCTCCCGCCTCGCCATCCACCTCCCTCTCACCCTACCTCACCTCCATCTCTCCCTCCCTCACCTCCCGCCTCGCCATCGACCTCCCTCTCGTCCTCTCTTACCTCCATCTCTCCCTCCCTCACCTCCCGCCTCGCCATCCACCTCCCTCTCACCCTCCCTCACCTCCATCTCTCCCTCCCTCACCTCCCGCCTCGCCATCGACCTCCCTCGCATCCTCTCTTACCTTCATCTCTCCCTCCCTCACCTTCCGCCTCGCCATCGACCTCCCTCTCACCCTCCCTCACCTCCATCTATCCCTCCCTCACCTCCCGCCTCGCCATCGACCTCCCTCTTACCCTCCCTCACCTCCAACTCTCCCTCCCTCACCTCCCGCCTCGCCATCGACCACCCTCTCATCCTCCCTCACCTCCATCTCTCCCTCCCTCACCTCCCGCCTCGCCATCCACCTCCCTCTCACCCTCCCTCACCTCCATCGCTCCCTCCCTCACCTCCCACCTCGCCATCGACCTCCCTCTCACCCTCCCTCACCTCCATGTCTCCCTCCCTCACCTCCCGCCTCGCCATCGACCTCCCTCTCACCCTCCCTCACCTCCGTCTCTCCCTCCCTCACCTCCCGCCTCGCTATCCACCTCGCTCTCATCCTCCCTCACCTCCATCTCTCCCTCCCTCACCTCCCGCCTCGCCATCGACCTCCCTCTCACCCTCCCTCACCTCCATCTCTCCCTCCCTCACCTCTCGCCTCGCCATCCACCTCCCTCTCACTCTCCCTCACCTCCATCTCTCCCTCCCTCACCTCCCGCCTCGCCATCGACCTCCCTCTCATCCTCTCTTACCTCAATCTCTCCCTCCCTCACCTCCCGCCTCGCCATCCACCTCCCTCTCACCCTCCCTCACCTCCATCTCTCCCTCCCTCACCTCCCGCCTCGCCATCGACCTCCCTCTCACCCTCCCTCACCTCCATCTCTCCCTCCCTCACCTCCCGACTCGCCATCCACCACCCTCTCACCCTCCCTCACCTCCATCTCTCCCTCCCTCAGCTCCCGCCTCGCTATCGACCTCCCTCTCAACCTCCCTCACCTCCATCCCTCCCTCCTTCACCTCCCGCCTCGCCATCGACCTCTCTCTCACCCTCTCTCACCTCCATCTCTCCCTCCCTCACCTCCCGCCTCGCCATCCACCTCCCTCTCATCTTCTCTTACCTCAATCTCTTCCTCCCTCACCTCCCGCCTCGCCATCGACCTCCCTCTCACCCTCCCTCACCTCCATCTCTCCCTCCCTCACCTCCCGCCTCGCCATCGACCTCCCTCTCACCCTCCCTCACCTCCATCTCTCCCTCCCTCACCTCCTGCCTCGCCATCGACCTCCCTCTCACCCTCTTTCACCTCCATCTCTCCCTCCCTCACCTCCCGCCTCGCCATCGACCTCCCTCTCACCCTCCCTCACCTCCATCTCTCCCTCCCTCACCTCCCGCCTCGCCATCGACCTCCCTCTCACCCTCCCTCACCTCCATCTCTCCCTCCCTCACCTCCCGCCTCGCCATCCACCTCCCTCCCATCCTCCCTCACCTCCATCTCTCCCTCCCTCACCTCCCGCCTCGCCATCCACCTCCCTCTCACCCTCCCTCACCTCCATCTCTCCCTCCCTCACCTCCCGCCTCGCCATCCACCTCCCTCTCACCCTCCCTCACCTCCATCTCTCCCTCCCTCACCTCCCGCCTTGCCATCCACCTCCCTCTCATCCTCTCTTACCTCAATCTGTCCCTCACTCACCTCCCGCCTCGCCATCGACCTCCCTCTCATCCTCTCTTTCCTCAATCTCTCCCTCCCTCACCTCCCCACTCGCCATCGACCTCCCTCTCACCCTCCCTCACCTCCATCTCTCCCTCCCTCACCTCCCGCCTCGCCATCCACCTCCCTCTCACCCTCCCTCACCTCCATCTCTCCCTCCCTCACCTCCCGCCTCGCCATCGACCTCCCTCTCGTCCTCTCTTACCTCCATCTCTCCCTCCCTCACCTCCCGCCTCGCCATCCACCTCCCTCTCACCCTCCCTCACCTCCATCTCTCCCTCCCTCACCTCCCGCCTCGCCATCGACCTCCCTCGCATCCTCTCTTACCTTCATCTCTCCCTCCCTCACCTTCCGCCTCGCCATCGACCTCCCTCTCACCCTCCCTCACCTCCATCTATCCCTCCCTCACCTCCCGCCTCGCCATCGACCTCCCTCTTACCCTCCCTCACCTCCAACTCTCCCTCCCTCACCTCCCGCCTCGCCATCGACCACCCTCTCACCCTCCCTCACCTCCGTCTCTCCCTCCCTCACCTCCCGCCTCGCTATCCACCTCGCTCTCATCCTCCCTCACCTCCATCTCTCCCTCCCTCACCTCCCGCCTCGCCATCGACCTCCCTCTCACCCTCCCTCACCTCCATCTCTCCCTCCCTCACCTCTCGCCTCGCCATCCACCTCACTCTCACTCTCCCTCACCTCCATCTCTCCCTCCCTCACCTCCCGCCTCGCCATCGACCTCCCTCTCATCCTCTCTTACCTCAATCTCTCCCTCCCTCACCTCCCGCCTCGCCATCCACCTCCCTCTCACCCTCCCTCACCTCCATCTCTCCCTCCCTCACCTCCCGCCTCGCCATCGACCTCTCTCTCACCCTCCCTCACCTCCATCTCTCCCTCCCTCACCTCCCGACTCGCCATCCACCACCCTCTCACCCTCCCTCACCTCCATCTCTCCCTCCCTCAGCTCCCGCCTCGCTATCGACCTCCCTCTCACCCTCCCTCACCTCCATCCCTCCCTCCTTCACCTCCCGCCTCGCCATCGACCTCTCTCTCACCCTCTCTCACCTCCATCTCTCCCTCCCTCACCTCCCGCCTCGCCATCCACCTCCCTCTCATCTTCTCTTACCTCAATCTCTCCCTCCCTCACCTCCCGCTTCGCCATCGACCCCCCTCTCACCCTCCCTCACCTCCATCTCTCCCTCCCTCACCTCCCGCCTCGCCATCGACCTCCCTCTCACCCTCCCTCACCTCCATCTCTCCCTCCCTCACCTCCTGCCTCGCCATCGACCTCCCTCTCATCCTCTCTTACCTCCATCTCTCCCTCCCTCAGCTCCCGCCTCGCCATCCACCTCCCTCTCATCCTCTCTTACCTCCATCTCTCCCTCCCTCACCTCCCGCCTCGCCATCGACCTCCCTCTCACCCTCCCTCACCTCCATCTCTCCCTCCCTCACCTCCCGCCTCGCCATCGACCTCCCTCTCACCCCCCTTCACCTCCATCTCTCCCTCCCTCACCTCCCGCCTCGCCATCGACCTCCCTCTCACCCTCCCTCACCTCCATCTCTCCCTCCCTCACCTCCCGCCTCGGCATCGACCTCCCTCTCACCCTCTTTCACCTCCATCTCTCCCTCCCTCACCTCCCGCCTCGCCATCGACCTCCCTCTCACCCTCCCTCACCTCCATCTCTCCCTCCCTCACCTCCCGCCTCGCCATCGACCTCCCTCTCACCCTCCCTCACCTCCATCTCTCCCTCCCTCACCTCCCGCCTCGCCATCCACCTCCCTCCCATCCTCCCTCACCTCCATCTCTCCCTCCCTCACCTCCAGCCTCGCCATCCACCTCCCTCTCACCCTCCCGCACCTCCATCTCTCCCTTCCTCACCTCCCGCCTCGCCATCCACCTCCCTCTCACCCTCCCTCACCTCCATCTCTCCCTCCCTCACCTCCCGCCTTGCCATCCACCTCCCTCTCATCCTCTCTTACCTCAATCTGTCCCTCCCTCACCTCCCGCCTGGCCATCCACCTCCCTCTCATCCTCTCTTACCTCAATCTGTCCCTCCCTCACCTCCCGCCTCGCCATCGACCTCCCTCTCATCCTCTCTTACCTCAATCTCTCCCTCCCTCACCTCCCCCCTCGCCATCGACCTCCCTCTCACCCTCCCTCACCTCCATCTCTCCCTCCCTCACCTCCCGCCTCGCCATCCACCTCCCTCTCACCCTCCCTCACCTCCATCTCTCCCTCCCTCACCTCCCGCCTCACCATCGACCTCCCTCTCATCCTCTCTTACCTCCATCTCTCCCTCCCTCACCTCCCGCCTCGCCATCCACCTCCCTCTCACCCTCCCTCACCTCCATCTCTCCCTCCCTCACCTCCCGCCTCGCCATCGACCTCTCTCTCACCCTCCCTCACCTCCATCTCTCCCTCCCTCACCTCCCGCCTCGCCATCGACCTCCCTCTCACCCCCCTTCACCTCCATCTCTCCCTCCCTCACCGCCCGCCTCGCCATCGACCTCCCTCTCGTCCTCTCTTACCTCCATCTCTCCCTCCCTCACCTCCCGCCTCGCCATCCACCTCCCTCTCACCCTCCCTCACCTCCATCTCTCCCTCCCTCACCTCCCGCCTCGCCATCGACCTCCCTCGCATCCTCTCTTACCTTCATCTCTCCCTCCCTCACCTTCCGCCTCGCCATCGACCTCCCTCTCACCCTCCCTCACCTCCATCTATCCCTCCCTCACCTCCCGCCTCGCCATCGACCTCCCTCTTACCCTCCCTCACCTCCAACTCTCCCTCCCTCACCTCCCGCCTCGCCATCGACCACCCTCTCATCCTCCCTCACCTCCATCTCTCCCTCCCTCACCTCCCGCCTCGCCATCCACCTCCCTCTCACCCTCCCTCACCTCCATCGCTCCCTCCCTCACCTCCCACCTCGCCATCGACCTCCCTCTCACCCTCCCTCACCTCCATGTCTCCCTCCCTCACCTCCCGCCTCGCCATCGACCTCCCTCTCACCCTCCCTCACCTCCGTCTCTCCCTCCCTCACCTCCCGCCTCGCTATCCACCTCGCTCTCATCCTCCCTCACCTCCATCTCTCCCTCCCTCACCTCCCGCCTCGCCATCGACCTCCCTCTCACCCTCCCTCACCTCCATCTCTCCCTCCCTCACCTCTCGCCTCGCCATCCACCTCCCTCTCACTCTCCCTCACCTCCATCTCTCCCTCCCTCACCTCCCGCCTCGCCATCGACCTCCCTCTCATCCTCTCTTACCTCAATCTCTCCCTCCCTCACCTCCCGCCTCGCCATCCACCTCCCTCTCACCCTCCCTCACCTCCATCTCTCCCTCCCTCACCTCCCGCCTCGCCATCGACCTCCCTCTCACCCTCCCTCACCTCCATCTCTCCCTCCCTCACCTCCCGACTCGCCATCCACCACCCTCTCACCCTCCCTCACCTCCATCTCTCCCTCCCTCAGCTCCCGCCTCGCTATCGACCTCCCTCTCACCCTCCCTCACCTCCATCCCTCCCTCCTTCACCTCCCGCCTCGCCATCGACCTCTCTCTCACCCTCTCTCACCTCCATCTCTCCCTCCCTCACCTCCCGCCTCGCCATCCACCTCCCTCTCATCTTCTCTTACCTCAATCTCTTCCTCCCTCACCTCCCGCCTCGCCATCGACCTCCCTCTCACCCTCCCTCACCTCCATCTCTCCCTCCCTCACCTCCCGCCTCGCCATCGACCTCCCTCTCACCCTCCCTCACCTCCATCTCTCCCTCCCTCACCTCCTGCCTCGCCATCGACCTCCCTCTCACCCTCTTTCACCTCCATCTCTCCCTCCCTCACCTCCCGCCTCGCCATCGACCTCCCTCTCACCCTCCCTCACCTCCATCTCTCCCTCCCTCACCTCCCGCCTCGCCATCGACCTCCCTCTCACCCTCCCTCACCTCCATCTCTCCCTCCCTCACCTCCCGCCTCGCCATCCACCTCCCTCCCATCCTCCCTCACCTCCATCTCTCCCTCCCTCACCTCCCGCCTCGCCATCCACCTCCCTCTCACCCTCCCTCACCTCCATCTCTCCCTCCCTCACCTCCCGCCTCGCCATCCACCTCCCTCTCACCCTCCCTCACCTCCATCTCTCCTCCCTCACCTCCCGCCTTGCCATCCACCTCCCTCTCATCCTCTCTTACCTCAATCTGTCCCTCACTCACCTCCCGCCTCGCCATCGACCTCCCTCTCATCCTCTCTTTCCTCAATCTCTCCCTCCCTCACCTCCCCACTCGCCATCGACCTCCCTCTCACCATCCCTCACCTCCATCTCTCCCTCCCTCACCTCCCGCCTCGCCATCCACCTCCCTCTCACCCTCCCTCACCTCCATCTCTCCCTCCCTCACCTCCCGCCTCGCCATCGACCTCCCTCTCGTCCTCTCTTACCTCCATCTCTCCCTCCCTCACCTCCCGCCTCGCCATCCACCTCCCTCTCACCCTCCCTCACCTCCATCTCTCCCTCCCTCACCTCCCGCCTCGCCATCGACCTCCCTCGCATCCTCTCTTACCTTCATCTCTCCCTCCCTCACCTTCCGCCTCGCCATCGACCTCCCTCTCACCCTCCCTCACCTCCATCTATCCCTCCCTCACCTCCCGCCTCGCCATCGACCTCCCTCTTACCCTCCCTCACCTCCAACTCTCCCTCCCTCACCTCCCGCCTCGCCATCGACCACCCTCTCACCCTCCCTCACCTCCATCTCTCCCTCCCTCACCTCCCGCCTCGCCATCCACCTCCCTCTCACCCTCCCTCACCTCCATCGCTCCCTCCCTCACCTCCCACCTCGCCATCGACCTCCCTCTCACCCTCCCTCACCTCCATGTCTCTCTCCCTCACCTCCCGCCTCGCCATCGACCTCCCTCTCACCCTCCCTCACCTCCGTCTCTCCCTCCCTCACCTCCCGCCTCGCTATCCACCTCGCTCTCATCCTCCCTCACCTCCATCTCTCCCTCCCTCACCTCCCGCCTCGCCATCGACCTCCCTCTCACCCTCCCTCACCTCCATCTCTCCCTCCCTCACCTCTCGCCTCGCCATCCACCTCCCTCTCACTCTCCCTCACCTCCATCTCTCCCTCCCTCACCTCCCGCCTCGCCATCGACCTCCCTCTCATCCTCTCTTACCTCAATCTCTCCCTCCCTCACCTCCCGCCTCGCCATCCACCTCCCTCTCACCCTCCCTCACCTCCATCTCTCCCTCCCTCACCTCCCGCCTCGCCATCGACCTCTCTCTCACCCTCCCTCACCTCCATCTCTCCCTCCCTCACCTCCCGACTCGCCATCCACCACCCTCTCACCCTCCCTCACCTCCATCTCTCCCTCCCTCAGCTCCCGCCTCGCTATCGACCTCCCTCTCACCCTCCCTCACCTCCATCCCTCCCTCCTTCACCTCCCGCCTCGCCATCGACCTCTCTCTCACCCTCTCTCACCTCCATCTCTCCCTCCCTCACCTCCCGCCTCGCCATCCACCTCCCTCTCATCTTCTCTTACCTCAATCTCTCCCTCCCTCACCTCCCGCTTCGCCATCGACCCCCCTCTCACCCTCCCTCACCTCCATCTCTCCCTCCCTCACCTCCCGCCTCGCCATCGACCTCCCTCTCACCCTCCCTCACCTCCATCTCTCCCTCCCTCACCTCCTGCCTCGCCATCGACCTCCCTCTCATCCTCTCTTACCTCCATCTCTCCCTCCCTCAGCTCCCGCCTCGCCATCCACCTCCCTCTCATCCTCTCTTACCTCCATCTCTCCCTCCCTCACCTCCCGCCTCGCCATCGACCTCCCTCTCACCCTCCCTCACCTCCATCTCTCCCTCCCTCACCTCCCGCCTCGCCATCGACCTCCCTCTCACCCCCCTTCACCTCCATCTCTCCCTCCCTCACCTCCCGCCTCGCCATCGACCTCCCTCTCACCCTCCCTCACCTCCATCTCTCCCTCCCTCACCTCCCGCCTCGGCATCGACCTCCCTCTCACCCTCTTTCACCTCCATCTCTCCCTCCCTCACCTCCCGCCTCGCCATCGACCTCCCTCTCACCCTCCCTCACCTCCATCTCTCCCTCCCTCACCTCCCGCCTCGCCATCGACCTCCCTCTCACCCTCCCTCACCTCCATCTCTCCCTCCCTCACCTCCCGCCTCGCCATCCACCTCCCTCCCATCCTCCCTCACCTCCATCTCTCCCTCCCTCACCTCCAGCCTCGCCATCCACCTCCCTCTCACCCTCCCGCACCTCCATCTCTCCCTTCCTCACCTCCCGCCTCGCCATCCACCTCCCTCTCACCCTCCCTCACCTCCATCTCTCCCTCCCTCACCTCCCGCCTTGCCATCCACCTCCCTCTCATCCTCTCTTACCTCAATCTGTCCCTCCCTCACCTCCCGCCTGGCCATCCACCTCCCTCTCATCCTCTCTTACCTCAATCTGTCCCTCCCTCACCTCCCGCCTCGCCATCGACCTCCCTCTCATCCTCTCTTACCTCAATCTCTCCCTCCCTCACCTCCCCCCTCGCCATCGACCTCCCTCTCACCCTCCCTCACCTCCATCTCTCCCTCCCTCACCTCCCGCCTCGCCATCCACCTCCCTCTCACCCTCCCTCACCTCCATCTCTCCCTCCCTCACCTCCCGCCTCACCATCGACCTCCCTCTCATCCTCTCTTACCTCCATCTCTCCCTCCCTCACCTCCCGCCTCGCCATCCACCTCCCTCTCACCCTCCCTCACCTCCATCTCTCCCTCCCTCACCTCCCGCCTCGCCATCGACCTCTCTCTCACCCTCCCTCACCTCCATCTCTCCCTCCCTCACCTCCCGCCTCGCCATCGACCTCCCTCTCACCCCCCTTCACCTCCATCTCTCCCTCCCTCACCGCCCGCCTCGCCATCGACCTCCCTCTCACCCTCCCTCACCTCCATCTCTCCCTCCCTCACCTCCCGCCTCGGCATCGACCTCCCTCTCACCCTCTTTCACTTCCATCTCTCCCTCCCTCACCTCCCGCCTCGCCATCGACTTCCCTCTCACCCTCCCTCACCTCCATCTCTCCCTCCCTCACCTCCCGCCTCGCCATCGACCTCCCTCTCACCCTCCCTCACCTCCATCTCTCCCTCCCTCACCTCCCGCCTCGCCATCCACCTCCCTCCCATCCTTCCTCACCTCCATCTCTCCCTCCCTCACCTCCCGCCTCGCCATCCACCTCCCTCTCACCCTCCCTCACCTCCATCTCTCCCTCCCTCACCTCCCGCCTCGCCATCCACCTCCCTCTCACCCTCCCTCACCTCCATCTCTCCCTCCCTCACCTCCCGCCTTGCCATCCACCTCCCTCTCATCCTCTCTTACCTCAATCTGTCCCTCCCTCACCTCCCGCCTCGCCATCGACCTCCCTCTCATCCTCCCTCACCTCCATCTCTACCTCCCTCACCTCCCGCCTCGCCATCGACCTCCCTCTCACCCTCTCTCACCTCCATCTCTCCCTCCCTCACCTCCCGCTTCGCCATCGACCTCCCTCTCACCCTCCCTCACCTCCATCTCTCCCTCCCTCACCTACCGCCTCGCCATCGACCTCCCTCTCACCCTCCCTCACCTCCATCTCTCCCTCCTTCACCTCCCGCCTCGCCATCGACCTCCCTCTCACCCTCCCTCACCTCCATCTCTCCCTCCCTCACCTCCCGCCTCGCCATCCACCTCCCTCTCATCTTCTCTTACCTCAATCTCTCCCTCCCTCACCTCCCGCCTCGCCATCGACCTCCCTCTCACCCTCTCTCACCTCCATCTCTCCCTCCTTCACCTCCCGCTTCGCCATCGACCTCCCTCTCACCCTCCCTCACCTCCATCTCTCCCTCCCTCACCTCCCGCCTCGCCATCGACCTCCCTCTCACCCTCCATCACCTCCATCTCTCCCTCCTTCACCTCCCGCCTCGCCATCGAGCTCCCTCTCACCCTCCCTCACCTCCATCTCTCCCTCCCTCACCTCCCGCCTCGCCATCCACCTCCCTCTCATCTTCTCTTACCTCAATCTCTCCCTCCCTCACCTCCCGCTTCGCCATCGACCTCCCTCTCACCCTCCCTCACCTCCATCTCTCCCTCCCTCACCTCCCGCCTCGCCATCGACCTCCCTCTCACCCTCCCTCACCTCCATCTCTCCCTCCCTCACCTCCCGCCTCGGCATCGACCTCCCTCTCACCCTCTTTCACCTCCATCTCTCCCTCCCTCACCTCCCGCCTCGCCATCGACCTCCCTCTCACCCTCCCTCACCTCCATCTCTCCCTCCCTCACCTCGCGCCTCGCCATCGACCTCCCTCTCACCCTCCCTCACCTCCATCTCTCCCCCCCTCACCTCCCGCCTCGCCATCCACCTCCCTCCCATCCTCCCTCACCTCCATCTCTCCCTCCCTCACCTCCCGCCTCGCCATCCACCTCCCTCTCACCCTCCCTCACCTCCATCTCTCCCTCCCTCACCTCCCGCCTTGCCATCCACCTCCCTCTCATCCTCTCTTACCTCAATCTGTCCCTCCCTCACCTCCCGCCTCGCCATCGACCTCCCTCTCATCCTCTCTTACCTCAATCTCTCCCTCCCTCACCTCCCCCCTCGCCATCGACCTCCCTCTCACCCTCCCTCACCTCCATCTCTCCCTCCCTCACCTCCTGCCTCGCCATCCACCTCCCTCTCACCCTCCCTCACCTCCATCTCTCCCTCCCTCACCTCCCGCCTCGCCATCGACCTCCCTCTCATCCTCTCTTACCTCCATCTCTCCCTCCCTCACCTCCCGCCTCGCCATCGACCTCCCTCTCACCCTCCCTCACCTCCATCTCTCCCTCCCTCACCTCCCGCCTCGCCATCGACCTCCCTCTCATCCTCTCTTACCTTCATCTCTCCCTCCCTCACCTTCCGCCTCGCCATCGACCTCCCTCTCACCCTCCCTCACCTCCATCTGTCACTCCCTCACCTCCCGCCTCGCCATCGACCTCCCTCTTACCCTCCCTCACCTCCATCTCTCCCTCCCTCACCTCCCGCCACGCCATCGACCACCCTCTCACCCTCCCTCACCTCCATCTCTCCCTCCGTCACCTCCCGCCTCGCCATCGACCTCCCTCTCACCCTCCCTCACCTCCATCTCTCCCTCCCTCACCTCCCGCTTCGCCATCCACCTCCCTCTCACCCTCCCTCACCTCCATCGCTCCCTCCCTCACCTCCCGCCTCGCCATCGACCTCCCTCTCACCTTCCCTCACCTCCATGTCTCCCTCCCTCACCTCCCGCCTCGCCATCGACCTCCCTCTCACCCTCCCTCACCTCCGTCTCTCCCTCCCTCACCTCCCGCCTCGCTATCCACCTCGCTCTCATCCTCCCTCACCTCCATCTCTCCCTCCCTCACCTCCCGCCTCGCCATCGACCTCCCTCTCACCCTCCCTCACCTCCATCTCTCCCTCCCTCACCTCTCGCCTCGCCATCCACCTCCCTCTCACTCTCCCTCACCTCCATCTCTCCCTCCCTCACCTCCCGCCTCGCCATCGACCTCCCTCTCATCCTCTCTTACCTCCATCTCTCCCTCCCTCACCTCCCGCCTCGCCATCCACCACCCTCTCACCCTCCCTCACCTCCATCTCCCCCTCCCTCACCTCCCGCCTCGCCATCGACCTCCCTCTCACCCTCCCTCACCTCCATCTCTCCCTCCCTCACCTCCCGACTCGCCATCCACCACCCTCTCACCCTCCCTCACCTCCATCTCTCCCTCCCTCACCTCCCGCCTCGCTATCGACCTCCCTCTCACCCTCCCTCACCTCCATCCCTCCCTCCTTCACCTCCCGCCTCGCCATCGACCTCCCTCTCACCCTCCCTCACCTCCATCTCTCCCTCCCTCACCTCCCGCCTCGCCATCCACCTCCCTCTCATCTTCTCTTACCTCAATCTCTCCCTCCCTCACCTCCCGCTACGCCATCGCCCTCCCTCTCACCCTCCCTCACCTCCATCTCTCCCTCCCTCACCTCCCGCCTCGCCATCGACCTCCCTCTCACCCTCCCTCACCTCCATCTCTCCCTCCCTCACCTCCTGCCTCGCCATCGACCTCCCTCTCATCCTCTCTTACCTCCATCTCTCCCTCCCTCAGCTCCCGCCTCGCCATCCACCTCCCTCTCATCCTCTCTTACCTCCATCTCTCCCTCCCTCACCTCCCGCCTCGCCATCGACCTCCCTCTCACCCTCCCTCACCTCCATCTCTCCCTCCCTCACCTCCCGCCTCGCCATCGACCTCCCTCTCACCCCCCTTCACCTCCATCTCTCCCTCCCTCACCTTCCGCCTCGCCATCGACCTCCCTCTCACCCTCCCTCACCTCCATCTCTCCCTCTCTCACCTCCCGCCTCGCCATCCACCTCCCTCTCACCCTCTTTCACCTCCATCTCTCCCTCCCTCACCTCCCGCCTCGCCATCGACCTCCCTCTCACCCTCCCTCACCTCCATCTCTCCCTCCCTCACCTCCCGCCTCGCCATCGACCTCCCTCTCACCCTCCCTCACCTCCATCTCTCCCTCCCTCACCTCCCGCCTCGCCATCCACCTCCCTCCCATCCTCCCTCACCTCCATCTCTCCCTCCCTCACCTCCCACCTCGCCATCCACCTCCCTCTCACCCTCCCTCACCTCCATATCTCCCTCCCTCACCTCCCGCCTCGCCATCCACCTCCCTCTCACCC
>OZ025249.1:41260314-41562244 GCA_964019135.1 Arenicola marina
ACACATACCGCCCCATGCCCCCTCCTGTCCCATTCACACTTGCCCCCCCCTCCACCGTCACATACACCCAGGACGCTCCCCCCCCCCACGGTCACATAGACGCAGGCCGCCTCCTCTCTCACTTCACACATACCGCCCCATGCCCCCTCCTGTCCCATTCACACTTGCCCCCCCCTCCCCCGTCACATACACCCAGAACGCCCCCCCCCCCACGGTCACATAGACGCAGGCCGCCTCCTCTCTCACTTCACACATACCGCCCCATGCCCCCTCCTGTCCCATTCACACTTGCCCCCCCTCCCCCGTCACATACACCCAGGACGCCCCTCCCCCCCCCCCCCCACGGTCACATAGACGCAGGCCGCCTCCTCTCTCACTTCACACATACCGCCCCATGCCCCCTCCTGTCCCATTCACACTTGCCCCCCCTCCCCCGTCACATACACCCAGGACGCTGCCCCCCCCACGGTCACATAGACGCAGGCCGCCTCCTCTCTCACTTCACACATACCGCCCCATGCCCCCTCCTGTCCCATTCACACTTGCCCCCCCTCCCCCGTCACATACACCCAGGACGCTCCCCCTTCCCCACGGTCACATAGACGCAGGCCGCCTCCTCTCTCACTTCACACATACCGCCCCATGCCCCCTCCTGTCCCATTCACACTTGCCCCCCCTCCCCCGTCACATACACCCAGGACGCTCCCCCCCCCACGGTCACATAGACGCAGGCCGCCTCCTCTCTCACTTCACACATACCGCCCCATGCCCCCTCCTGTCCCATTCACACTTGCCCCCCCTCCCCCGTCACATACACCCAGGACGCTCCCCCCCCCCCCACCCACACGGTCACATAGACGCAGGCCGCCTCCTCTCTCACTTCACACATACCGCCCCATCCCCCCTCCTGTCCCATTCACACTTGCCCCCCCTCCCCCGTCACATACACCCAGGACGCTCCCCTCCCCCCCCCCCACACGGTCACATACGCGCAGGTCGCCCCCTCTGTACATTCACACATGCCGCCCTCCCCCGTCACATACACCCAGGACGCCCCCTCCCCCCCCACACGGTCACATACACGCAGGTCGCCCCCTCCTGTCACACTCACACAGGGCGCCCCCCCCCCGTCACATACACCCAGGACGCCCCCTCCCCCCCCCCCACACGGTCACATACACCCAGGACGCCCCCTCCCCCCCCCACACGGTCACATACACCCAGGACGCCCCCTCCCCCCCCCACACGGTCACATACACCCAGGTCGCCCCCTCCTGTCACACTCACACAGGGCGCCCCCCGTAATAATTGGATTCAGGTTCAACCAGTCCAGATGGGCCGCTTACGTACATCCACGGTGGCAAAGAGGCTACGGTGGTCGAAGATGAAGCTGCGGCGCTTGAGGTGTTCCACGAATTTCACGGTAGCGCCATTGGTGGACACAGCGGTGTTAACCGCACAACCGACGCCATCACGAGACGGTTTCACTGGCCCAGTATGACCAGCGACATCAAGTACTGGGTGAGTAATGTGAATATAGCAACTATAGTCAAAATTAAAAAAAGTTCCCAAGACTGCCCATAAGTAAAGTAAAGAATAAAGAAACAGTTATTTAACATTGAAAATATCCCGCAAGTTAAATTTATCATTTCTTTTTCAATTATTTTGAAGATTTCATCCTGTGATAGTTGTCAACGCGTTGGCCCTCTCGAGGCCAATCGGCCGTTAAAGCACATCAAGGTAGAGTACCAATAGCGACCCGCAAAATTAGACACACCTTCCAGGCGGATGGGCTGAATGAGACTAAGTGCTTATGAAAGACGACTAGTTGTCGGCAAATGTTATTTATTTCAGTAGCGGGTATGCGGGAATCGTAGGATCTTTTCATTGTGATAGCGAAAATACAATAATCCTTCAAAGGTTAAAGTTGCATATCGAGCTCTTTCCCGCCCAAACTAAGCCCAAGCAACAAAGATATCACATTTTGCAGAAAACTCGATTGTTTCATTCTATAAATTCAGAAACTTAATAAATATGGCCGTTTCGGTTATGATATGGCAAACGAGTCTATCCCGGGACACCGCGGAACTCTTGATGACGTTTTCCACCTAGTTGAAAACCTATGATAAATTGATATCACGGGCATGGCTAAGAGACTCCATTTGGCGGTCTGTCATGCGTGGAATATAGAAGAAAGAAATTTTGAATGATTCAAGGACTGATTCTTTTTCTATTTTGACCTCTTTAGAGTTGGTTTTGAAAGAGCTCGATATGCAACTTTAATATTAAGCATGGACATTATGTACACTTAATTATCGAACAATAGCCGGATATACGAATGTTATGCATCTACCCATTGGCCATAGGTCGCAGAGCCATGGGAAATGTTGAAAGTGGATTTGATAGGCCCGCTTCAAACAACGGAAGCCGGCAACAAGTACATATTCACCGCAACAGATTACTTCACCAAGTGGGTGGAAGCGTTCCCGCTGCCGGACAAAACGGCCCAGTCTGTAGCCTCTTGCCTCATGCGCATGTTCTACAGGCACGGGGCATCCAAAAGTGTGCTAACTGACCAAGGGAGAGAATTCGTCAATAAGGCAAGATCAGTGCAATGTTTAAAATTGTCAATTTGGTGGTGGTAACATATATGAAGTCTAACGGAAATCCATTTATATCTCCTCATGACATATTACCATGTAATTACCATTACAATGTAATAATAGCATAAACATATAATTGAATGTAGTTGTTAATGAAACTTCCTCGATTTGAAATTGATCACATTATGGCCTAGTTTGGTCTCTAGAGGGTTACAGTAGCTTACTCTGGATGGGTTATACAATAACTCAGGGTTTCTTTTGCTCCTAACAAAAACGTTATTTATTATTAATTGCTGCAATTTCTTTAGATAAATGAGGATTTGTGCGCCAAACTTAAGGTCGCTCACAAAATAACCGCAGCCTACCATCCTCAGACAAGTGGTCTAGATGAACGGACCAATGGAAACATCAACATGTAAGCATAGAACATGTACAGTGCATGGACATGGACCAATTGCATTTTAACCATTTAAGGCAGTTCCAGAGAAAGGCTTGGCTGGTACCGATATCCTAAACCGCGTTTATAAGTAACGGTTGCAAGCTAAACATTTAAAGCGAAAGCCAAGACCAGCGATGAATGGTTTTTCGATTGAAACTATGAAACCAAAGGTGCTCATCCCCAGAAGGAAAATTTTTATGAATAATTTTACCAATATGATAACGGAGTAATCATCGAATGAACGCTAACCATTGCCCTAGTCATAGAGGTAGCGCATTCCAGCTGATGATGACGTCACGGTAGCGGCCCGATAATTCCTCGCCCGCCCGCTGTTGCAGCCCGTCATCAGGCCTCAATTATTTGACTCATGAAAAAAAAAAAACTCACCGGCCGTCAATCGTATTTGTTGCCAGATATTTAGGAAATACGATCTATGCTATCACAATTGAGCGTATGGGCTCTCAACCGGTGACTACACCCCAACTCCTCCTCCCATACACACACCATCGTGAACCAGTGCAACCTAGTCAGTAGTTTAATGTTCCTAACGTATGTGTATATGGTTGGTCGACAATCAAAAACGCGTTTACCCAGTGCGGTCAATGATGAAGGCATTATCATGTGAAACACTTCACGGCTGCACATCTAAACATTTATTTTACTTCTTTTATATTTGCACACAGGGCATTGAAGAAGCTCGTGTGTGACAAAGGCAATGACTGGGACATGTTTCTGGACCCAGTCCTGTTTTCGCTCCGCACAAAAAAGCAGACAACGACCCAACACACCCCTTTTTTTTATGTTTCATCGAGAAGCGAGGTATCCAGCGGAGCTGCAGGAGGTTTCTGAGAGCGTAAGCGAATACTTTGTTATTACAAGAAGTAACATTATAATTTTTTTTGTATGTTAAAGGGAACCGCCGAACCGCCAGCCTCGCCTCTAACGCTGCTTTACCGATTCATAGAATACTCAATTGTCTATCTTCCAAATTAGAGAATTTTCCGCTCTATCTGTAGCTCACAATACAATTTAGAAGTGACCGCCAGGCATGATTTCGCCGCCTACCCAGGCAGCAGCCCCTTTTGGAGGTGCGTCCGCGATTGACTAATCCGGAGGCGATACTCTAATTTTTTCAAACCGGAAATTGCGCCTATTGTGTGAGCAAAACAAGAGCGCGTGATAATCGCTAATATAAATAGCTGCGATTCTAACTCCAATCATGGCATTGTTGCGGAGTCAATCTTCACAAGACGCATATCAATTTGTTTGGACGGTACTTCTCCATGAAACACTAAGATCTTGCGCTACTGCGAGGCTTGGAACTGCCGATGTTCATCAGTAAATCGCGGCCATGATATCTCTCTCTGCGAGTTATAACTTAAGGCGGCGCCATATGAATAGTCACAATACGCGTCACTGCTCCCGGCAAAATGGCGCTCTGCTTGACAGTGCTTGGGGCGGCTTGCCTTATTTTTTTTCTCCTTACCAGTCGGCCGAAGCGAAGCGTTAACACTCACCAATTTAATTTTAAGATGTAAACTTTCGGTGCAGATCGCGATTAAATTAGGTTGGACACCCGCTTTAATGTAACATTGTCACTATTAAAAGACATACTCTGAGTAACAATACGACTAGTGCTGAGGCTGGCTGGCGTCGGTAAATATAGCGTGCGTTTTGTTTAGAGGCTCAAAAAGGAAATCATTTCCATTTTATTAGTGAGCATTCGTTACATATCCGGGTACCATTCATCACTGTGATATCCGTGTGCTTAAATAGCTCGTGATAATACTTGAGAGTTCTCAAGAAAACCGATTATACAAAAGAAACAACGATTATATTCACCAGAGTGTGTAGATGATATAACACATACATTATTGTATTTCATTTTAAACCAGTTCTTGCTGTCGCCTCCAACGGGAGAAGACACAGCCCCCACTAAGTCTGCCCCCACCGAGTCTGCCCCCACCGAGTCTGCCCCCACTGAGTCTGCCCCCACTGAGTCTGCCCCCACCGAGTCTGCCCCCACTGAGTCTGCCCTCACTGAGTCTGCCCCCACCGAATCAGCCCCCACCGAGTCTCTCCCCACATCAGCCCCCACCGAGCCAGTCCTCACTGAGTCTGCCCCCACTGAGTCTGCCCCCACCGAGTCTGCCCCCACCGAGTCTCCCCCCACATCAGCCCCCACCGAGTCAGCCCCTACTAAGTCTGCCCCCACCGGGTCTGCCCCCACCGAGTCTGCCCCCACTGAGTCTGCCCCCACCGAGTCTGCCCCCACTGAGTCTGCCCCCACTGAGTCTGCCCCCACCGAGTCTCCCCCCACATCAGCCCCCACCGAGTCTGCCCCCACCGAGTCTGCCCCCACTGAGTCAGCCCCCACCGAGCCAGCCCCCACTGAGTCAGCCCTCACCGAGCCAGCCCCCACTGAGCCAGCCCCCACTGAGTCTGTCCCCACTGAGTCTGCCCCCACCGAGCCAGTCCCTACTGAGTCTGACCCCACTGAGTCTGCCCCCACCGAGTCAGCCCCCACCGAGCCAGCCCCCACTGAGCCAGCCCCCACTGAGTCAGCCCCCACCGAGCCGGCCCCCGCCGAGCCAGCCGCCACCGAGCCAGCCCCCACTGAGTCAGCCCCCACCGAGCCAGCCCCCACTGAGCCAGCCCCCACTGAGTCTGCCCCCACTGAGTCTGCCCCCACCGAATCAGCCCCCACCGAGCCAGCCCCCACCGAGCCAGCCCCCACTGAGTCTGCCCCCACCGAATCAGCCCCCACCGAGCCAGCCCCCACCGAGCCAGCCCCCACTGAGTCTGCCCCCACCGAGTCTGCCCCCACCGAGCCAGTCCCTACTGAGTCTGACCCCACTGAGTCTGCCCCCACCGAGTCAGCCCCCACCGAGCCAGCCCCCACTGAGCCAGCCCCCACTGAGTCAGCCCCCACCGAGCCGGCCCCCGCCGAGCCAGCCGCCACCGAGCCAGCCCCCACTGAGTCAGCCCCCACCGAGCCAGCCCCCACTGAGCCAGCCCCCACTGAGTCTGCCCCCACTGAGTCTGCCCCCACCGAATCAGCCCCCACCGAGCCAGCCCCCACCGAGCCAGCCCCCACTGAGTCTGCCCCCACCGAATCAGCCCCCACCGAGCCAGCCCCCACCGAGCCAGCCCCCACTGAGTCTGCCCCCACCGAGTCTGCCCCCACCGAGCCAGCCCCCACTGATCCAGCCCCCACTGAGTCTGCCCCCACTGAGTCTGCCCCCACCGAATCAGCCCCCACCGAGCCAGCCCCCACCGAGCCAGCCCCCACTGAGTCTGCCCCCACCGAATCAGCCCCCACCGAGCCAGCCCCCACCGAGCCAGCCCCCACTGAGTCTGCCCCCACTGAGTCTGCCCCCACCGAGTCTGCCCCCACTGAGTCTGCCCCCACTGAGTCTGCCCCCACTGAGTCTGCCCCCACCGAGTCTGCCCCCACCGAGTCTGCCCCCACCGAGTCTGCCCCCACTGAGTCTGCCTCCACCGAGTCTGCCCCCACTGAGTCTGCCCCCACCGAGTTTGCCCCCACTGAGTCTTCCCCCACCGAGTCTGCCCCCACTGAGTCAGCCCCCACCGAGCCAGCCCCCACTGAATCAGCCCCCACCGAGCCAGCCCCCACTGAGCCAGCCCCCACTGAGTTAGCCCCCACCGAGCCAGCCCCCACCGAGCCAGCCCCCACTGAGTCTGCCCCCACCGAATCAGCCCCCACCGAGCCAGCCCCCACCGAGCCAGCCCCCACTGAGTCTGCCCCCAGACGTAGACCGGAGTACCAGTTAAGTGATATTATTGCCAAAGACCCAAACATATACTGTTAATCATGATTTCACCCTGTGTTGCAGTTTGATTTTCGAATGTATGACATGGTGGTCGGGGCAGTCCTGGAGCATGGTAATCGCTGGTGCCTGCTGGTTAGTAAAACTGATATGGCAATGGAAAGCTTCTTATTCTTAAAAGGCAATTATCAATTAAACAAGAGTTTTAACATGCAAACAATATTTCTATTTTGACTGTTATTACGGTAATGACACAAATCTTCACTTTAGCATATAAACACAATGTGCGCGCTGTCTAGATCAATCTGGAGTTGCATATCGACCAAATACATGTTACAGGTCATTAAACCACAGGAGCAACAAATTGCCTACATCAATCCCATGAGAGAACTGGAAGATACTGCAGAGAGGCACCTGAAAAACTGGAGGTATGTATATTAATTGGATTGTTACATATTAGAAGGTTGATAAGCTCTGCACACTGTATTAGAAAAATATCTTAAACATTCAAACTCTGACTGTCTATATGTCAAGAGATACTGAATGTCTCTCAATAGTCGGCTATGATTGTTTTACTTTCTGTTATATCGATAGGAGCTTCATGTTCAAGCGCTATCGAAGCGGAATTGACGAAAAGACCAGCTACAGCGTCAAATACCTAGACCACGCGAAACAGCTCGATAGTTACAACTGCGGAGTTTTTGTACTAAAGGTAAACAACACTTGAACAGTATGGACGCGTAACTTTTCCATAATACTATACATACATAAAACAAACGTTTTAAATTACTAACAGTTTGGTAACAGCTTGACTAAGTGCAGAAAGTCTGCAATGATGACCGGGTAGGTGGGCTGAAACCGTGTCACATCGTCCCTGTATATATATGGTGCAATCTTAAACTCAATCATTATTCCACCGCTATATCAAGTGGGATGTAGTGGTAACATAGCCCATAGCAACATTTAGAAGTGTCTCATATGGGTAAGACAACAACTGACAAAGAATAAACATCTGGCATGATATTTCTCAAACATATATATTAACGTAAATGAAAAATACCCAAGCGGCCGTCCATTGTTTCTACCCGGGGTCAGCCTATAATGACAAGAACCGCGATAAATAACATACACACCATACGTACCGGATATACTAGACAATTAGCGGCAGTAAAAGTAGAGTTGTTTTCATTAAAATAAAACGTTTAATGCATATTTAGTTAGAATGCATGAGCATTCCGACGGAATGCTTTAGGCTTACATGCACTTTTAACAATCACATGATAAGAATTACGCAGAAATTAACTCTCATGCTGATTAATACGTTACAAGATACAGAAACGTAAACTTGTGTGCTATTTCAGTTCGCCGATTGCCTGTTGTCAGGCTCATCACTTGGGGAGATTTCTAACAATTGTGACTTCCTGCAGCTGTACCGGAAGGAAATTGCTCTGAAGCTACTGGAAACATCAGGTCTGTTTCGCAATGGCTATCTCTCATACCTATAACTTGCACGAATTAAATTTACATAGAGGGGATCGTATTCCTATTGCCCGGAAGATCGATTATCAAAGACTATTGAAGATAGTTTTCATTTGGCTCTGTATACGTGCTGCCCTAAAGTCTCTGTTACAAGCCAACTTTTTTGGCGCAGGGAATAAGTGTGCTAACGTACTCGTAGGAAGTGTTCGCCTTGCGTCAGGTTCACCTACTTTGGCAATAGTTACAATCACCCGACTTCATAACTAGGTATATAAACACAAGTAAAATCCATCTTGCGCATTTTGATGACAGTCAAATGACGTCACGATGACATCATCTGCAATATAGCACCATTAATATTTAATCTAGACAATCGCTGTAGAAATCCATCATGCATGCTAATTTTAACATCTAATTTTGCATTAAATTCGTGGGCGGAAGATGCGTCACGTGACGTCATGGTGACTTAGCATTGATAACCTAATCCGGTGAAAAATGAGGTTAGCGCGGGATCACACGCTACTAGAAAGTCGGGACTCGCACCTAGTCGGTGAAAATGACGTCCTCTAACTAGAAATAATAGCCCACTTGCATTTTTAAAAAAACGCTCTTTGACCCGAGAGAAATTTTCATCGTCATCGTGTCACTGACTGCTTGTGTTTGATATCGTTCATATAGATATCCTTGCACCATGAAAATCAATCACGTATAAACAAATATTTCCACTATTTCTAATTTTCTCTTTCAGAGAATTTGACACATGTCTGTAGGTCGTGCAAGCACGAGCATATCATGTCAGGAGGACTGAACGCCAACTGGGTGAGCATTCGTATAACAGCAATTCAATTATATGCTAATTACGGAATGATCGTTAATTATTGACCATATCGCTATTGGACAAGTAATGAAGGCATTAGAAAATCCAAATATCTCCCAAAACCTCGTTATCTCAGCTTTTACAGCTTGTCTATTGACTTTCATTAAATTAAAACATTTTATGCAAGAGATCTCGTTACTTTGTTTACTACCCATCACATACTAATACATGTTTTCCTGTTCTCCGTGTAGGTGAAATGTGACCGGCGTGTCCGCTGGTTTCATGTAGCTTGCGTTACCAGCGGTAACGTCAGTTTCACGTCCATTGACTTTGTATGTGACCGGTGCAAAGACGACCGACCCAAGAAGCCGAGTGCGACGGACGCTTTGAGGCCACCTCCTGGCGTGGCTTCTTCAGCTCACCCCCATGCCGTCATGCTCTCAAACAAACGCATCAAGCGGTGTCAGGGATGCCGTGGCGGATTTGAGAGTTCACCGGGCACCGCGATCTCCCGTCTTGTGGTTCAGCACTACGAAAACAATCCCTTTTGTAGTCGTGCACTTGGACGCCACGATTCATGGCGCAACTATTATTATTTCGAAGTACGGTGTCACTGTCGGATTCGAAAAACTAAAGTTACTATTAAGCTGCGTCGGTCATGAGTTTTGAAATTGTCGGGTGTTGAATTAAAAAAAAAGGCAATTTTGCGTGTCACCATTTATTTACCCTTTCCAGACCCCTATTTATAATACAGCAGGGCTTAATATTAGTCTCATACATTCCACAGACGCCAACCCCCATCGGGTTTATCCACCTTCTATCTAAACGCACCCATGAGGTATTTGTAATGATCACTGCTACATCCCGTACGGTGGCGCTTGGCTCGGAGATCCGCACTTGAGCGGAGTTCCATCTAGCGAATAAAGTGATTCAACGGCTTTTGTGAAGCCTGGTCACGCAAATTACATCAATGCAGGTCAATGACATTGTAAACAGAAAGGCAGTATCATCTAACTGGGTAAACAGTCCCAATTTATGCAAATAATTATGCCTAAAGTTCAAGTAAAATAGTTTTTAATGTTCGAAAAATATGTCCTTCTGTGGTTACACAATGTTGCTTCCCTTTGTCCTTTTAACCTTGACCTATCATTCACAATGCCAGTGACCTTGAACTGGAGGTCGCTACTTGCCTACTTATGAGTCACAGGCTTTTGTGAAAATAAATCTTCCATTGATAAAGATGAACTACTTAACATGCGACGTCTGCCGCTATGGGGGTATGGGGGCCAATTATGTGGCCTCCGACCCCCTGTACCGCTCCCCCCAATCCCATCGCCTTGGCTTGGACCTCAATTCGTAGGGCATGCGTATGAATAATATACGTATATACCGAGACCTACTGAAACAGACATCCGACCATTCGCTGCACGGTTGGGCGGTCGCATGACAAAAACAAGAAACGGGGAACAGAGAAGGGGGCTGGGTTTGTTGTTACAGGGAGGGAGGTGGACGCAGTGGGTTGGAGGTAGGGGGCGTGAGTGGCTGGAGCCGGGAGTGGAGGTAGGAGCGTCAGGGGATGGGGGTAGGGGAATTAGGTGGAGGAGTGAAGACAGCGAGGTGGAGGGAGTAGATGAAGTTGGAGGGTAGAGGCGGAGGGAGTAGATGGAGGTGGAGGGTAGAGGTGGAGGGAGTAGATGGAGGTGGAAGGTAGAGGTGGAGGCGTGAAGACAGCGAGGTGGGCAGTTAGGTGGAGATGTCATATAGGTCGTATATTTACACAGGGCGAATTACCGTAGGACATGCTACGACAGATATATTTTTTGAAGGGCGCTGCAGTGTTGTCGCATGAATTACAATATGACAGGTTGTGTCTTCAGGCGACTCTGACGTAAAGACCACCCACGGCTTATACCTAGGAAATAATGATGTGAACATGGGGCTATCGAGTATCTATTATTAAAGGGCGGATCCATATAATTAAAAGCGGATGAGTTGGGATGGTATGGCGTTCTGAGCCAGGGGTCGGATGGGTTGGTGAGGGCTGCGTGTAGGTGGGCCTGGATTGGGGGGGGGGGGGAGGTGTACCGTACCCAAAGAACAAAACTATATGACGGGCAGTGGGGGGGTTTACAACATAAACGTCGGGTTCACCTAAGAGAAAGTTGGAGACGCAGTAAGGGGGGGGGGCTAATGGTCCTAACACCTTGCACAGGCCCTGGGCCCGTCAGTGCTTGGCACTGAAAGAAGGAGTAGACAACATGGGTAATTGGAAACCAAAGTGGAGGGGGGGATCTGAATTATCGCACACATAAAGAAGCGCAGAAGGAAAGCAGAAGTCAGAAAGTAAGGTGGAAAGAAAACTTCATGAGAAAGACGAAGATGACGGGGCCATTGCCACTTCAGAGCGCGATAAATAAAGCCGAAAACTGACAATGGAAGGGGCAGAGCAAAACATGACACATGTGCGTCCGAGTAAAGCAAGGCGTCAAAATTTATTATAGGATGCTGATTGCTTAATTATCGCCCTCTCATCAGGGGACTCGGCATCACCTTCGCCCCTATGCAGCCGTCCATCTAGCGGTTGATCTCAGTGGTGTTGGCGTCGCGAACGGTTTCCACACACTAACATTTTGTGGGTTCAACATTTTGTCTTTAGATAATGATGAACAAAAAATAACTGTGTTTTAACGCTCAACCACAATTGAGGCCCTGGAGGAAAACACAGCGTCAAGGCTGACGGCGCTTCAAGCAATTAAATCTTGATTAAAAAAATGGAGTTAAAAAATAATATGGCCTTAAATGAATCAGACCTGATAAAAATGTCGGGTACTGTTCATAGCGCATGCTGTGGATGCTAAGTATGTCAGCAAAAAGCCCTCTGCCGGGATATTCAATCTGTGAGCGTGGCCTCCCATGGGGGGGGAGAGGGAGGGGGAGGGGGGGTACTTAGTACATTGCTGGGTTGGAGGCGGAGGGGAGGTGGGGGGGGGGGTCCGCGGTAGAGCCCCCCAGCCTATTGCACAACCAAAATCCTCCCGGTCCGCTCAAAAGGGTATTTGTTGCGACAACCCGCTATATAAACGCACATTTCCCCCCCGATGACAATTTTTTTTTCAAATTTCGGCTCTTTTGGGGTATCTTTTTCATCATACATATCCGCTCTATATGGGTATCTTTTCTGTCCACTCTCAGGCACCATGGCACCCGCGGAACCCACCGCCCGATTTGTATAATAGCGCCACCCCCCACCCCCTCGGGAGGCTGCCTCATCTTGGCCAGCCGCTGTACCCCGTGTAAACGAACGGCCGAGGAAGATACTAATGATAGACAGATTGTTGGATATACACCCATATTACTAATACTGCCCATCGCTTTGACATAGGCGAGCTTCTCGCTGTAAATGGGACAAACAAATCATGAACAGACGATTTATCGCGTTGGGCGGTGAAGCCGTATTAAAAAAATGTTCTATGTTTATCTTGAGGTAATTGATCAATAAAGGTGAAATAAACGATGTGAGCTCCATAAAATGGCAGTTTATGACTCAAATTTGTAGTAGAACGATATGATCTCAATAGCTTCGTAATTGTACGTTATTAGCTCAATAAATTCGTAATTGTACGTTATTAGCTCAATAAATTCGTAATTGTACGTTATTAGCTCAGTAAATTGGTAGGTGAACGTTATGAGTTCAGTAAATCAGTAGTGGGACGCCATGAGAAGATTGAATTTGTGGTATGACATTACAGCTCAATAAGTCAAAACATGGTTTTTGGTTTTTAATTTGACTCCAGTAAAGTCTTAACAAAGTATGCCTAAAGACATACTAAAAAAAATTATTACATGCTGGTCGTTTATAGACTGCTCATCTATGTTTTTAATTTCCACAACTAATTTAATACACATTTTCATTAAGGAGTTCAAGGGAGGGTCTCATTTCTTTGCCAAAGTGTAAACTAGGCAATCTACTTTGTCTTTGGACGTGTACTTTTATTGCGTAATGGATTGTCCGCCAGAGGAGACCAAGTCGACGCCCATCTTGATAGTGGTGGTGAGCACACTCGCCTCCGTGGTGGCGCTGTTCATACTTGGGTGCGCCCTCTACATGCTGCTGAAGAACTGCAGAAAGGAACAGGAAGTGAAGAAGGAGGAAGAGCTGTACGAGGCAAAGATCAAGGAACTCAGGTATTTACATAAAAACCCCAGGTCCCGACCTGACCTGGTTTAGCCGCCAGGCGTTATGTGGCGTCATGTTACTAGGTCAAGCTGTGTCTGTAGGTAAGGTACGACTTTGATAGCGTCTGTCTTCTTTTGAGAATAAACAGCGCGTGTCCCCTTATTAATTAGGATACACATGCGCGGATCCCAGGGGCTTGGGGGTTATTGGAGAATACCGCCCCCCCCCCTCCTCCCCAGTCATTTGATGATAAACAGCGTGTATCCTCTTTTGAGGACACACAGTGTATATTCGCGTTTGAGGATAAACAGTATATGTGTCCACTTTTTAGGATAAAATGTGCGTGTCCTCTTTTGAAGATAAACAGCGTGTCCTCTTTTGAGGATAAACAGCGTGTGTCCTCTTTTGCGGATAAACAGCGAGTCCTCTTTTAAGGATATACACAATGCGCGTCCTCTTTTGAGGATAAAGAGTATCTGTCCTCTTTTGAGGACAGTCCGAGACATAGAGAAAGTTTGAGAGAGAGTTATTAAGGGCGAAGCCAGAGAGAGACAGGGAGATAACCCGCATCGAGCATGATTCAATCCAAGTACACCTAGGCAAACGCTTAAAAGGAGGGCGGGGGCGTTGTCTTCTATGGGACGGTATGAACCGTTCACGCTATGTCCCTGAAACCACCACGCGCATGTCTCATAGCGATTTGAGGCAGAATCGGATCAAAGTATAAAATGACACCATTCAAGCTTTCAGGCAATTAGGAATCTGGTTCATGAATAACATTGTCGAACAAAATAGGGGTATCTTTCATGCATTCAGCCTTCATCGACTCGGCAGGGTATTGTGCTTAGGTTACAACCTTGTGTGCACCAAAGCGGTCTAAACAGACACCTTCGTTTCATGTTATGTGTGACTGTTGAGACCCGTATGGTCGTTGGCGTTATGACGAGACTTGATGACGCGAGCCGATGCCGTTATGACTGGCGTAGTTCGCCTGCCATGACCTGGCTGGGACGGTGGCGTCTTTAGTGCCATTTGGTCCAAGTCGGCAGACACCTTGTGGGGAAAAACCTGTACCGAGGCGCTGATTGGGTTATATTTGCCTCGTTATCGATAATGCAAAACGGTCTTGTACTAACGCTGCTTTCTAATGGTGTACCGCAGCTGCCTATCACATGGGGGTGAAAAAGTCCCGCTTCATAAAGAACGCGACGGAATGAGGGAGAGAGATAGATAAAGGTAGAGATAAAACAAGACGAGGCACAAAAAGAGCGAAAGAGGTAGTGCGAGTGAGAGGCAGAGAGAGGAAGAGAAAAAAAAGGGAGATTGAGCGAAAGAGAGCGTAAGACACTGGCGAATTGCCTTCCTCCTCGTTTGAAGAACTATTTCAATTTTATGGCAAAATGTTTCGAACGTAATTATACAGATTGACGAGTTAATTATTTTGATTACTCGTTGACACTGTCCCACAGTTTGGGTTTCAAATCAGGACATCCCAACTCAAATAAAGGGACCTGGGGGGCGCCCACCCCAGCCCCTGGATTCATCTGTTTGGCAGACCCTAAAACGTCCTCAACATCATTTTTTTATTGCACACAATTTATGCGCATTTTCTAAACAATAAATACCTAAACAAATGGAAGTCATACATACTCTCTATGATCAGCCTTCAGCGGTCTTCCTCAAACCGCCGAACAATCCACCCGTAGAAACCGCGAACACGTGCCCCGCCTGGTTGCTAGGTTACTACGACTTCCGTTGCACTCCGTAGCTTTGACAAGTATTAGATGAACGAAGCCAGCTGATTCCCGCTTCCACAGCAAGGAGGTCATAACCTTTACGTACCGCTCACTACGTGACTGATTTGTGCTTGAGAGAAACGAGCAGTGACCTAAATGGAGGTACATTGGCTTACAACATTAACTAATATGTCGGTATGCTGCTCTCTTTGCTCTGCACACGGGGAGACCTCTGGCCTCTATAGCGCACTTGCCCTGGGTGGTTAGGGCACCAGACCTCTGACCAATAGGCCATGGGTTCGAAATACGTAGCTTACGCATGGTATTTCGCAACTACCGACGGTCGGACAACGTACGTTCCATTCAAATTACATAAAATAGTAGGAGCAATATCCAGTGTCTGTTTCTTGGCCTAGTGTAGCCATTGTGTACACACAAACACGGCCTAAAACACGAATTTCTTGCCTTACTGTCCACAGCAACTACTTCGCCTCCAACCAGGACTGTGTGGGCATGCCACCATTAGTGTTCGACAACGTCGATCCGACCATGAGAGGGCGCTGTTCCAGCAGTACTGCCTCGTAAGTTTGCATTATAGCATGTATGAAATGGAATCTGAGCAATCATCACTCAATATTGAGGGAATTTGCCGCAGGTTTGTAATAGAGCATGTATGTAAAAAACAACGCCAGAAATCTTCACTCAGTATTGAAGTAATTTGCCGTAAGGTTGTATTATAGCATGTATGAACGGCATTCCAAAAAGTCATCACCCAATATTTTAACATTACGACATGGCTATGTCCTTAGAAGTCATCACTCTATATGAAGCCTACCGTAAGTTATGCCATCAATTCGGAGTCACTCCGTGGTTTTGTAAGTAGAGTGCTCGACTACTGACGAGTGTGTTCCGCTAGGCCAGCCTGCGCGACCGTTGTGCCGTTCGCACCCCACCTGTGCAAATGCCTTTGTTTAACGATTCCCAGTCAATATCCGCAACGAGTAGGGAGTTATTCCCGGCGATATGATTTGCCTTGACCCTTCCCTTTGTCGCGATATGACCTTAACTTTGCGTCATATAATGCATGTATCCTTACACGGCATCGTTATATATAGAGGTGGCCTACCACGTGGTGTATCAGTGTTATGTATACGTTGACGTATGGCGTTGTATAATACTGACGATGACGTGAATCACGCGGATAGGGATTGCCGTAACCGCCACCACCACCACCCCCTCCTCCCAGGGGAATGCTGCGTGTGGGTGGGCTGCGGGGGTGTGGGGGTCTGGGGGAGAGGGGGTGTAACAGCCAGTCTGTTAGACAATGCGTTCAGCGTTCAGGGCATAAGACAAGACCAGATATATATTGCCGGAGTTACAAGTTACGTGCCCCACTGTGCAAATATATATAATGTATGCGCAGGATAAAGACTCAAATCAAGATTCTTCTTTGAAATGAGTAACATACCACATCACGGATAGTTCCACCCTTGAGCCTCTTCGTTGACGCGAAATGGCCTTCACATCAAATGCTTCTGATGGTTTCACGGTTATATTTTCAGATCCATAAGTCAGGGAACGAGTCCAACACAAGGGGATGAAGACCAGGACTCGAACAAGTACGTACACCAGTTACGCAGATACATTAATATGAGATACTGGACAGTGGATCAGCCCCGATTTATGAAAATAAAATAATTAAAAAATTAATTATGGAAGTATTATTTCGCCATTGGCAAAAGTTCATGGTTACACCGCAGGATGTTAAATTCTTCCATTGTTGGTCTCATTTATATCTCAATATATAAATGGGGAACGACTGCAAGCAGCATGTGATTCATAAGGTTGATCATGGACCATTTGTAATGTAACCACAGAACAAGACAAACTAAAATCTGCTCCTTTCGCCCATCAGGGTCTTCGTCTACTGACCTTGGCCATGCATGTGACCTTGGAACAGCAGCGCAGACGTCCCGCCGACGAAGAAGGCTAAATGAGGCTGATTCCTCAGGAAGTGACGTCAGACACCGATCTATGTACCAGTAATGACGCAGGGCATTTATGACTCGTTATGACACGTCAAACCCTCACGGAAATATCATTAATTACGTCACGACAGCACAACTCGGACGATGATGTCAGGACGTCAGGACATTTGTTGATGACGTCACAAGTCAGTTGATGACGTCACAAGTCGGTTGATGACGTCATAAGTCGCTTGATGATGCCGCTACACCAGGAAATTTGAATGACGTCGTCACCCATTGCGTTGCCAGATTTGGGGAGCGGCAGAAAGAGAGATGGAGAGAAGAGAACTAGCTCGGTTGTTCTTCAGTCTTAATTATTTATTTATTTTCGACATGAAGGACACAATCCATTGGGTCTTTCTTGATCAGGGATATCATTAAGTTCTGTTGGTGGAGCACCGAATGTGCAATAGCGATTCATCACTTGTTTGCTGGTAGCTTGTAGCACTGGTGCCGTAAACCGTTGAAGGCAAACAATTATTAGATTTCTAGTTTACGGTATTCAGCTACAGCAGCACCTGCATATGCTTCCAGACTAATTGGGCTTGTAATATAAACACTTCATGTCGTTCCCTTCGTCTAGCACGATGACTATATAACATAGAGTAGTGCTCCATGTATTTTTTGGTCAAATCCAATTGCCGGCGAATGGCATATCCAATCTTCGTCTGAAATTGGTGAGCGGTTGCCACAGAATCAAGAATGCCATTGATGGATGTGACTGTGTCGTCAAGGGTAGACGGACACCAATGTCCTGATTTTTCACAGTACTCCCCCCCCCCCCCCAACGCCGCCGCCCTCCCACCCAGTCACCCCGAGCACAATTCCCGGAATCCCCTTTAATGCGCCCATGGAGAGTTGCCATGGATTTCACGTATATGGATTCCTCCACAGATTTCGTTCATTTTGCCTGACTTGCTCTATCCGGTTCCCCATTGTATTTGTGGTTGAACGCCTGGTACGATATATAGCTTTACATGCTAAAAGTATCATTAAACTCCAGTAACGTAACAAAATTGTTGTCGAACCGCATTTGATGACCTGGTCGCTTCTAATAAAAATGGTTTTCAGCGTTATATAAGCTGTAAATTTATCACTTAGGCCTAAATTGTCTTATTATCCAAACCGTTTGAATGATTTTGAATGTTCTCTGTGATGAGTGCCTGAACACATTGCGACATGGCTAGCCTACATCACAATGCAGGTTTCCCTCTCAAACACTGGCACTGTTCGGTCTTCCTAGAATGTGTTGGTTCTTCAGTTGAGCGGAATGTTAAACCAGCGATGATAGGTCTTTTGCGCACTCCAAGCCACACAGATTCAAGAACTAGCTGGAGGATGCCTGTGACATCTTATTCTTTGTAAACATATTACATATGATGTGTCTCTGCTCTGGAAACGCACGTTTTATGTGTGTCAGGAAACATCGGTTTCCCTCAATGCAAGATGTCGCCGGCGTCCACTCATGCACCAAGTGACATGAGGGAGAGTTTCACGTCGAAATATATATGCATGCAACCCACATCGCTAGTGGCGACGTTAAGCTGAGCCGTCAGCCGCGACATCTGTCGGGACAGGAAAACCTGGATGTTGAGATATGTTCCGAGGAAAGGACACCTCTCCAGTCCCAATCAGGTTACTGGTCTCAAGTCGACTGTGTAGGCAAGGCATACTCGTCTAGACTGTATGCCATCATGTATGCGTTGGGCATATAGCGTGGAGGACATGTGATGGGGAAGATTAGGTGTCAGACATGGGGAACAAGGGAAGGGAGAGGGCCACCCCCCTCCTCTTCCACTCCATCCGCCTCTTTCGCCGCCTCCTCCTCCACCCACTGCTCTTTCATCCCCTCTTCCAGCTCCTTCTCCGCCTTTTACTCATTCCCATCCTCCGCTACCTTTTTCTTCCTCGTCTCCTCCTGCTCCATCGCTTCTACCACCTAGTCCACCGCCCCTCCTCCCCCTCCCCCTCCTCCACCTCCTCCTCCTCTGACTAGATAATATCGCCTATATAATGAGCCTTCCGGATTGTTGGCGGGTATTTCTTTTCACCTCCTTGTACTCGTTGGACATTTTTTCGGCTTTGCGCTCGCTCCGATAATCAACACACCGGCTGGTATTACGCTCGAGAACGGCGAGATATTCATCACGTGGTTAGCAGGACCCGCGATTAGCGCTTGATCCCAATTATTTATTCCCCCAGCGCCCCGCAAAGTGAAAAACCCGGTCGCCGAACCCTTTTCTACCGTCTTCAGGCAGACCGCCGTACGCCGCACTCAGAAAGCAACGGTGTATTCCTGCGCCAGTGCGAGGGTGAACCGGTTCGTCTTTTGTGAGCTCGCGTTTTCTACATAGTAGCCAACCGTTGTCCCTTTGTTTATCTGTGGGGCGACAATTGAATGTCACTGTAACACAAACACACAAGACACGCCCCCCCCCTCCCCCGGAAGGATAAAATGGTAATGGTGTTCCTCTCATTTAGCCACGTCTCGTTGCGGAGATCCCTCTTGTTACATGGTGTATTATCGCCCAATGGGTGAGTTGACCAGTTGCTTACGGAAATGTGAATCGTGCAAAGGCGGCGTCACTTCCATGGTTATGCTGTGAGATTGGGGCTTTGCTGGCGGGGATAAAGAGGAGGGGGGGCTGTTCGTGGATAGCATTAAAAACATAAAGACCTGAAAGTCGATGCATGATTACTTGAGTTATATTTTATATTTTGTCACCTTTGTACTTCGTTTATGTGGGGTAGTCCTCCCATGTGCATGCTTTTATGTAGGTCACGTAGCTGCCGCCCTTCAAAATGTCTGTGGTGGCTCTATTAGTTTACAATAGCATAGCCTGCATATGTGTGTAGAACAGGTTTTTAGTTTATATGAAGGATTATGTTTCTGGGTGCCATAGCCGATGGTCAGGTTTTGTAAGCCATTGGGACCCAGTGTGTTTATTGGCTGTCACTGAACCTATAATCCGTCGTCACCATCCATGCGTGGACGTCAAAACTATAGTTTCAGGTCACCATCCACATGTGGACGTCATGAAAGCTATAGTTTCACGTCACCATCCATGCGTCGACGTCATGAAAGCTATGGTCTATCGTCACCATCCACGCGTTGCCGTCAAAACTATAGTCTCACATCACCCTCAGCGAGTGGATGTTATGAAAACTATATTTTTACGTCACCATGCACGCGTGGACGTCATGAAAGCTTTAGTCTCCCGTCGCCATCAGCGAGTGGACGTCGTGAAAGCTATTAATTTACGTCACAATCGACGCGTGGACGTCTCGAAGCTATAGCTTAACTGTCCATATATGGTAACGAACATTGAATGCATTGCCTTGTGCACCCACTACTAGGGTATGCACCTCGCTTGTCGTGACCGAAGAGGTGTACTCGTCATGCTGACAACAAGTTGTGCAGACGATCAGGCTGCGTCCCTGCGTCATGCCGTCACTGCGTCATGCCGTCCCTGCGTCATGCCGTCCCTGTGTCATGTCGTCACTGCCGATTGGCATCCCATCAACGTACAAGTTATTACGTAAATCGTCCGTGCACGCTTACGTCACTGGTGCTAGAGATACAAATAAACTACGCATCAAATAGTAACGTTTTCCTCTCATATGTGCACCTTAGCAATCGAGTAATCGTGATATCGATTTTGTCGAGCGTACCGTTGGCCATTATAAAAAAGTGAGATTGGGCGCGTTATGGGAAATAAAAACAAGAAAAGGACAGTGGTTCTAATAATATAACCAAGACATTTATTTATAAACTGAATTGTGATTGTAATAATATAACATTTCCAATTGTACAGTTCATAATAAAGATATACAATTGAACACTATAGAAACAAAACTATGATGTAGAAACAGCTAGCACTAGACAGCACTGGCCTCAAAGGCTGGTCAGGCAAGAACGGTAGGGCTAAGATTTGTGCTTCCACACTCATCAATCTTACATGGTCTTAAAACAGCGATGATTTACTAAAATGTTTATCTCTGAACGCAGTTGAGCTTACCGCGAGGCCACCATGACAATAAGTCGAGTCTTGTATCTTCACCATGGTAGCAATGGTGTATAGTACTGGTAGCCTTGACAAAGCGCGCTACTGTTAAAGCTGCTCACACAGCAATGTCTACTAAAAAATATCTAATTTTGCTCTTAATAAGCATACTATTTTTGTTATTGCATAAATATAAATATACGACATGAAAATAAATAAAAGAACGTGTTTGGTAAATGCACTGTTTTGGCCAGATTGGCTTGAGAACATTTAGTTTATTTTAACGTGTATTACGTCATCACAATATGCACATCGTTTACCGACGTTTGGCTTCTCAACATGAGAACATATATAACAACGCAATGTTTAACATTAATACTAGCAAGATCAGACTACTCTCCGGCCAATTCCCAGTGAAGTTACTTTGATTATATATTACGTGGAACATTGCTGTATGAGCAGCGCATTTTAAGTGGTCCCTGCGTCATGCCGTCACTGCGTCATGCCGTCCCTGCGTCATGCCGTCCCTGCGTCATGCCGTCACTGCGTCATGCCGTCACTGCGTCATGCCGTCCCTGCGTCATGCCGTCACTGCGTCATGCCGTCACTGCGTCATGCCGTCACTGCGTCATGCCGTCACTGCGTCATGCCGTCACTGCGTCATGCCGTCCCTGCGTCATGCCGTCACTGCGTCATGCCGTCACTGCGTCATGCCGTCACTGCGTCATGCCGTCCCTGCGTCATGCCGTCACTGCGTCATGCCGTCACTGCGTCATGCCGTCACTGCCGATTGGCATCCCATCAACGTACAAGTTATTACGTAAATCGTCCGTGCACGCTTTCGTCACTGGTGCTAGAGATACAAATAAAATACGCATCAAATAGTAACGTTTTCCTCTCATATGTGCACCTTAGCAATCGAGTAATCGTGATATCGATTTTGTCGAGCGTACCGTTGGCCATTATAAAAAAGTGAGATTGGGCGCGTTATGGGAAATAGAACAAGAAAAGGACAGTGGTTTTAATAATATAACCGAGACATTTATTTATAAACTGAATTGTGATTGTAATAATATAACATTTCCATTTGTACATGTCATAATAAAGATACACAATTGAACACTATAGAAACAAAACTATGATGTAGAAACAGCTAGCACTAGACAGCACTGGCCTCAAAGGCTGGTCAGGCAAGAACGGTATGGCTAAGTTTGACGTCCGAGTCTTCCTTCTTAAGTGGTCCTTCAGAGTTGACGTCCGATTCTTTCTTCTTAAGTGGTCATGCAGAGTTTGAAGTCCGATTCTTCCTTCTTAAGTGGTCATGCAGAGTTTGAAGTCCGAGGCTTCCTTTTTAAATGGTCATGCAGAGTTTGACGTCCCAGGCTTCCTTCTTAAGTGGTCCTTCAGAGTTTGACGTTCGAGGCTTTCTTTTAAAGTGGTCCTTCAGAGTTTGACGTCCGAGTCTTCCTTTGAAAGTTTGACATCTGAATCTTCCTTTGAAAGTTTAACGCCCGAGTCTTCCTTTGAAAGTTTGACATCTGAATCTTCCCTCTCGATCTGGGCCTGCACCAGAACTTCCTTCGCGGACGACGAGTTGCTGTTGTTGCTCGAGGACCGGTTGCCCTCCACGGCGCACTCTCCCCCGCCAGGTGTCCACCGATTGGCGGTGATGGTGCACTCCACCTTACAGTGGGTATGCGAGCCGGTCAGACTATCCTCCGGGGTCAGGCAGAGCCTGCTGCTCTCCTCGTTAATGGTGTTCGGGATACTCAGCGTCACGTTCAGAATCTCCTTGTGTTTCTTCAGCAGCCCTTCTCGGATGGAATGTTCCTCGCGATCCTGGCGCACCAGACGCTTCCGGCGGGAGGCCATGCTGCCGTAGGGGCGCCTCTGGTGGTGGTCGGGGTTGGCGTTGCTCGTCAACACCATTGAACTCGTCTGCTGGGATTTGATGCTGGCGTTGCGCATGCTCCCCGTCGTCGAGCGACTTCCGGTGCTCTGGCTTGAGGAGAGGACCCTCAACAGAGGGCTCTTGCGAGATATCCGGGTGGAGACGTTGGCCGGTGTGTACACCGCCACGAGGTTCACCTGCAGATAAAATAAATAAATAAATACGTTAGCGAAGGTGTCATCCACCTAAGTTTTACACTTACATTGATAGACTGGGATCTCAGGATGTTTTGTTTTCAATCCATTTAAGATCCAAAATTATGTTGTATGTACTCATGTGCCGGTAAGTCCACGTTTTACCACCAGCATCTGGGACATGATGTATCCAACTTCACTTCATTATACCGGGGCGTTTATTGGTATAGCTTAGCCATCAAGGGCACATAAGTGTTATAACGCACCAGGATCTCTGGGAAATACGGAGGGATTTATGCGATTTTTGTTCTTCTATGCCGAAACAGACGAAATGTTCGACGAGAAATAGTTCCTGTAAGAACATATTGATAAATGTACTCACAGCGATGCTACACAGAGAAGTACACAGAGACTCAATGGTATTTGACAGATATACTCACAGCGATGCTACACAGAGAAGTATACAGAGATTCAATGGTGTCTGACAGATATACTCACAGCGATGCTACACAGAGAAGTATACATAACCTCAATGATGTCTGACAGATATACTCACAGCGATGCTACACAGAGAAGTATACAGAGATTCAATGGTGTCTGACAGATATACTCACAGCGATGCTACACAGAGAAGAATACATAGACTCAATGGTATTTGACAGATATACTCACAGCGATGCTACACAGAGAAGTATACATAGACTCAATGATGTCTGACAGATATACTCACAGCGATGCTACACAGAGAAGTATACAGAGATTCAATGATGTCTGACAGTTATACTCACAGCGATGCTACACAGAGAAGTATACAGACTCAATGGTGTCTGACAGATATACTCACAGGGATGCTACACAGAGAAGTATACAGAGACTCAATGGTGTCTGACAGATATACTCACAGCGATGCTACACAGAGAAGTATACAGAGATTCAATGATGTCTGACAGTTATACTCACAGCGATGCTACACAGAGAAGTATACAGAGAGCCAATGATGTTTGACAGATATACTCACAGCGATGCTACACAGAGAAGTACATAGAGACTCAATGGTGTCTGACAGATATACTCACAGCGATGCTACACGGAGAAGTACATAGAGACTCAATGGTGTCTGACAGATATACTCACAGCGATGCTACACAGAGAAGTACATAGAGACTCAATGATGTCTGACAGTTATACTCACAGCGATGCTACACAGAGAAGTATACAGAGAGCCAATGATGTTTGACAGATATACTCACAGCGATGCTACACAGAGAAGTACATAGAGACTCAATGGTGTCTGACAGATATACTCACAGCGATGCTACACGGAGAAGTATACAGAGACTCAATGGTGTCTGACAGATATACTCACAGCGATGCTACACGGAGAAGTACATAGAGACTCAATGGTGTCTGACAGATATACTCACAGCGATGCTACACAGAGAAGTACATAGAGACTCAATGATGTCTGACAGTTATACTCACAGCGATGCTACACAGAGAAGTATACAGAGAGCCAATGATGTTTGACAGATATACTCACAGCGATGCTACACAGAGAAGTACATAGAGACTCAATGGTGTCTGACAGATATACTCACAGCGATGCTACACGGAGAAGTATACAGAGACTCAATGGTGTCTGACAGATATACTCACAGCGATGCTACACAGAGAAGTATACATAGACTCAATGATGTCTGACAGATATACTCACAGCGATGCTACACAGAGAAGTATACAGAGATTCAATGGTGTCTGACAGATATACTCACAGCGATGCTACACAGAGAAGTATACAGAGATTCAATGATGTTTGACAGATATACTCACAGCGATGCTACACAGAGAAGTATACAGAGATTCAATGATGTCTGACAGTTATACTCACAGCGATGCTACACAGAGAAGTATACAGAGAGCCAATGATGTTTGACAGATATACTCACAGCGATGCTACACAGAGAAGTACATAGAGACTCAATGGTGTCTGACAGATATACTCACAGCGATGCTACACGGAGAAGTATACAGAGACTCAATGGTGTCTGACAGATATACTCACAGCGATGCTACACAGAGAAGTATACATAGACTCAATGATGTCTGACAGATATACTCACAGCGATGCTACACAGAGAAGTATACAGAGATTCAATGATGTTTGACAGATATACTCACAGCGATGCTACACAGAGAAGTACACAGAGACTCAATGGGGTCTGACAGATATACTCACAGCGATGCTACACAGAGAAGTACACAGAGACTCAATGGTATTTGACAGATATACTCACAGCGATGCTACACAGAGAAGTATACAGAGATTCAATGATGTCTGACAGATATACTCACAGGGATGCTACACAGAGAAGTATACAGAGATTCAATGATGTCTGACAGATATACTCACAGCGATGCTACACAGAGAAGTACACAGAGATTCAATGATGTTTGACAGATATACTCACAGCGATGCTACACAGAGAAGTACACAGAGACTCAATGGTGTCTGACAGTTATACTCACAGCGATGCTACACAGAGAAGTATACAGACTCAATGGTGTCTGACAGATATACTCACAGCGATGCTACACAGAGAAGTATACAGAGATTCAATGATGTCTGACAGATATACTCACAGGGATGCTACACAGAGAAGTACATAGAAACTCAATGGTGTCTGACAGTTATACTCACAGCGATGCTACACAGAGAAGTATACAGACTCAATGGTGTCTGACAGATATACTCACAGCGATGCTACACAGAGAAGTATACAGAGATTCAATGATGTCTGACAGATATACTCACAGGGATGCTACACAGAGAAGTATACATAGACTCAATGGTGTCTGACAGATATACTCACAGCGATGCTACACAGAGAAGTATACATAGACTCAATGGTGTCTGACAGATATACTCACAGCGATGCTACACAGAGAAGTATACAGAGATTCAATGGTGTCTGACAGATATACTTACAGGCGTTTCTTTTGTTCGCTTTCGTGTTTTTTTACTCCGGCATTTGAACGTCCGTACGATGAACTTTCTGAAGCTCTTGTTCATGAAGTAATAGAGTATAGGATTTAAGGCACTGTTAAAGTGTCCCATTAACAAGGTGAACGGCAGAGCGTCCAGGGCTCCGGGTGCGAACGTCTCCCCGACGAAGTCCAAGTAGATGCTCAGTATGTGCGACGGCAACCAGCACAGCCCGAACAAGATGGCGAGGATGACCAGGATGCGCGCCACCTTGCGGCGACCCGCCATGACCTTTTCGGCTTGCATCTTGCCGACCTTGGTATCGGTCGGGTAGAGATGCGAATTTTCCGTCCACAGTTGCCGGCCGATCAGCGAGTAGGACGTCGTTATGAAACATCCGGGAACGACGAACATGAGAATGAACAAACAGACGTCGTAGATACTCCGGTGGGAGGAGCGCCACCAGATTTCGCTGCAGAACTCGATGGTCTGCATCGGGATGAACTCCACCTTCTGGATTGTCATGGCCAGGATCAGCGGGACCATGATGCCCAGCGATACGATCCAGATGAGTAATACTATCTTCCAAGCGTACTTGACCGAACATAGCCTCCTGAAGGTCATTGGATGGCGGATGGCGAAGTAGCGGTCCACACTCAAGGTCATAATGGTGAAGACGCTGGCAGCGACACTCACTCCTGTCATTTGTCATGAACGATATTTATGAATTAATCATCGCATATATGATCTGTGCATCAAATTTCGTCTTTTATTTATATAGTTTTCCAGTATTTATTTCGTCCATTTAACTTTTTTCAATTATTTTTTCATTTTTATTTCACTTCGATTTTTTTTGTATTACCGCCATTGTTTGTTCATTAGATATATTCAATATACATTTAAGGATATCATCTAATTAACAGCAGGTGCCTCTTTTGCGTTATATTACCTGCATAGCTTATTGCCATAATATAATGATGCAAGTGCCTATTTGAGGCCGATGCTTACCCTGCATGTAGGCTGTGGTTTTACACATGAACTCTCCATACACCCAGACACGGTACACGCCTTGTCCTATGGCCATCGGCATGCATACCAGAGTCACTGCGGAGGGAAACAAAACAGAACAACGTTACTAGCCGATGAAACGAAGATATAAATGTAGAGAGAGACGTCAATGATATAAATGTAGAGAGTAATGGCGTAGTAATCTAACGGCAATTCAAGTAATGAACTTTATAACTATCATGTAAGAAAACATTTTTTTTTAGTTCAGATTTTAGGATAATTATATTCATATATATGATATTACCAGGTAGCTGCATGGCATTAAAAATTGGTTCATGTGAGATGAGAATAATACATTATCAGTGCATAGCACGCCAGCGTTTAAATATATTGATAGTCTGCTTGCCTTCCTGCTTTCCTGAAAATTGTCATCAGCTAGACTACACCAGACGACATATCGAATATCGACTATATATTTGTATACTATAATTGCATATCACGCCAGCGCTTAAATATATTGATAGTTTGTTTGTCTTCCTGCTTCCCTGCAACGGAAATTGTCATCAGCTAGACTACACCAGGCGACATATCGAATATCGACTAATTTGAAAATTCCACGACATGGAAGTTCTGCTTTCCCGCGCTTCCCGCACGTAGCAGACGACACACGCAGACGCTAACGACATTCACCAACGATTCAAGTCACACACGGTCGCCCCCTCTCATTAGGTTTTATTTCCAGGCGTCAAATTGCAAACGCATTCGGTTTAATTTGTCGGTCTCGGCAGGTCACCATTTGAAATTCAAACAGCGACCGCAAGCGGGGAAACCTAATTGTAAAAACAGGTCTGTGTGGAATACGGCTATGGCTATTTTCGATTCTCCGATGTCTCCATTGAGCAACGGATAAAAAAAAGGAGCAAAGGACAAGACCTCTTCATTCCGGAGATTACGTTGATGATGGATGTCACGGTGTAGCACAGACTGCCACACACTGCCACCCCCCCCCCCCCACCAACGTGTCACACAATGGGCAACGCAAAATACATCTCGTACCCTGTCGAAAAAGTTATAATTGTGACTGAACTCTTTCTTTTCATCACCTGATACCGTTTGTTATTAGGCTTAGGCTGGGTCCGCAGCACTATTTTGTAGATTTGCGCGGCGCATTTTTCCTATCAGTTTTCGCAGCGCCGCCCCTGGCGAGCGAATGTGAAAATGCATTGAGGAAGTAGGCGACAACAGATATATAATGGATCCCTAGCGAAGTGAGTCGAAGGCAGAGAGGAGTTAAAACTGTTCTGAATCATCCAAGAGGTGAGCATCACCCACGTCACGGGAGTAAATTAGATATCTTGTCCACCAGGAAACATATCCAGGATTGTGAGTTCCCTCCAATGCTGGTGTAATACGATTTGAATCCGTCCCAACCTTCGCCAGCGGATCAATGGTTACACTACCCGTATCAGGCTCTCCAGAAACGTAAACCAAACGATGGTCCCGGGCTTTTGGGAATATATAGAAAATAGAGGTTGAGGATGGTATATATACTACGGCTGAAAATGGAGGTTGTGAATGGTTGACTAAGGCTGAAAATAGCGGTTGTGGATGGTTGACTGTGGCTGCAAATAGAGCTTGTCGATGGTTGACTATAGCTGAAAATATCGGTAAATCGTTGTGAATCGTTGACTACACTACCCGTATCAGGCTCTCCAGAAACGTAAACCAAAAGAGGGTCCCGGGCTTTTGGGAATATATAGAAAATAGAGTTTGAGGATGGCATATATACTACGGCTGAAAACAGAGTTTGCGGATGGTTGAACATAGCTGAAAATAGAGGTTGCGAATGGTTGACTGTGGCTGAAAACAGAGGTTGTGAATCGTTGACTATGAATGAAAACAGAGGCTGTGGGTGGTTGACTATAGCTGAAAATGGAGGTTGTGGAAGGTTGACTATAGCTGAAATAGAGGTTGCGAATGGTTGACTGTGGCTGAAAATAGAGGTTGTGGATGGTTGACAATGGCTGAACATGAAGGTTGTGGTTGGTGGACTATGGCTTAAATAAATGTTGTGGATGGTTGTAGATGATTGACTATGGCTGAAAATAAAAGTTGTGGGGGGTTGAATATGGCCTAAATAGATGTTGTGGATGGTTTACTATGGCTGAAAATGGAAGTTGTGGATGATTGACTTACTGATATGGAGGTTGTGGATTGTAGACTATGGCTGAAAATAGTTTGTGAATGGTTGACTATGGCTGAAAATAGAGGTTTTGAATGGTTGACTGGCTGAAAATAGAGGTTTTGAATAGTTGATATATATGGCTGAAGATAAAGGTTTTGAATGGTTGACTATGGCCTGAAATGAAGGTTGCCCGCCGGTTGCAATAATATCTATATGAGAGGCTCACTTTTAGTATTATTATCTGTTTGCACCATGTAGGACCACTGGACAATAGCGTTTTAGTCTTTTAAGGGTAGCGTTATCCACGTAACCATGGTGACTGATTGTTATCACCGTGCCGCACCGTATAAACAGCGCGCTGTAAACCGGCTCTATGTAGCGGGGATAATGATGGGCAAGAGGATGATATTGATGATGATGAAAATAATCATGATAACAAGGACCACACTGCTAATATGATATGTATCGGGGGGAGATAGGCAGGGGAGGGTGGTGTCTCTACTTCAGGTGTTCTCCTTGCTGCCCCTTCCCCCCAGCCCCCCTCCCCCCACCCACTCCCCACCCCTCGCAACCTCCGTGCCACTCGCCTGTCCTATACCTACCTATCCACCCCACCCCCACCCCCACCTCCCCCTGTCATTGGCTCATGTCTTACCTAAGACGCAACTCCGACTTAACACCACCTGATGCCTGCGCTTCTGCTCAATCGTCCCCCCACCCCCAACACCCAGAAACCCACCCTTTCGTGTTGATACTGCCCTACCCCCCACCCCCACCCAACAATCATCCCGGTGTCCCCGACTCCAACCCTCCCCCTCTCCAGCCACCCGCCCAACCCGGGGTGGGGTGGGGTCGTCTTTGCGCCTCGGGTCTTCTTGCCCCCAGCACCCGCCTGAACCCCCTGGCGTCACCGGAGCTCCCCCAAGAGACAATTACAGGGAGTTTTGCATGCCAGGTAAAGCACTTTTAATGCACTAGTGATGTCATTTTATACCCCTTCATTATTTGATCTGTGGCAACTACTGAGGTCTGCCACCCATCTCACCACATACCCCCCCCCCCGCCCCCTCTCTTCCCCGCAACCTCCCTTCAACCATACCATCCCGCCGGCCATAACGGGTATCCTTCCCACTTCTCTCGTCACTCTCCCCCCCCCCCTCTCGCCTTCCCGCCCGCACTCCCCCCGGCTGTAACCAGTCTCTCTCGCCCCCTCCCCCATTCCCTCACCACCCCTTCTCTCTCCCTACTCTCTTCCCCTCCCTACCCGCTCCCTCGCTCTCCCCCTTCCCCTCCCCTCACCCCCATCCCCAAATCGCCTCCCTCCCTCACCTCCCCTTCCCCCTACCCTCCCTCTTCCCCTCCCTACCCGCTCCCTCGCTCTCCCCCTTCCCCTCCCCTCAACTCCACCCCCATCCCCTTCCCACCCTCTCCGGCCTCTCCTCCTCCCCTGTCACCCGATCCAGTCAGCTATAACGAGTCTCCTTCTCTCGTTCCCCGCTGCCATCCCCTATCCCCCTCCCCCCTCTCCCCGCTCTCGCCCTCCCCAGCCCCACACTCCCGCCAGCAATAGCAAGGCTCCCTCTCAACCTCCCCCTGCCGTCCCCCTGCCCCCCACCCTCCTTCTCGCTCTTCCCTGCCCCCTCCTTCTCGCCCTTCCCTGCCCCACCCTCCGGCCAGCTATAACGAGTTTTCCTGTCACCCTCCATCCGGCCCCCTCCCCTGCCCCTCACCCCCCCCCCCTCTTGCCCTCCCGTGCCCCACCCTCACGCCTTCTATAACGAGTCTACCTCTCCCCCTCCCCCTCTCCCTCCTCCCCGCTCGAGTGTCGCGAAACTGGGGGGGGGGGGGGGTGAGAGGGAAGAGACACAGCAACACAGGCCAGGTGTTGCTGTGAATGCCAGGGGACAGATATACATATACCGTGCATACCGCCCAGGCAGCGCCGAACATTGTCACAGACCACATTGCGTACAGCCTCCGATATATATAGACGTCTAGGCTACATATCTATATATAGATGTACGTCGAGAGAAATGAGTCAGCGATCCTGTGAAACACAGATGTCACGATCGGTTAATTATTACTCTGAAGGTGCTACTGCCACTCTTTTAAATGTTAATTACACCTGTTTCTTATCTTAACATTATTTCGGAGCTCAGCCAGCCGCGGATCGTACACAGTATAAGCACGGGAACTACTTGATAATTATATAATATGCGCGAGTAAATCGTTTATTCTGCTACTTAGGTGTTTTATGGGTAATTAGGCCGTAAAGACTGGGAACCTTTGACATTGATAAATATGAAGAAATAACGTAAATGAAAAAAAATCGCTAATAAATTTATCGTATTTATGGTATACTGAGATGGATAATTAAATTCTGATGGATAACATAAGGATTGGGGACCTTAGATATTGGTAAATGAAAAGAAAAAACGTAAGTGAGCTAAATTCTTTGTAAATACCGATGTAATATAATAGAATTTTCACATATCACATATTTATCTACTACATAGTTACTTGTGATACGAGATAATTTGTTAGTACACTGGATGCACCATCCCCACTAACAACAAGTTCAACAACTGTAATAGAATGGCATTCAGTAAATAAACAAACTTGGATGGCTGCATTCGTGACGATTTTCAATATATATGCGATGACGCCCAACGGCTATGGTTGTAAGTATGTTTGGCGTTGCCATTATCTATGAGCAGCTTAATAATCGCCTGTCAGGGAGAATTGTGCGGCTGGGTATGCGAGTGTGAATTGAACATCTGCGCCGGTGTCAAACGGAAGTGGCGGGGAGGGGGGTGGGGGAGGAGGGGTAGAGGGGGACGACATGGGCGGGCGGTTGAGGGCAGGTGGGGGAATGGGATAAGGAGAGGATATGCGGGTGGGTGGGTGGGTAGGGCCGTTAAGGGAGGGGGATGAGGTTGGGGCGTGGGGGGGGGGGGACGACATGGGCGTGCGGTTGGGGGCAGGTGGGGGATGGGAATAGGAGAGGATATGCGGGTGGGTGGGTGGGGGGGGGTTGTGGTAGGGCCGGTGAGTGAGCAGGTATGCATCGGAGGGGATATGTTGGTGGGTGGGGGTAGGGAGGGGAGGGGTTTGGCGAAAGTATATTTGGGGTCATATGAGGATGGGTCTGGCATGGTGGAAGTGGGGGGGGGGGGGGGGAGGGGGGACGCGGCTGGTGACCGTAAGGGAAGGGTGATGTGGATGGGTGGGGAAGCCGAGGTGGTGGGTGGTAACATATATGGAAGCAGGTATGAAGATGTGCACAGGGAAGTGGCAGAGGGTAGGAGGGGGGGTGGGTGTGGGTGGGGGGGGGGGCGCTGAGAGATGGGACATAAATGGGAGGATGTTTATTATCATATGGTGTCATTAACCTTGTCATTTTTGGCCGCCGGGGATGTGTGTGTGTGGTTGGGGGATGGGAGATGAGGTGGCGGTATGGGTTGCAGGAGGGGGGGGGGCGGAGGGGAGGAGGGGGGGGCAAGGGTGAGCTGCCTGGGTGTCTTGCGCATTCCGCACACACAATCCATCACGGAGCGGATTGTTGGCACCCCTAGAGGGATAACGCGTGACACCCACCCCCTCCCCCTCTCTCCCCCCCTCCTCCCCCCCTCCCCTCCCCCCTCTCTCCCAAAACCCTCGGCGACACCGCACCGGTGAAGGGAGCCACGTGAGCCGAGCTACCCCCTTTTGATGATACACCGCCACCTGGCGCTCAGACCAACAACACTCCTAACACCTTTTTCCCTTCGCCTCCCATTTTAATTTTTTCATTTGAATGCCATTTCTTGTCTATCCTATCGTCTTCGCTTTTCCCCTAATTTCTTTCTGCCACCCCCGCCCCCCCTTCCCCCACCAGACATCCGTTCCCGCCATCATCCCCATCTGTTTTGGTCCGACCTCTCTCGCTTCTCGCCTGGATGTACTCCACCCCCCCCCCCCGCCAGCCCCCTCTACCCCCCGCCACCCCATCCCTGGTTGTAATGTTACCGTCAGTTATGTGGTTTTGACGACCGCGCCACGAGATGCGGACCTTGGCCTCGGGCGCTCACTGTGGCATTAGTTATTCCCCTCGCAGTTCAAGCCTTCAGAAGCCGGCTCCTTCCAAGTTCTCATTAGGCCCCCTGGCACCCATCCCCACACGCCCTGCACCTTCCGGGGGCCTTAGTAGCTGGGGGTGAAAGGGGCAGGAAGAGAGGGAGGAAGGAAGAGGGAGGGGGAGGGGGAAGGGGAGGGGGAGGGGAGGTGTTGGGCGCTGTGATCTGCTTGGATGGGAAAGGCACAACGTGATTGAAATTATTAATTTTCCAGAAACTCCAGTATTTAACGACGAAAACACGATCCAACTGCAGCATTTGAGGTGTAATTCTGCAACGTCACGGAAACGAATAGTGTAATTCTACAACAGGATTGGGCGTGACGGAAAGGAACAGTCTAATTTTACAACAGACTTGGGCGTCACGGAAAGGCACAGTCTAATTTTACAACAGACTTGGGCGTCACGGAAAGGCACAGTGTAATTTCGCAACAAAATTGGGCGTCAGAGGAACAGTGTAATTTTACAACAGAATTGGGCGTCACAGGAGGAAACAGTGTACTTCTGCAACAGACTTGGACGTCACGGAAAGGAACAGTGTACTTCTGCAACAGACTTGGACGTCACGGGAAAGAACGGTGTCATCCTAGAACAGACTTGGGTGGGTGTTGCGGTTAATGGGGTGGGAGAGGATATCGTGGTATGCGGTGAGCTGTTCATGTGTACGATTCTGCGCCTGAATGTATGGCTGAACCTTGCTTGAACAGAGAATAATCAGTCAATAATATATATATATATATAAATACACACCCGCACCCCCCCCCCTCTCTCTCTCTCTCTCTCCATTTCTCCCCCCCTCTCTCTCAATCTCTCCCCCCCCCCCCTCTCTCTCTCTATATATATTTACATGTGAAATTGTTCCTTTCCTTAGCTGACACCGAATTATCTTCTTCGACCTCTTCATCATATTCTAGTCTACTCTATCATCACGCAACTATCACCTGCCCCTCCTCCCCCCTCCTCTCCCCCTCCTGCCCCTCACCCCTCCCCCCCCCCCCACCTGGCCACATCTGGTTTCCCCTCTGACCCACGCGACTGGAGATATTGTTTTCCGCACTCTTCACGTCATACTGCGATTCAATTTCAAGCCAAGGAGATTGTTTATGAAGGTGAGGTCTTTCTAACCCTTGGGGGCCAAATCATTGTCAATGCCCTCATCTAGCACGGTCCCGGTACCATTTGGAACAGACCCCTCACCCCCCCCCCCACCCCCCTTCACTGCCGCCTCCCTATCCATTCCCGCATATTTTGGCTCTTTGGTCTCACTCTTCCGATCCCCAACCGACCTGAACCCCAGGGTCACCACGCCCCACGCCCCACGCCCCCACAGACAGAAACACACTCCCCACAGTCCGGCGAGGTTTATCCTTGAGTGATCCTTCGGGACATGGCGCATGGCTGGCTCAATAATCACATCATATCGGCAAATTTAGGTGATTACATCAGACATATGGCCCCCAATATTTCAATTCGACTTTTTCTTGGCTTCATTTTCTGAACAATATTTTTTACTGGAGGGTATATCCCCACCCTCCCCCCCCCCCTGCACACCTCCCTCCCCGATACCACCGTTCTTGTCCCTCCTCCTCCTCTTCACTATCCTTTTCTCCTCCTCCCTCCCCACATCGTTCTTCCTCACTTCCTCATACTCGGCTCTTCCTCCCCCTCTCTCGTTCCTCCTACTCATCCCCAGCTTCTGCATCTACCATCTCCTCTGTCCCTTCCCACTTCGTCTTTTCTCCTCCCTCTGGGCCACCTCCTGCTAGATCTCTTCCTTCTTCTTCTCCTCCGCATTCTTCTTCTCCTCCATTGTCTCGTCTTCCTCCTCCTCCTCCTCCTCCTCCTCCTCCTCTTACTCTTAGTTCTGCCCTGATGCATGCTGCGGCCCCGCGGACCTAAGTGTCAGATCCCACAGTGGTACATTGGTTCGTCTGACTCTAAACATGCAGTCACCTCATCCTTCCATTTCAACACACTATATTGTTGTCCTCTTCATATTCGATTACTGGATCATATAAACGTTCGTCAGTTTATCTTTTTTCCGTTTTATCGCCAGCTACCCTGCGTAATGTGCCTTCTTTTCTTGCTTTAGAATTTAATCGCAAATATTTAACTTGGCTAAATTAAAGTAGGCTACTTAACCGTTAAATACGGAAACAATTGGCAAGACTATAAAATTAACTCTGGTCCGGTTGTCTTGAGGCCACGGCCACAGTCACACTGTCCACTAATCGGCCGGCCTCGGTTTAAAAATCTATTGCACAAAACAAGATTGCACATACAGGTATAAAACAAATCCAGAATAAAAACGACTCTATATAGGGGCCGCATCTCCATCTAGTATCCTAAAAGTATCGGGAGTTCTTTGCAGTATCACGCCAGTAGCTATAGGCGACCCCTCCCTGCCCGACACCCACGGCCCAACCAAGGGGGGCACGCGGGATTTCGGGAAGACGGCACATTTACGGCGGTTTACTGTCGCCGTCAATGGCCGCGCGGGTCACGGCACTGGGCCCGTAACGGCTTCCTAAACCCAACACCCGGTCACAGCCCGGGTGGTAAATGCCAGTTTTACTGTTTCGTTTTAATTAAGCTTCCTTGGCGGGGGAAATACTTGTGCCTGGTTGGCCTCATGCTGTTGGGGGTGCCCAGGTGGCTAAGCCCCGGGGGCTGAACGCCCACGGGTTGCCTTGGTAACGATGTAGCCTTCAAAGATTTCCAAACATGGGCTACCTATACAAGTACATACACCGCCCACACGGTAGAATATTAAGGTAGGTCCAGGTGATTTATTATGCGGAGGGTACATGGGTATTCCGTAAGTATACTCACGGGTTTAATCAAGACCACACTTCGTGAATCAAGTGGATCCCTGGTGAAGCTCATTTTACCGAGTCTGACATAAATCTAAGGTCCTTCCATGCAATAAAGCTCAATCATAAAGCGTTCAATATTAGTGCTGCTTTATGGTTCGTAGAAACTATAGGAATGAATCGCATATACAAAGATATTAACCCATATATGATTATTTCTGTGTTTAGCCAAATAGCTAGGTATGTATACTCAATGAGTAAAGAAGCTTCTTGATGTTTCGAACGTTTGTGTCGTTACTTATCTTATATGATAATATCTCTGTCATTAAATTATATCTTCCGATACTCATTGTTGCGTGTCTATTTCAGTGCGTATATATTAAATAAATTAACATGCACACAAACATACTGCTTCATACGGCACGCTAGTTGGTCTCTCAGAGAGACAACATACATGTCTCCCGCTAAGTTACCCTTCCGCCCGCCATGGCCTACATACACCAACACGAGAGGGAAAGAAAATAAACACAAACTTAAAAATAATTCTCGTTGACTTATTAGGGGGTCAAAACACCGTTCGTACGCCAAGCGATGAGCAGGGAATGGCGGACTGTGCAAGGTGGCCTGGGTCCAGGCCACGCTGCAGGTATCGAGCCATCCTTTATCGTAGTCGAAGTACAAGGGGAAACCGTGAAGGGGGAGGGGAGAGGGGGAGGTGGAGGGGGAGAGGAAAGGGGAAGGGGAAGAGAGAAGGGGAGGGGGAGCGGAGAGGGGGAAGGAAGAGGGGAAGAGAGGGGAAGAGGGATGGGGAGGGGGAGGGGAGAGAGAGGGGAAGAGGGATGGGGAGGGGGAGGATACGGGGGGGGGGGGAGAGGGGGAATGGGGAGTGGAAGGGAGATGGGAAGAGGTAGATGAGAGGAGGACGGGAGAGGAGGGAGGAGGGGAACGGGGGAGAGGATAGGGGAAGGGGAAAGGAGAAAGGGTGTTCTGCTCCCATCGCACTGGGTCATACCACCGATGCTTCATCCGGGTATTTCTTATATTGTCGACGTCGACGACGAAGACGCGCGCTGTCTCTGGTGTTTGTATTATAGTGAAAGCACAGTCGTCAGTGGCACATCTATTAATCAATTATTCTGTCTTAAAAAATGTGTGCCATGTGAAGGCAAGAGGGACGGGGATGGCGACGGGGATGGCGACGGGGATGGCGACGGGGATGGCGACGGGGATGGCGACGGGGATGGCGACGGGGATGGCGACGGGGATGGCGACGGGGATGGCGACGGGGATGGCGACGGGGATGGCGACGGGGATGGCGACGGGGATGGCGACGGGGATGGCGACGGGGATGGCGACGGGGATGGCGACGGGGACGGGGACGGGGACGGGGACGGGGACGGGGACGGGGATGGGGATGGGGATGGGGATGGGGATGGGGATGGTAATGGGGTGGGGCCATCGAGGAGGGATGGCGTGTAATAGAATCGTCATTAAAGTCCATCTCTTATGTCCTATGTTACTTTGCATATATTTGATCCATTTGCACTATATTAACGAAATTCCATACGCACTGAATTTATTTGTCACCAATATTACCAATATTAGCCATTTTATCACAGACCTACCCAAAAAAGTAGAAGATAGACAGGGGCAAGTATTTCATTGAATCGTGACGTCACAAGATGAACCGGTTTCGTTGCGCAATACGGTAAACGCGACTTTTGAGCATGGCGTCTATAGGAGGGCCATCGTCCTTCCGCATCGATCGGGCTGCAGGTATGCCAGCACGTTTATTTGGAATTAATCATAGTGAGGGTGAAGAAGAACTAGTGGAGGTATTCGGGCAACCGGAGCATGTGTTCTGCCGCCGTACGTATCGCTTCGACCCATCTCGACTGGAGATTGCTAAGGAACTGTAAAAGTTGAAAACCTCAAAACGCCCTTCGCAAAACAGTAGTGCGAACGCCTCATTCATAAAAAGTGATGCTTATTATATCATGGGATCTAGATCAAAAACCTGCAAATATGTCTTGTAATCAAATAAAATATTAATTGGGCGACCAGCAGGCAAATTGGTGAAAGCTACTTAGTTATTTGTCCCAACCGGACACCATCACGTTCGTGTTTCCACAAGTATTACTATAAAAAGTACGTGATGAACCATATGACTGGATTAGTGCGCTGCGTGCATTTTAGGCTAGGCCGATAAATGCCGCCCTCCCTCCCTTCTGATGTGCATAAAGAACTTCTTTTACTACATACATTTAACCCTGGATCTAGATTGTATGTCTACGATTGGACGGACATCCCCGAGACGACCCGTCCCCTACTGTAGCCTAGCCCACCCTTTCCATTTTGGGGAAGAAACGTAGCCCGTAGGCTGGCAACACACTGGCAGTGGCTACTGCCCTGAATCTGTTTGTTTTCAGTAACAGTCTGTGAGTCATTGTCACGAATGTTGCTCTAACCAACAAGACCACACCTCATAGATGTCATAGATCTAGGTCTATCTAGATCTACATGTGGCACATATTCATCATGAGATAATGTTAACCGAAATAAACATCTAAGTTAGAGCTTCCCTGCTGCACGTCTACATTCATTCAAACACCGCGGGCAGTCGAAGCGAGCGAGGCGCACTCAAACCGGTTCATCTTGTGACGTCACAAATCTGTACTCTGGGCGGGGGTTTAGAAATGGATCGTTCGCTGCTTGAGTTTATTTTGGTGACTTTAGATATTAATATTTATGGCATAAGAGACATTGTAAAATAATTGCATCTGATAAATGGCTTTAGTAACCACTGGGAAATGTATATTTGGAAGTGGTTTAGTAACAAATACCCCCCCAAGAGATGGACTTTAAGCCCATGCACCGCTTATTAATACGGAAAGTAGCAGATACATTATTACTCCATGCAGCGTGCAAGGTATAAGCCATGCGATTGAAAGAGGCGTAGAGGTGGTTGGGAAAGAGAGGTGGAAGGGCGACAGAGTTGTCATTATACTCGCAGGGGCGGATCCAGGAAATTGAAAAGGGGAAGGGGTCCAAACTTGCGACCGGGGGAAGGGGGGGCTCTGAGAAAAATTGCGACCTGGGGATCCAATAATTTTGCTGGGGGGGGGGGAGGGTACACTGAAAACTTGCGACCGGGGGGGGACCCACGCATTGCCCCCCCCCCTGGATCCGCCCTTTTGTTCGTCAGATTATACGGGGGGTAGCACTTCTATCCACAAATCATGTACTTTAAATATAAACCACGCGAAGGACAGGGGAGATGGGGTGGATGGGGAGGGTAATGGTTGGGATACGTCATCGTTAAACTTTCCATAATTATGCAGAAGAAAGAAAATGGGGTGGGGAGGTTGGGAAGGGGGGCCCAACAAAAGAGTAGTCCTTGTCCTCGCTCCGGAAAGGATGGCTCTTCTCGCGCTGTCTCGCCGCGCACTGTCAGTAGTGCCACGGGGTACGTGTGATTTATAGGACTTTATAACGCGTAACGAGTGACGGTTACCCCGCAATTTCCGCCTATATTGTAGCCTCTAACCTGACCCTGTCAAGTTCCTAGCGCCAGTTGCTGTTTCAAATCGCTTTAAATAATCCCCACCTAGCAGGTGTTTCACGTCGACGGCCGTCACGACTCGGGGGCGGTAAGCGGAACGGATGGGCAAGGCAGGGGTGGGGGTAGGGCAGTGGGCGAATGGGGGTGGGGGAGTGGGGGTGGGGGAGTGGGGGTAGAGGATTGAGGTGAAGGAGTGGGGGTGGGGGAGTGGGGAAGTGGGGGTAGGGGTGGGGGAGTGGGAGTGAGGGTGGGGGAGTGGGGAAGTGGGGGTGGGGGAGTGGGAGTGGGGTGTGGGCGTGGGGATGGGGGTGTGGGAGTGGGGTAAAGGAGTGGGGTGAAGGAGTGACGGTTTTGGTACTAGGGGAGTGTGTGTGAGAGTGGGGATGGGGGAGTGGGGAATTGGGGGTGGGGAGTGGGGTGTGGGGTTGGAGGACTGGGGAAGTGGAGGCGTGGGGCAGTGAGGGCGGGAGAGTGGAGGTGGGGGACTGGGGGTGGGGGAGTGTGGGAGTGAGGTAGATGAGAAGGGATGGTGGAGTGGAGGGGTGGGGAGGGCACCGCGGAGGCTGGCTGTGTAGTAGACGTATTATCACACGTTCGATGATCCTTGGCGACCCCGGGGCTGACTGAAGGCGAGCGATCCGGATGACACTACGCCGTGAATCCCGGGATCCCGAAGAAGTCAATCAGAATCCGGGAATTCGTGTGTTTCCTATGTTTACTATATCTGTTATCGGCTCATCGAGGAGAGATACGGACGGGATGGCGGTGGAAAGAGGGAGGGACGGCAGAGGTACGGGATGGAGGTAGGGGTGGGTATAGTAGGCGGGAGAGGCAGACGCCTGGACGCCACACCCCGGATCACGGGGATACAGCACAGACTCCCAACACTTAATAAGCAATGCATGAAATGCGGCGCGTCTGCCACTGGCACCATACCGGAGTGTGCCTTGTACCATCAATATCATGCGCGAGGCTAGGATTTTTCTTATGGGGAGGATAAAAGCAGGCGCGTATGTTGCAATTGAAAAGTAGTGGTGGGGGGGGGGGCACGCTTTGAGTAGGTCTGATAATCTGGCAACCGGGGAATGGGGGTTGGGGGATTCTCCACCTTCACTTCACTACCCCTTCCCTCATTGGATTCGCCCAGTCCAATGATTCGTGTAACTTCGTATACATTTTGAACAGTGGGGTGGTCATCTGCAAGACCCCCCTAGATCCGCGCCTGCATATATAGATAAATATCGAGAGGTGGGGTGTCATTTTTTGGGTGTCAGCGTACTGCTGTGGATTAGATACGATAAATAATGAGGCCCACTATCTCAGTCGAAGATCTCAGCCGGGATATGATCTGAGGGTGGTCCCAAGAGGCCCCCCGTAACCCCCCCCCCCCCCGATCCCCTTCCGTCGCCTCCCACCCCCCTTACACCCCTGCTTTGCCCCCCCCCCCGCCCCAGACATTGACATTATTGATACAGATAATATCGAGTCCCTGGTACTGACAATTATTAATGGGCACATCGCCTCCTCAACGTCTTGAGCGCCCTCTACAGGATTACGCATCGTGGTGGCAGGGGTGGGGGTGGGTCTGTGTGCTAGATCGTTGAGGGCAAAGACCGGTGGGGGGGGGGGGTTAGTGCGAGGGGGGCAGGGGGGGGGGTGGTGGTATGCCGCCTGAGTTACGACGATTCCCACGCGTTCAGATGTTAGATAGTTCGACTGGCGGATGAATATCAAGTATGAGTTCCTGTATCAATCATGCGGATGAATCGGAAAATGGTGAGCGGTAATTGATCTCATGCTGAGCGCGATATTCTCTGGCGACAACAAAATCCCGAAATGCCAGTCCACCAGTTAGGGGGTGTCCTAAGGGGTCCTACCCCCCTTGGAGCGTGGGATCCGTTTTAGTGCAAATGTAGCGTAATAATAACTAAGTTTCAAGTGTTCGTGCCACGCCAAAACAACTTTAGCTCATATTAATCTTCTGTGTTTCCACGCTTATATTATCGAGCTGTAACGCCCCGAATAGTGCAAGGGCATACTTTTTCCACTTGTTTTCGCACCTACCAATTTAACTTCTGCGAGCCAGGAAAGTGACGTCAAAAGGGAATACAAAGGCATATGCTTTTATATTGAGACTCATGTTCTCTCTGCTCATTGGTTTGAACTCAACGAAACGCACTCAACCATAAAAACAATACACGCCCTTGACCACAGATGTCTACGCACTGCATCAAAGCTCACCTGTCAATCTTGTGACATCATTGGGGAATTTTCAAATAACGTTCAGATGCAATGCGCCCAGAAATAAACCCGCCGGATCTCACTTTTGCTACTTTGACGAACGCGTTTATAGTGATATCATGGAATAAAAAATGTAAACTGCTATTAAAACATATTGTTATTTGTTTATCTTCCCTAAACCAAGTTAACTCTGAGCAAGACAAAATCGTGGCACGAACACTTTAACGCGTGCTCCCGCCTTCCTTTTTTCCTTATAAAGACAACTCCAACGTGACATGCCCCCTAACATTTTTTTAGGTGTTACTCCTCCCAGGATACATGCACCCAACGTGGCGCCCCGGTCTCCTATTCTTGCATTCGGCCTTCCAGAAAACATGGCATTCTCTTTCTTGTTTGTGTGTAAGTTAATGTCCAAGGAACTCGACATTACCGGATGGCCAAACCCGAGGACCCATTGATATCCGGTAATGTCTTCTTAGGACCTTAACTTGTATAAAATCCATACCCTTATGACTCAAACGCACCAGTGGATTGTTCTTTTCTTTCTACCGACATTACATGGTAGATCAAAGTTCGCGGGAAGATGTAACCTTGTTTTTGTTTTGGGCAGAAAATATCAAGTTGAAGCGACTCCCCGCCCACTATGATCCTGACGTCAGCCCCTGCCACAGCCATCATGGGCACTGATAGATCGTGGAGATCCAGGAGGTATCTTCTTTTAGTTAAACATCATTAGTTTCATCTGGTGCCACCTCAGTGGCGCCATCAAGTGAGGTCACCTGCAGGGTACAGTCAGCCACATTAACAATGTCCCACTTGCACCAAGTAGCCGTTAAAAAGGCCTTAAACCGTGAAGTCGTATTAAAACAACGTAATTTTCCTTTCTGTCACAATTACGGTTGACAATTGTGGAACCTGCATCCATCTTCCTGGTTCCCTCCCGGATACACTGTGGCGGACTGTGATCCTGACATAGGACAGACCGGGATACAGTGGATACTGTAGTGTCCCATATATACACCGATCGTCCTGAATCCGACCCGGAGACACCGTGGCGGACGGTGATCCTGACATAGGACAGACCGGAATACAGCGGACAGTGTAGTATCCCATACATACACCGACCGTCATATTAAACTGTTGGTCTCGTTGCCTAAAGATCCACGATAAACGTGTGTAATGCTCTGGGACAATGGAAGAATAAAGTATTCAACAACGTAAAATGCATTGCCTTGGATCTGCGTATCTTAACCTAATATCTGTCTACTACATACAAATCTGTAAACTTCCTTCAACCGTTTATTTTTGGCATTACATTTACATATATTTAAAACATGAAATTGGCCGAAATTACCTGTATACGTACATATAACTGGATCACAGCCATGTTTTAGGTGACAAGGGTAGGCGATTTCTTGTTAAACGAAGGTCAAGGACGAATGCTAATAGCACATGTTTCGACGAGCCATTTGTCTCAAGCATGCGACAGAATTATGGGCAATATAATCCCACCTCCTCCCGCTGCCCATTAGAAATCCAATCTTCATTTTGCCAAAACTATCCATATATATGTTAATGACGAGCATCTAGCCTCACGTTAACGTTCAGCTTATGTTTACCACCTTTCCCCGCAGGCTATCGCCTGAAATGTTCCACCCATAAGGCCTCCAGCTCTAACCCCTCCCCCCCCCCCCATCCTCTCCATTCGACCCGGGCCAAGGAGCTGCTTCTGACAGTCTGTCCCCCACAGTCGTTGTCATGACAACCCCATATTGCCTGCCGTATGATGTCCTGCTTTCTTCTGATGGGATTGCCTTTTTTTGACAGAAGATTCATACGCGAGGTTACCTAATACGTACGCCTTGGCAATCATGGAAATCAATTCGTTTTGGCAAAAAAGACGAGTAGGTGATGGTGGTTGCGGTGGTGGTGGTGGCGGTGGGAGCGCACGGCAAGATGGTGGCGTCGCACAGCTCCACCACACTGCCTGAGATTGTAACATGCGTGTCACACGCCAAGCGGTGACCAAAACAACATGTCCCATAATGCATCGCGCGGTGATGTGGTCCGGCGTCTTCTTTCACGTCGACAAAGTCACCGTTAATCGGGCATCGACCCATCCATGCCGCCCCCCCCCCCCCACCCCCGTCCATCCCTCCCGACCCCCTCCCTCACCTACTCGGTCATCGCCCCCTACCCCAGCCCTCCTGCCACACACTAGTTTTCCCGGCGTGTAAGAGGGCGAGATCAGGGAGTTGTTTACATCGTCCCATAATGTGAAGAACATCCGAGCTTTTTAACGTCTCAGCAAGAGTGAACGATCGATTTGGGAAGAGAAGCCGTTTTCACGCCATACCGGGTCGAGAGGAGACGAGGGAGGTGGAGGAATGAAGGGGCGCAAAGAGAAAGAAAGAGAGAGACAGTGAAGGGAGGGGTTAGAGATATTGGTAGAAAAAGAGAGAATGAGACAGGAAGAGTGAGAGTCTGAGATAGTGAGGGAGCGAGACAAAGAGAGGGAGGCATTGGTCCGGAGTAGGTTGGCCGATACTCAGAGCATAACATGTGGAGTAAGGTGGAGGAGGATGTAAGGGTGGCAGAAGACACAAGGGAGAAGGGAGAACAAAGAAAGGTAGGATGGAAGAAAGATAAGAATGTGGGCCTTGGAGCAGAAGGAACGACAAAACATCTAGATGTACAATAGCGCAAACGCAACTTAAATGAAGAGGCATGGGTTGGGTTTCGTGGAGTTCGGCCGGCTGGTCCCCTGGTGAAAGATCTCAGATACCTTCTGGCGACGATATTTACCAATATAATTTGATGTTGTGACATAATATAATACATTTAGTTTGCATGTGCAATATTTTTTTTTTAAACGCAGTGATTTACCTGTTACTTGAGTGGACTACGCAAGAATTGGCTTTATGTTTTAATTGCCTTTTTAGAATATGTCATCAAAATGCTTTCTTACACAGTCACTGCAGGAACATCCGCGAGCGCTGTTCCAGGGAGTACTTGATCGCATGAAAATTGGTCAAGGTCGCCTAAGGACGGAAAGCCCCAAATGAGGTAGGTTTGTGGTGTTGTTTTTTTATCTTATTATACTATTAGGCCTAATAATCTGCACTGCTAATTTTCTGAAGCAAACTGTGATACACCCGTAAGTATATCGATGCTAAATATGTAACATTTAACCTAACCTGAAATATTTAATTAAAGATTTTGATGCTATTTGCACATTATCATACATATAGTTTGCGGTGACAGACGTTGCTTAATGGCGTGGTGGTTTCACCGCGAACATTGTCCCTGAGCGTTGGCCACACGGAAGTCTGACCAGTGTTACAATTCCAAAACGAGGCACATATTTCATCGGACACGGCTAATCTGACGCTCGCTGTCTTTGTGTCCCACCCCCTGCCTACATCCCTTGCCCATTGACCCGATGGCTAGTCTTCCACTCTTGCTGTCTTTGTGTCCCACACCCTGCCTACATCCCTTGCCGATTGACCCGATGGCTAGTCTTCCACCCTCGCTGTCTTTGTGTCCCACACCCTGCCTACATCCCTGGCCCATTAACCCGATGGCTAGTCTTCCACTCTCGCTGTCTTTGTGTCCCACCCCCTGCCTACATCCCTTGGCCATTAACCCGATGGCTAGTCTTCCACTCTGGCAGTCTTTGTGTCCCACACCCTGCCTACATCCCTTGGCCATTAACCCGATGGCTAGTCTTCAACTCTCGCTGTCTTTGTGTCCCACACCCTGCCTACATCCCTTGGCCATTGACCCGATGGCTAGTCTTCCACTCTCGCTGTCTTTGTGTCCCACACCCTGCCTACATCCCGTGCCCATTAACCCGATGGCTAGTCTTCCACGCTCGCTGTCTTTGTGTCCCACACCCTGCCTACATCCCTGGCCCATTAACCCGATGGCTAGTCTTCCACTCTCGCTGTCTTTGTGTCCCACACCCTGCCTACATCCCTTGCCCATTAACCCGATGGCTAGTCTTTCACGCTCGCTGTCTTTGTGTCCCACACCCTGCCTACATCCCTTGGCCATTAACCCGATGGCTAGTCTTCCACTCTCGCTGTCTTTGTGTCCCACACCCTGCCTACATCCCTTGCCCATTAACCCGATGGCTAGTCTTCAACTCTCGCTGTCTTTGTGTCCCACACCCTGCCTACATCCCTTGCCCATTGACCCGATGGCTAGTCTTCCACTCTCGCTGTCTTTGTGTCCCACACCCTGCCTACATCCCTTGTGGCCAGGGTTACCCCGGTAAAGGTGTGGCATCTAGCGGGCTATGTGATCTCATTAATATCCACCAAGCAGCTATAAAGACCAGGCTGAGGATGAAGCCTTTCTTTCCTGGCGGGGTCACAAGTCTTCAGAAGTGACAGCTGACCGTGATTATCTCCACACGGCCACGTAACCCCCCTGTAGCACGAAGGGGCATGATGGGTAATAAAACACCCGGAGGTGTAGTGGTCTAACAGGGCGTGGCCAGTTCAGGCCCACCGAGAGAGAGGGGGAGAGAGAAACAAAACCCCCACGAAACAGTCTGCAGAGAGGCATCCAGCTCGGAATGGGATAATGAGGCATAGACACGGGCAAATGCTCTACCCTGCCCTGTATCAGACATCAAGCAATTTGTCGCGGGACCATTTTTCGTCGCTTTTTTTTAAGCCATTTCATCGCCTCCTCACTCACTCACTGCTTACGCAGCCAGCTGGGAAACAAGGCATAACACGAGAAAACATGCAGCGACAAAAGGTGGTATTCGGTTCGGCGGCTTTAACGATGTAGATGATTAACGAAGCGGCACCATGGCAAAGAGGTTGTTATAGAAGACATTGCTTGCATCATGGGGGCTAGTGAAGCAAACCAGATGTCTGCGCTTTGCACTTTCACAAGTCTGTTTTGACTTTCTTTCGCTTGGGTGTTTCTTGTCGTTGATTTCGCGTTGATTGACTTACTGATGTACATTATATTGTCATATGTACCAGTTGTCTCCTGTATCTGCGGTCAGGGTATATCTGATGCCTATGTATATATAGTTTATAGCGGAAATGTTGTTTATCACAATAGAGTGTCGTCTTCCATCTGTGTGACTGATTGCGTGTGTGAGTGTTTGTCTTGGTTCCGGTCCAGTTCTGACAACGATCTCGACCCACGTATAGAGAGTTGTGGATTAGGATGGCAGATCCATATGGATAATCCGGTCGGTGAAATGTGAATCTAGACTGGTGGTCTAGACAGTGGATCTAGACGGTGGATACAGACAGTGGAGCTAGACGGTGAATCTAGACAGCGGATCTAGGCGATGGATCTAGACAAGATCTAGATGGTGGATCTAGACGATGGATCTAGGCGATGGATCTAGACAATGGATCTAGATTATGGATCTAGGCGATGGATCTAGACAATGGATCTAGACGGTGGATCTCGGCGATGGATCTAGACAATGGATCTAGACGGTGGATCTAGGCGATGGATCTAGACAATGGATCTAGACGGTGAATCTAGGCGATGGATCTAGATAATGGATCTAGGCTGGTTTAGACAGTGGTAATAGACACTGGATTCGGATAGTGGATCTGGCCGGTGGATCCACATATTGCAGATGGATGCAACCGCAGTGTATTAAAAAAAGGATGGAGATGGGGTGGAGAGCGGGTGGAGACTCAGAGGGGAGTTGAGAGCAAAAAGGCGTAACAAACATGAATCAAAGCTTGATTCAGCATTCTCGGTATCAATCTCTCGTGACGATGCGAAAGCCGCCGCTCGATGGCGCTCGGGTCCAGGGTTTCTTCAGCGTGGCGTGACTCCATGGGTCAACGACCTCGTGGGTTCGGCAGTGACCTTGGTGGGCCATGCGTCGGACTTGCCTTGTCCAACAATCCCGACACTGAGTTTGATGGGACTCTTACGTTATCAAGTCGCTAGTTGCCCTACCCCACCGAGCATACCCGAATAAGTACTAATGGCTACTCAACCCCCAGGGTGACTGGGAAGGGGGGGGGGAATTGTCATGAGGGTGGGGGAGGGGATGGTTTGGGAGAAAGGAAAGGGGGAGGGGAGTCTTTGGGAGAGAGGAAAAGGGAAGGGGGGGGGGGTCCTAGCCCCCCCAAAAAATCTATGACAACCCCCAAGTTGGTTGTTTGAGCCTAACAGGCGTTTATAGATCCCCTGGCAGGGAATGGTACCCTATAGACCAGCAGGACCTGAACCACGAGTGTTGTTTGCTCGCTGGCTGGCGGCCAATGGATGCAGCGCGGTATGGATGTTGGGCTGGCTGGCTGGCTAGCTGGCTGGCTGGCTGGGTTTGGATTGCCACAGAGCACCCAGGGTCTGGCTTGGACGGTCCCTCCCAGTCCATAAAATTCGACATCGGCACCTACAGATCACGCGTTTGTCCCGCGACGGGCTTAACGTTTTACCCCGGGGGTTGGCTTCCTACGTCCACACGGTGACTATGGGGCGGGGCGAGTTTTTATTCTCAGCTACAGTTGCTTATACATCACGCCGTCCGCCCTTATTCTGCCCCTCCCCCCCCTAACACCCCGGCTCTCTCGGTCTTCGCGCTGCCTCCAATAGACCTGTCTCCCGGGTTAGCGAGATCCCTTATCAGAGATACTATCCCCCCCCCCTCTCCCCCTCCCCCACCCGAGCCTCACACTCCCAATTCGTACCCACGATCACCCTTCCGCCGCAAACCGCCCTTGGGTGGTCCCGTACCCCCTGCAAATCCTTCATTCTCCAGGGCTGCATTCCACATCCCAGTCTACACCCCCCCCCCCTTAACCAGCCGCAAACACCCCTACCCCCTAGGGCCGAACCCCCTTCAGCGCCCTGGTCGCGGCCCTTCCCACTCTTGATCTCTGTATCCCCGCCCCCACCGTCCCCCTGGCATTCGGATACCGTCCCATTCCCATGGCATTCATGGCCTTCCTCACCACCTAACATCATGTCCCAACCCACCACCCCCTCTCGACCCCCGTTATATGGTGTGACCCTTCTTACGTATTGTCCACCCGCCCGACCAAGCGAACACGCCTTTCCGCATCCCTTCCCTGCTCATCTGGCTGACTCCTTTACTCCCCCTCCTCTCCCCTCGCCTTCATCGTCCCCATCCACCTCTGCCACACTCCCCATTATCCGGCCCCGCGTTCTTCCTCCTTCCCCACTGCTCCACCACCTTCGCCCTCTCCTTTCCCATTGCTAGCTTCGCCATCGACCTCCCTCTCACCCTCCCTCACCTCCATCTCTACCTCCCTCACTTCCCGTATCGCCATCCACCTCCCTCTCACCCTCCCTCACCTCCATCTCTCCCTCCCTCACCTCCCGCCTCGCCATCCACCTCCCTCTCACCCTCCCTCACCTCCATCTCTCCCTCCCTCACCTCCCGCCTCGCCATCCGCCTCCCTCTCATCCTCTCTTACCTCAATATCTCCCCCCCCCCTCACCTCCCGCCTCGCCATCCACCTCCCTCTCATCCTCCCTCACCTCCATCTCTCCCTCCCTCACCTCCCGCCTCGCCATCGATCTCCCTCTCACCCTCCCTCACCTCCATCTCTCCCTCCCTCACCTCCCGTCTCGCCATCCACCTCCCTCTCATCCTCTCTTGCCTCAATATCTCCCTCCCTCACCTCCCGCCTCGCCATCCACCTCCCTCTCATCCTCCCTCACCTCCATCTCTCCCTCCCTCACCTCCCGCCTCGCCATCCACCTCTCTCTCACCCTCCCTCACCTCCATCTCTCCCTCCCTCACCTCCCGCCTCGCCATCCACCTCCCTCTCGCCCTCCCTCACCTCCATCTCTCCCTCCCTCACCTCCCGCCTCGCCATCGACCTCCCTCTCACCCTCCCTCACCTCTATCTCTCCCTCCCTCACCTCCCGCCTCGCCATCGACCTCCCTCTCACCCTCCCTCACCTTCATCTCTCCCTCCCTCACCTCCCGCCTCGCCATCGACCTCCTTCTCATCCTCCCTCACCTCCATCTCTCCCTCCCTCACCTTCCGCCTCGCCATCGACCTCCCTCTCACCCTCCCTCACCTCCATCTCTCCCTCCCTCACCTCCCGCCTCGCCATCCACCTCCCTCTCACCCTCCCTCACCTCCATCTCTCCCTCCCTCACCTCCCGCCTCGCCATCCACCTCCCTCTCACCCTCCCTCACCTCCATCTCTCCCTCCCTCACCTCCCGCCTCGCCATCGACCTCCCTCTCACCCTCTCTCACCTCCATCTCTCCCTCCCTCACCTCCCGCCTCGCCATCGACCTCCCTCTCACCCTCCCCACCTCCATCTCTCCCTCCCTCACCTCCCGCCTCGCCATCGACCTCCCTCTCATCCTCCCTCACCTCCATCTCTCCCTCCCTCACCTCCCGCCTCGCCATCGACCTCCCTCTCACCCTCCCTCACCTCCATCTCTCCCTCCCTCACCTCCCGCCTCGCCATCCACCTCCCTCTCACCCTCCCTCACCTCCATCTCTCCCTCCCTCACCTCCCGCCTCGCCATCGACCTCCCTTTCACCCTCCCTCACCTCCATCTCTCCCTCCCTCATCTCCCGCCTCGCCATCCACCTCCCTCTCACCCTCCCTCACCTCCATCTCTCCCTCCCTCATCTCCCGCCTCGCCATTCACCTCCCTCTCACCCTCCCTCACCTCCATCTCTCCCTCCCTCATCTCCCGCCTCGCCATCCACCTCCCTCTCACCCTCCCTCACCTCCATCTCTCCCTCCCTCACCTCCCGCCTCGCCATCGACCTCCCTCTCACCCTCCCCCACCTCCATCTCTCCCTCCCGCCTCGCCATCGACCTCCCTCTCATCCTCCCTCACCTCCATCTCTCCCTCCCTCACCTCCCGCCTCGCCATCGACCTCCCTCTCACCCTCCCTCACCTCCATCTCTCCCTCCCTCACCTCCCGCCTCGCCATTGACCTCCCTCTCACCCTCCCCCACCTCCATCTCTCCCTCCCGCCTCGCCATCGACCTCCCTTTCACCCTCCCTCACCTCCATCTCTCCCTCCCTCATCTCCCGCCTCGCCATCCACCTCCCTCTCACCCTCCCTCACCTCCATCTCTCCCTCCCTCACCTCCCGCCTCGCCATCGACCTCCCTCTCACCCTCCCTCACCTCCATCTCTCCCTCCCTCACCTCCCGCCTCGCCATCCACCTCCCTCTCACCCTTCCTCACCTCCATCTCTCCCTCCCTCACCTCCCGCCTCGCCATCCACCTCCCTCTCACCCTCCCTCACCTCCATCTCTCCCTCCCTCACCTCCCGCCTCGCCATCGACCTCCCTTTCACCCTCCCTCACCTCCATCTCTCCCTCCCTCTTCTCCCGCCTCGCCATCCACCTCCCTCTCACCCTCCCTCACCTCCATCTCCCCCTCCCTCATCTCCCGCCTCGCCATCCACCTCCCTCTCACCCTCCCTCACCTCCATCTCTCCCTCCCTCATCTCCCGCCTCGCCATCCACCTCCCTCTCATCCTCCCTCACCTCCATCTCTCCCTCCCTCACCTCCCGCCTCGCCATCGACCTCCCTCTCACCCTCCCTCACCTCCATCTCTCCCTCCCTCACCTCCCGCCTCGCCATCGACCTCCCTCTCACCCTCCCTCACCTCCATCTCTCCCTCCCTCATCTCCCGCCTCGCCATCCACCTCCCTCTCACCCTCCCTCACCTCCATCTCTCCCTCCCTCACCTCCCGCCTCGCCATCCACCTCCCTCTCACCCTCCCTCACCTCCATCTCTCCCTCCCTCACCTCCCGCCTCGCCATCGACCTCCCTCTCACCCTCTCCCACCTCCATCTCTCCCTCCCGCCTCGCCATCGACCTCCCTCTCATCCTCCCTCACCTCCATCTCTCCCTCCCTCACCTCCCGCCTCGCCATCGACCTCCCTCTCACCCTCCCTCACCTCCATCTCTCCCTCCCTCACCTCCCGCCTCGCCATCGACCTCCCTCTCACCCTCCCCCACCTCCATCTCTCCCTCCCGCCTCGCCATCGACCTCCCTCTCATCCTCCCTCACCTCCATCTCTCCCTCCCTCACCTCCCGCCTCGCCATCCACCTCCCTCTCACCCTCCCTCACCTCCATCTCTCCCTCCCTCACCTCCCGCCTCGCCATCCACCTCCCTCTCACCCTCCCTCACCTCCATCTCTCCCTCCCTCACCTCCCGCCTCGCCATCGACCTCCCTCTCATCCTCCCTCACCTCCATCTCTCCCTCCCTCACCTCCCGCCTCGCCATCGACCTCTCTCTCACCCTCCCCCACCTCCATCTCTCCCTCCCGCCTCGCCATCGACCTCCCTCTCACCCTCCCTCACCTCCATCTCTCCCTCCCTCACCTCCCGCCTCGCCATCGACCTCCCTCTCACCCTCTCTCACCTCCATCTCTCCCTCCCTCACCTCCCGCCTCGCCATCGACCTCCCTCTCACCCTCCCTCACCTCCATCTCTCCCTCCCTCACCTCCCGCCTCGCCATCGACCTCCCTCTCATCCTCCCTCACCTCCATCTCTCCCTCCCTCACCTCCCGCCTCGCCATCGACCTCCCTCTCACCCTCCCTCACCTCCATCTCTCCCTCCCTCACCTCCCGCCTCGCCATCCACCTCCCTCTCACCCTCCCTCACCTCCATCTCTCCCTCCCTCACCTCCCGCCTCGCCATCGACCTCCCTTTCACCCTCCCTCACCTCCATCTCTCCCTCCCTCATCTCCCGCCTCGCCATCCACCTCCCTCTCACCCTCCCTCACCTCCATCTCTCCCTCCCTCATCTCCCGCCTCGCCATTCACCTCCCTCTCACCCTCCCTCACCTCCATCTCTCCCTCCCTCATCTCCCGCCTCGCCATCCACCTCCCTCTCACCCTCCCTCACCTCCATCTCTCCCTCCCTCACCTCCCGCCTCGCCATCGACCTCCCTCTCACCCTCCCCCACCTCCATCTCTCCCTCCCGCCTCGCCATCGACCTCCCTCTCATCCTCCCTCACCTCCATCTCTCCCTCCCTCACCTCCCGCCTCGCCATCGACCTCCCTCTCACCCTCCCTCACCTCCATCTCTCCCTCCCTCACCTCCCGCCTCGCCATTGACCTCCCTCTCACCCTCCCCCACCTCCATCTCTCCCTCCCGCCTCGCCATCGACCTCCCTTTCACCCTCCCTCACCTCCATCTCTCCCTCCCTCATCTCCCGCCTCGCCATCCACCTCCCTCTCACCCTCCCTCACCTCCATCTCTCCCTCCCTCACCTCCCGCCTCGCCATCGACCTCCCTCTCACCCTCCCTCACCTCCATCTCTCCCTCCCTCACCTCCCGCCTCGCCATCCACCTCCCTCTCACCCTTCCTCACCTCCATCTCTCCCTCCCTCACCTCCCGCCTCGCCATCCACCTCCCTCTCACCCTCCCTCACCTCCATCTCTCCCTCCCTCACCTCCCGCCTCGCCATCGACCTCCCTTTCACCCTCCCTCACCTCCATCTCTCCCTCCCTCTTCTCCCGCCTCGCCATCCACCTCCCTCTCACCCTCCCTCACCTCCATCTCCCCCTCCCTCATCTCCCGCCTCGCCATCCACCTCCCTCTCACCCTCCCTCACCTCCATCTCTCCCTCCCTCATCTCCCGCCTCGCCATCCACCTCCCTCTCATCCTCCCTCACCTCCATCTCTCCCTCCCTCACCTCCCGCCTCGCCATCGACCTCCCTCTCACCCTCCCTCACCTCCATCTCTCCCTCCCTCACCTCCCGCCTCGCCATCGACCTCCCTCTCACCCTCCCTCACCTCCATCTCTCCCTCCCTCATCTCCCGCCTCGCCATCCACCTCCCTCTCACCCTCCCTCACCTCCATCTCTCCCTCCCTCACCTCCCGCCTCGCCATCCACCTCCCTCTCACCCTCCCTCACCTCCATCTCTCCCTCCCTCACCTCCCGCCTCGCCATCGACCTCCCTCTCACCCTCTCCCACCTCCATCTCTCCCTCCCGCCTCGCCATCGACCTCCCTCTCATCCTCCCTCACCTCCATCTCTCCCTCCCTCACCTCCCGCCTCGCCATCGACCTCCCTCTCACCCTCCCTCACCTCCATCTCTCCCTCCCTCACCTCCCGCCTCGCCATCGACCTCCCTCTCACCCTCCCCCACCTTCATCTCTCCCTCCCGCCTCGCCATCGACCTCCCTCTCATCCTCCCTCACCTCCATCTCTCCCTCCCTCACCTCCCGCCTCGCCATCCACCTCCCTCTCACCCTCCCTCACCTCCATCTCTCCCTCCCTCACCTCCCGCCTCGCCATCCACCTCCCTCTCACCCTCCCTCACCTCCATCTCTCCCTCCCTCACCTCCCGCCTCGCCATCGACCTCCCTCTCACCCTCCCTCACCTCCATCTCTCCCTCCCTCACCTCCCGCCTCGCCATCGACCTCCCTCTCACCCTCCCTCACCTCCATCTCTCCCTCCCTCACCTCCCGCCTCGCCATCCACCTCCCTCTCACCCTCCCTCACCTCCATCTCTCCCTCCCTCACCTCCCGCCTCGCCATCCACCTCCCTCTCACCCTCCCTCACCTCCATCTCTCCCTCCCTCACCTCCCGCCTCGCCATTGACCTCCCTCTCACCCTCCCTCACCTCCATCTCTCCCTCCCTCACCTCCCGCCTCGCCATCCACCTCCCTCTCACCCTCCCTCACCTCCATCTCTCCCTCCCTCACCTCCCGCCTCGCCATCCACCTCCCTCTCACCCTCCCTCACCTCCATCTCTCCCTCCCTCACCTCCCGCCTCGCCATCGACCTCCCTCTCACCCTCTCTCACCTCCATCTCTCCCTCCCTCACCTCCCGCCTCGCCATCGACCTCCCTCTCACCCTCCCCCACCTCCATCTCTCCCTCCCTCACCTCCCGCCTCGCCATCGACCTCCCTCTCATCCTCCCTCACCTCCATCTCTCCCTCCCTCACCTCCCGCCTCGCCATCGACCTCCCTCTCACCCTCCCTCACCTCCATCTCTCCCTCCCTCACCTCCCGCCTCGCCATCCACCTCCCTCTCACCCTCCCTCACCTCCATCTCTCCCTCCCTCACCTCCCGCCTCGCCATCGACCTCCCTTTCACCCTCCCTCACCTCCATCTCTCCCTCCCTCATCTCCCGCCTCGCCATCCACCTCCCTCTCACCCTCCCTCACCTCCATCTCTCCCTCCCTCACCTCCCGCCTCGCCATCGACCTCCCTCTCACCCTCCCTCACCTCCATCTCTCCCTCCCTCACCTCCCGCCTCGCCATTGACCTCCCTCTCACCCTCCCTCACCTCCATCTCTCCCTCCCTCACCTCCCGCCTCGCCATCCACCTCCCTCTCACCCTCCCTCACCTCCATCTCTCCCTCCCTCACCTCCCGCCTCGCCATCCACCTCCCTCTCACCCTCCCTCACCTCCATCTCTCCCTCCCTCACCTCCCGCCTCGCCATCGACCTCCCTCTCACCCTCTCTCACCTCCATCTCTCCCTCCCTCACCTCCCGCCTCGCCATCGACCTCCCTCTCACCCTCCCCCACCTCCATCTCTCCCTCCCTCACCTCCCGCCTCGCCATCGACCTCCCTCTCATCCTCCCTCACCTCCATCTCTCCCTCCCTCACCTCCCGCCTCGCCATCGACCTCCCTCTCACCCTCCCTCACCTCCATCTCTCCCTCCCTCACCTCCCGCCTCGCCATCCACCTCCCTCTCACCCTCCCTCACCTCCATCTCTCCCTCCCTCACCTCCCGCCTCGCCATCGACCTCCCTTTCACCCTCCCTCACCTCCATCTCTCCCTCCCTCATCTCCCGCCTCGCCATCCACCTCCCTCTCACCCTCCCTCACCTCCATCTCTCCCTCCCTCACCTCCCGCCTCGCCATCGACCTCCCTCTCACCCTCCCTCACCTCCAGCTCTCCCTCCCTCACCTCCCGCCTCGCCATCGACCTCCCTCTCACCCTCCCCCACCTCCATCTCTCCCTCCCTCACCTCCCGCCTCGCCATCGACCTCCCTCTCATCCTCCCTCACCTCCATCTCTCCCTCCCTCACCTCCCGCCTCGTCATCCACCTCCCTCTCACCCTCCCTCACCTCCATCTCTCCCTCCCTCACCTCCCGCCTCGCCATCGACCTCCCTTTCACCCTCCCTCACCTCCATCTCTCCCTCCCTCATCTCCCGCCTCGCCATCCACCTCCCTCTCACCCTCCCTCACCTCCATCTCTCCCTCCCTCATCTCCCGCCTCGCCATCCACCTCCCTCTCACCCCCCCTCACCTCCATCTCTCCCTCCCTCATCTCCCGCCTTGCCATCGACCTCCCTCTCACCCTCCCTCACCTCCATCTCTCCCTCCCTCACCTCCCGCCTCGCCGTCGACCTCCCTCTCATCCTCTCTTACCTCCACCTCTCCCTCCCTCACCTCCCGCCTCGCCATCCACCTCCCTCTCACCCTCCCTAACCTCCATCTCTCCCTCCCTCACCTCCCGCCTCGCCATCCACCTGCCTCTCACCCTCCCTCACCTCCATCTCTCCCTCAATCACCTCCCGCCTCGCCATCCACCTCCCTCTCACCCTCCCTCACCTCCATCTCTCCCTCCCTCACCTCCCGCCTCGCCATCCACCTCCCTCTCATCCACCCTCACCTCATCTCCCCCTCCCTCCCTTCAACCTCCTTGCCCGCCACCTCCCTGCCCCGCCCTGCCCCGATATCCACCTCCACCCCAGAACTCGCCACCGTCACCCCACATCCATCTATCCACCCTGCCACCAGGCCACCTCCCCCCTATCCCCTCCCTCCTCCCCACGTCCATCCGCCCACCCCGGCCACCCACCCTCCACTTCCCACCCCTTCGTCATACTTCTCGCCACGCCTCCCCCTTCCCCGTGCCCCCTCCCCCACGTCCATCCACCCACCCGGCCACCCACCCTCCACCTCCCCAGCCACGTGAGGATTTCGCCGGACTTCATTACGTCAGGCTCCATAAAGGAGCAGTCCGGGCGTAAACCGGCAAACGGCCCGGGGTGAGGATTACATTACAGAAGGCCCAACCGGACACGCCCAGTACCAACGCTCGTAAGTAAGCATTAATATAATTGGCTAATTAAGTGCATTCGGCGGGCTCCGGGGTTATGGCTTAGCCAATGGGTGGCCACCTCTGATTGCCTGCACCCACCCTTATATATAGATTATAGGCTCTGGCAATCGGTCCCCCCTCCTTTGTGACACAGGGTCAACACTAGCTGCGAGCTCCTCAACCTAGCCTCACCCCTATCCCTCCTCTCTCCCCTCGCTTCATCCATCCAGCCTCCTCCCTATAACCCCGACCGCTGGCGCCACCAACCGGGCTGCCAAGGAGGCAGTCAGTCCTGATGCCCTATTAGATGACAATGACGCAATGACAAGAGGAGTCCCATTCACCTACACCTCGCTTAACCTGGCTTGTTATCACCTTTACGGACATTTAAGTCAATAAGCCCCTAGAGCAGATGGTCACCCAGTCTTTCCCGCCGTATCCCTTCGCCCTTTGTTCTTCCTCTGTCTGTCCCAGCATTTCTTCGAATGTGAGTAGAGTCATTAACGTGACGCTTAGGCAGGGGAAGTTTCTCGCTTTGTCGTTCTTGATTTTTTTTAACCACTTCTCGGCATATCGCGTCAATGGGAGAAGGAAGGGAAAGTGGAGCCATGTCATCGGGGGTAACCCCCTACTCTTTGCGAAGAAGGACATGGGATATTTATCCTGCGACCACACAAAAAAAGGCCACAGCGGGGCTCGAACCAGCGATCCACGTGTCATCAAGCTCTCAGTAGGCCAGAGCGAGCGCTCTAACCCACTGAGCTATCGAGGCGGCCCCTGTCTTTCTTGAAAGCACATATTGGTGTTTTAGTCCACTCTTGTGCACTAGACGGCTAAATGGAGCGCAAGGAACTTCCCAATAACATCGAGTGGCACCATGACACATGTCCTAGATGCCAGTGTCATGGCGCGAACCCACGACCAGTTGACAACTGAGCTTTGGAAGCTGCCTTGTCCTGCTAATTATGGAGATAATAAGGGCTTTGCTACCGCGGCGACATGACTATCTCCGTGCCCGTGTCCATCACCACGTCGGAGTTAATGTAACCTCATAGATTTAAATCGCTCCATGTCAGCCGAACAACATTTGAATCTATTGCGCAACCTTGAGACCGGAAGTCTCCATGATCCAGCTCCGTCTCTCCCGCCAGATGGCGCATAAATATAAATATACGCGACCTTGTTGGGTTACGAGATGAAGGACGCTGGGGGTAAGAACCCTTAAGCAGGGTAACCAACCGACCTCCCATAATAACCCCGACCCACCCCAACACTAATACACTCCAACTCCAACTGGAGGGACAACAGGACAATGCCTGGAGCCATTAACTCTGGTCACACAGGGTGTCATACATCAGTTGCTACTGCCGAGGTTGATATGTAACGTCTGGAGAGAAGCTTACCGGCCTGGATCCCCCCTAAAGCCACAGTCCCGGCCTCCCAAACGGCAAACATCTCCCACATGTCTTCATACATCAGAGGGGGGCCTCCCTGGTGTAGTGGTTAGCGCACTAGACCGCAGATCAATAGGTCCTGGGTTCGAATCCGGGCTCGGGCACCTAATCTGGGGCATGTTTCATTCCTTCATCCTTCATCGTCTCGGGAGGTTCCTTGGCCCAATTTAGCCTGTATGTGCACAAAAGTGGCCTAAAACACCAACATTCCTCCTCATACATCAGTCGCTAGGGGTCTCTCTGCCGGGCTACGGCGACCTAATCTGGGGCATGTTTCATTCCTTCATCCTTCATCGTCTCGGGAGGTTCCTTGGCCCAATTTAGCCTGTATGTGCACAAAAGTGGCCTAAAACACCAACATTCCTCCTCATACATCAGTCGCTAGGGGTCTCTCTGCCGGGCTACGGCGACCTCTTCTCCCAACGCTGCTAAAGCTTCGAAGCGAGTGGTAATGCCAGACAAGGACCGGTGTGATGGCCTGGGATATTTGGTGATAAATTAGGTACCTTACTGGATGCTCAAGTTGACCCGTTTGTGATCAATTAGGTACCTTACTGGGTAATAAAGTAGACCCTTTGTGATAAACTAGGTACTTTACTAGGTGGTAAACCACCCAATCGGTTAGATCAATTGTTACAAGACGGTGTAGTACAACTCATTTGATCATACATATAAATATCTACTTATTAACTAATAATAATAAACTGCTGATGTTTTTATTAATATAAAGTGGCAGTTTAGTTAGATAGTAGACTATTCATTTGGTTACACGCATAAACTGGTACTTTACTAGATAATAATATATGAAGCCACTGTTTTGGTTACAAGGATATAGTATGTAGTAAACTACTCATTTGGTTATGCAAACTCACATCTTACTTGGTGTACTGGGCGCTTTTGGTATACACAATTAGTTTACTAGCTCTGTAACTAGGTAGTTGGGGATAAAAAAAACTGGTACATCACTAGATAATATACTTTGCTACTTTATGATATACACTGGCACTTAAGCAATTGGCAATATACAATTGATGTGGTGATATTTATCATGAATAAACCATCACCATCGGGTGTGATATGGACAGTATGAGTCATAAAACCGTATATATATACATATAATGCCGTACCCATGGTGACAAACCACGCCCATGAACAATCGTCATCGGGTATTGCCGTATCCATGGTGACAAGCCACGCCCTTATGCCAGTGCCAGACGGCGTGCCCATGTATACAAAGATACGGATATGACGTCACGTGGCGTGGCCCAATCACAAACTAAAAGGTCAGCGTTCCGGGATTTCTCATCACACGAGAGCCCAGGGCGAGAATACGACAATGAGGCCCCTCGATAATGAACTGACCCACAACAACCCGGCGCGCTAGGTTCCATGTCCCTCTAACCTCGGCTTCCATCCCTCCCTCCCTCCCTCCCTCCCAACCCCCTTTTTGTCCTTTCTGCCCTGAATTTGCTTTGAATACGCCACCAGGTGATTAATGACAACGACTTGTGTAATCCGAAGACGTCAAAATGGACGTCATACAAATACAGCCCCCCCCCCCCTCCACTCCCGCCAAACCCACGACACCTCCCACCTCCTGCGAATCCCCTAGCCCAGACTTTGCAACACTGGCCGTTTGCAACTGTGGGATATGTAGCGCCCAGCCCCCGACCCCCCCCCCCCCCCGATCAACCCCCAACTCAATCCCAGAGCTTTCAACACTGGGCGATCACGCTTATGGGAGAGGTAATCCATTATATATATCTTTATTCGTACTCAAGGTACACATATAAACATGGTATGAGCAAGTTAGGCTAAACAATGCCGTCCGCCTGAACAATAAACGATTTTAACTAAACACTAAAACAATAGAAACGATTTTTAACTAAACAATAAAACAATACAAGCTCAGGTATATACATTAATGGATGGATGCCTGTTTAACTAGTGCACAATACATTAATTATTTCTCGTAAATCAGCAACGTTTGCATCTTGTTCCCCATGAATATAGCTTGAGTCCCTAAATAGTGCAATTCGCGAATGGAGTTAGCTGTTTCTAAGTGCGTGGTATCGATCTTATCATAAAGCTTATACTTGACATCAGGCGTGCGACTCAAATGAAACTTATCCAACCCATACTTTTGACATACAAAGGTTAAACTGTTGCCAACTGCAGACTGGCTTCCATCAATGGCATGTTTTTGGCACGGAGAAACATATTTGTTATTCGACCTTCCAAGATGACTAAAAACAATTAGTAAACGTTTATGGATATGCACTTGAGCGGAATCGTCATTGCATATGAGATGGAGCAGATAGCAATGAGTGGTATTTGGGATGTCCCATATCCTACGAACGCACTTGCGCCAAGCAACAAAAAACCTTTCCACACTTGCATGACTGAGGTCCTAGAGAGGGCAGCTATATAATGGCATACAAAAAGATTTAAATAATTTATATTTTGTATCCGCATAGACATGTCCAAATTGAGCCAGTGTGATATCGACCCGTCTGTAAAAATCATGTGTGCATTTCTCGATGTCATTAACAGTCTGACTCAAATGGTTTCCTAGATGCACAACCGCAGGTACATTCCTCAGTATTGATCCGTTAAACGTTATGGTAGTATTAACATTTTGTGCATTGGAGAAAACGATTAGTTTGCTTTTAGTGGGATTAAAGTTAACATTAAATTCTTTGGAAAAGGTATCAGCTATATTTAGCATACGATATAGGGAATATTTGGTGGGTGCTAGCAGAGTCACATCGTCTGCATATGCACTTGCGCCCGCAAATACCTGCCCTATGTGACATCCATATCCAGACATTTTAAGTCTATCTAATAGTTCGTCCAGATAAATTCCGAAGAGTATAGGGGACATCACTCCCCCTTGTTTGACACCATTTTTTGTTCGGAAGAAGTTTGAAACGTGGTCGCCCCACCTTATTCTTGCCCCCTGTGATGTGTACATGACTGCCAGGACTCTTGCAACTACGGGACATAATCGTTTGTTGAGCAGCTGATTGAACAATTTGATATATTCTACTTTATCGAACGCTTTAGATGCGTCGAGGAACATGGTATATACTTGGCTGCCACGATTAATATAGTATTGGATAGTTTCTTTCACAACAAAAGAGCACTGGGTGGTAGAATGACCGGCTTTGAAGCCAAATTGCAGGTCTGAAGTCTTAAATACTTTAGCATTCTTTTCTAATAGTATATGATCCAGCAGTTTTCCCAAGACACTACTATGAGCGATTCCTCGCAAGTTTTCCGAATCATTAAGAGATTTGCGCTTATTTTTTGCAATAGGAATAATAGTGGAGGATAGGAATCCTTCTGGTGTACATCCATGTGACAGCATGCTAGTATACAGCAGAAACAGATACGAGTACAATTTCTCCGTGCCAAATTTTATGTGATCTGTGTAGTGACCAGTATTCCCGTCATGTTTATGCTGTTTTAATAGCTTAACATTTGATTTGACGTCAGACATTGCGACAGAATGGTCGGAATAACAGTCTTTATGCTGACACGAGTGATAAATTTTGCTATACATGGTTTGCAACAAGTCGGACATATCTTTGTCGTTATAAGTGGTACTTGAGTTGTACAGAGACTCGTACTTCTTAGCAAACGAATTTCCTATTTCGCGCTTCCCATTCATCCCATCTGCAGTAGTGGGCAAGAGATTATTGGTTTTTGCTCTTTTTTTGCTCACTTCTGACCAGAAGTCTCTCGATTTGTTAGCGAGTACAGCCTCAGATATGTTAGTGGCAATATGGAAGTCTTTGTTTTGCTTTACGCTTCTTATTGCATAGTGATACCGTGCTCTGGTTGAGCGTCTGATATTGGCCAGGAGTCCCTCCCGTGGTGAATTGTTTAGCCAGACCTAAGAGGCAGACGGCCTCCCAAGGTTTTATAAGCTGGAGATTAGTTCGTCATAGCAGGGAGAGGCTGTTATTGGGTGCAAATGTAATTAGATTTCATTAATGGGTGAATGTATTTGGGATTATGCCACACTAGGTGAGGTCAATATGACACAGGCGTGTGAGGAGGTGGGGCAAGGGATGGGGCGTGTGAGGAGGTGGGGCAAGGGATGGGGCAAGGGATGGGGCGTGTGAGGAGGTGGGGCAAGGGATGGGGCGTGTGAGGAGGTGGGGCAAGGGATGGGGCGTCATTCCCTTTTGACAGAATCCATGTATTTGTCCACTATTCCATCGCCATGGTCCACCATGATTTACATACGTTTATTGGGAGGAGACGAGGTGGCAACGGGTCTACTGACTCAACGATGAATCTGTCAGCGTTTGCAAGGATTGTAAGATATTTCCATTACAATGGGACAACAGGGAATGAATGCTACGTAATCGGCCAGTAGCTGTCCAGGACGTCGGGCGAACAAGGTGGGCGCGGAAATACGTAAGATGCAGGACGCCTTAAGGTAAGCAACCCATAATAAGCCTCGGCGATGTGCAGACCTCGGTTAACATCGGCAAACATCGGCGGGCTGTAGCTCTGAGATTTTACGCAGTCTTAATGTAACAAAGCACGAATAAAACACAGCGAAAGAAGTGGTGACATAGGTAAAATGAATAGACCATCGTATAATAAGCTTCAGCGATTTAGAGAACACCTCGGTAAACGTCGACAAACATCGGCTGGTGTCAGTGAAAGGGGAATCTCTAACTATAGTCAAAGTCATAAATGCCGTAGACACACGTTTCGGCCTATATTTTCCGCGATTGTGCTGCGATCGTTCTACAAATCACTGACATGAGAAAACAACACTAGACCATTTTAATGATACCAAACTTACGTTTGTACTGCGGTGTTATCCTTTTTTATGAGACAAAGAATATTTCTCCATGCTGACACGCCATAAGCCCCTTTCACGTTCCGCCGCCATATTGGATTTCGCCACCTAGCGAATGAACGGGAAACTACCAGAGGGGAACAAACTGACTTCCCGCGTCGCCTCTCAGCCTTGTGTTCACGGTGAAACACTGAACCACTGGGCCGAAAACTGCTACTTTTAGCACTTCTACTACAAAATGTAATTAAGAAATCTAAAATTGATGGCAAGACTGTCAGCTTGGATAATAAAATCCCTTAAAATTGTGACTTAAGTATTTTGGTCACATTTTGGCGGGTTTGCGTTCGCCGATGGTCCGGACCGCGGCAGGTAACATAAAGCGAAAATTTGTAGTTGTTTCAGGACCAGTGCCAAACCTGGCAAGGACGGGACAGTGGAGGCCCGTGGGGGGTGGGGGGTACTTAATACCATGCTGGGTTTGGGAAGGTTCCACAGTAAAGCCCCAATTTTTCACTCTAAAATCAAAATCTGTAACCGGCTGTATCGTCGCCGCTCCACGCAGACACCGCTCGATTTATTCTTTTTTCTTGCAAACCCGCTCTATAAATGGACGATAATTTTCGCTCAAAGGGGCATCTTTTTCGTCAGAAATATCTGTTACATAGGGTATCGTTTTCATCCATAGTCCATATGATATATTTTTCGCTCAAAGAAATATTCCATATGATGAAGCTCCATTGACCACAAACGTCAGCCATTTCACAAACTAAAACAAGGAGCGTGCGCGAAGCGTTGCCTGGCAATGGTTGCCATTGGATGCAATGAAGACAATGGATACAGTACACGTCATAACAAGCACGTGCTCCTCCTTTTAGCTTTGTGGTCAATGGAGCTTCATCATATGGAAAATTTCTTTGGATAACACAGAAAGAAATAATCAGCAAAGAGAGGAAAGTAAGTCTAAATCTGTTGGGTCTTAGTTCAGTGCAGCCAGCCAGAAAATATTTGGGTGATTGCTCTAATATTAACGAAGATATCGGCAAAAAGGAGTGTGAACGGCATTAATGAATTTGAGTATATAACTTATAAGTATAAGTCAAAGTCAAAAGTCTGCGCAGGTCGAAATTTGCAAAATCAATTTCAACAATTAGCATTTAGCCTATTAATCCCATTCTAGCAGACGTCTGTTTCCTTGTTGTTGTCGCCATTTTGCAATCGTCGTTTCACATGTCTCATGTATTCTTGCGCGGCCGCGTTTTGCATATTTTCCGTGACGTCGCTGGCCCAATCTCTACATGGCGCTGTTTCAGGGCAGCGCCATCTGGCGAGTGTCGCTATGATGGGTACAGAGCAGACGCCATATTTCTTGAAATGGACGCGCAACAGCTTATCTTAAACGTTTTTAAATTTTTCGAACGTGAGAAGAGCGAGGGCGGTTTGATAATTTCGTTGAAGCGACTGCGTGAGAGGACCTGCACCGCCTTGGGTATTACAACAGGCCAACTGCGACATGCACTTCTCAAGGATCATAACGTGAACGGTAAGTTCAAGATTTCGCATCCCATATTCAAGACGTTATGATCTTCTGTTTTGGTCAAGAAATTGTAATAGGCCTATAAGCTTACTTTCGTAAAAACGTGGCCAAGACCCGGGGGTAGATGAGGGTGGGTGGGGGGTACTACATATATTTATGTATGTATATATGTGCCACCCAAGTGGCACATTTCCGCCTCTTTTTCTCAATCCCTGAGCAGAAATCTGCAATGTCTCTCAATATGCCCTTCTGAGAAGTGTTTTCAACAAAATTGCAGCTCTGGACTACATATTTCAATTGATATCAAAAGTGTTAAACTTATTAGGCGCCATATAGTTTTCTATCTATCCCTATTGCTTATTTTGATATTTATCTGTCAGTGACCAAAAAATCTTGCCCTTTTCTGTCGTTCTCCATACGCCCCCTATGTCATGGGCGGCACATGCACCCCCACTACCGTAGTAATATAGTGCCCCCTCTACCCCCGAGTGGCAGGATAACGGATATTCAAAGTACCGGGGGGATTGTGGGGGGGTGTGCGTCAAATCCCACCATCCATCAGTAACTTTTACTTTGAAACCCCAAAAGGCTACCGCCCCTCTGCCTTGTGCTTTGACAATCGTACAACAGGGATTAACATGACTATGAGATGCAGACGACACCCAATGGTGTGCCCTATCAATCCTGACAAAAAACTAATTTTTTTCAGATGCCACCGCAGTTGCTCAAAAGCAAGGCAGACCATCCACGGTTGACGACTTTGATTTAGAAGTGATTCGCCGGGAAATCACTAACAGGCTGCAGCGCGGAGAAATAGTGCAACTGTCCGGTTTGCGTGCCCAGCTGAGGCAGCACGATATGAACCTGTCCATATCCACCTTACGGCGAAGTTTAGACAGAATAGGATTTAAGTGAGTTTCCATGGTTGTTAATTTGTAGTTATGCCCCGACATAAAGCACATTATAATTTTGCATTAATGTATAAGATGTTTGAGAATATAAGAAGACATTATGGTGGTACATTATGATGGTAACCCGAATGATAGATGCAAAGAGCAAAATTGTGGATTGTGCACAAACTCTTTGAGTATTTGCATGTCTCGAGTTATTTTTTGAGAAAGTACCTACGCTAAAAGTATTAGTTAATATATATCTAAATCTTAGGACTTTAAATTTTATACTTGTAATAGAATACTGTTCATATGGAAGAGAGCCGAGTTGCACAATTTGATAAAAATAAGGAGGGGTTGGGATGGGGACCACAGTGAGGATGTCCCATTAAAAAAGAACTTGCGAGGCATTATTCTGTGTTTTGATTCTGCTGATATCTTCCTTGTATATGTCATTCAATAGTTGTAATGTGCGTTGAACTGTTTTACAGGTACCAGGGTGTCCAGGCTGGCGCCGACAAAGAGGTGCGGGAGCGAGAGGATATCGTGGTGTGGCGTCGCCGCTACCTGCGCCAGGTTGCCCAGTACCGGGAGCAGGGCCGACCCCTGGTGTACACAGATGAAACATGGGTGAACGCGGGCCACGCCCCAACAAAGGAGTGGTGTGCACCAGGGGTTGTGCGGAAAAAGAAGCGCGTAAGCGGCAAGGGCGGAAGGTATGTTAATTATGACATCAGCCACAACCGATTATTTAAACGAATGTGACAAGCACAGAGTATACGACAAACGCAGACAGGTGGACGGTAGGGGGGGGGGGGGGTGAGAGAGAGACCTACAACTTCTAATAATAATGCACTGCCCCCCCCACCACGCCCACCTTGGCTGTCCTCCATTCTGTGTCCGTTGGTTTACTCCGCCTTGTGGCGACAAGCTACTGTTTTCTTTTATCTCATTCAACTTTACAAAAAGTAGCAACGTAAACAAACTGCTACCTACCATTCAGTACCTAAAACACATTGCGCTTCGTAACAACCCATACTAAATGGCATTACAGGTTTTCGTGGCATTCTCTCCCTCAGGTGGATTGTCACTGATGCCGGCGGCGAGGCTGGGTTTATCGAAGGTGCCACCTTGATAGTCAGGTAACAGAAATTTATACGTTCGTTGCAAATAAGTTTCGTATTATTCCATGATTTGGCATAGTCTGTGATACCAGACCAGCAAACCTCGAATACTGAACAGATTATGAAAAAAAATGGGGCTCATATTAATTAATTCGAACATATTTAACGGCATGAAATCCTGTATGAAGCATAGTTTACTCTGGCATTGCACTGTTCCGTTGCTACAGAGCTCAACGCGGTACCGGGGACTACCATTGCGAAATGGACGGTCCCCGGTATGAGGCCTGGTTTAAGGACCAACTCCTTCCTGGACTACCACCAGCAAGCGTTGTGGTGCTGGATAACGCACCCTACCACAACGTGCAGACCGAAGAATCGAAGTCGCCTTCATCTGGGTCCCGAAAGGAGGACATCCGTACTTGGCTTGAGGCAAAAGGTTAGCAATTAAGAGAATCCAAAATGGTTTGGTCTTGAACTCTGCAAGGTAATACCAGAACAGCTAGCTCACTTTGGATTTGTAAGATTGAATTTGAACAGTTATCAATTGGTTCATTATTAAGGTAATACACTTGATCGTCTTTTATCTAAATTAATTAGCGCGCACTTACGTTAAGAAAGCACGATTATATTTGAGATGAACCCTGTCCCTGTTTGTTTCATCATGCATCCGTATAAATAAGGTGACGTCTCATATTTCTATAAGAATAGATACCATGGCAAAGTGACGAGGAAGCTTATTTATTATCTTAATATAACTGTTAAATTGGCATAAGTGTACATATTGATTGCTTTGTTTTTTGCGATGAGTTCGAACTTTAATTGTCTGGTTATTTCGTAGGGGTGGCGTTCAGCGGCGACATGCTCAAAGCGGAGCTGTTGCAGCTGGTCGCCCAACACCGCCCGGCAAAGAAGTTCCGGGTGGACGTGCTTGCCGAGGAGGCCGGCCACGCGGTCCTTCGTCTGCCGCCCTACCACTGCGAGTTCAACCCCATCGAGATGGTGTGGGCGGTGGAGAAGGGCCGCGTGGCATCCCTCAACGTCACACAGACGATGGCGGACGTGCGGGCCCTGTTCCTCGCTGGAAGGGAGAAGGTGGCCGACCGCAACATGTGGCCAGCCTTTGTACGGCATGGTCGTAAAATTGAGGACCGGTAAGGGTGTCAAAGAGCAAGAATATATCGAATATTATGTAATTGCTTTTTATGAGTTCAAGAAAAACAGTAAATGAAAAAAAGTTCATTTATTAAATATTTTTAGTTTCCCAGCTTACTTTGAAGTTTTTCACTTGTACATCTTTATGTCTTTCTTTGAATGAGAGTGAAAGTCTGAGCCATACATGCGGTTTCATTATTCGAATCCTATCCAATCAAAATTTGATACCAACCCCGGGAGTGGAGGGGGGGGGACACTGTTATACAAATCTGGCGGGGGGGGGGGGTTCTTCGGGTGCCCATTAATGCCTGAGTGAGCGGACATTTATCATTTACGATGAAAAAGATTCCCCTACAGAGCTGATATTTTAAAACTTGCAACCGAAGGGAGGGTGGGGGGTGGGGAACTTAGACAATTGTGTGTGTGCACAGAGCGTTAACCGACCGGGTATGCGTGGAACGGCGACATACCAAAATATTATCATTTTATTATGGCCATTTGTCTTGTTCTCAGTTACTGGAACTTGGATGGTATCCGAGATGCCGAGGGCGTAGCTCCCGTGGTCGTTGACCTCTCGCAAGAGATGGAGGTGGAGGAAGCGGCCGTGGATGGAGGGGAGGTGGCGCTCGGTGGTGAGGGGGACGAGGCGGACGTGGTGACAGATGCCGGTGACGACGAGCCGCGTTACCTATGCGCGGCGTGTGGTGGGCTCTGGGGGAACCAGGGGGCAGAGACTTGGTTCGGATGTGTCACATGCGACTCCTGGTGGCACGAGCAGTGTCTGGACAGGTATTTAATAATGTTTGCAGAACAAAATAATCTTTTACATGAAACGAGTGGTAACACTGAAAAGTATAAGAATTTAACGCTGCTATTGTACACATGTGTAGAAGGGAGGTTATAACTATAAAGCACTGGTTCTGCAGAAATCCTATAGAATGTGTCCTGTAGAGAAAATGTTAAAAACACTTTAGAGGTGACCCTGCTCGATGGCATCCCTTTCAGGGGAACCTCAGAAAAGAAATGATGTTTAAATAAAAAAAAAAAAAACTTTAAATGTAAAAAGGGTATTATAATTTAAACCTGCAATTTTTAGACAACGGTAAAAGCTTTATATATATTCTATATTAGGATATTTTCTATAGAGACGCCATTTACATGTCCAAACAAATCCTATAGAACAGTACGTGTTCTACAACAATTCTGTAGAAAAGTGTGCTATAGAAATTCTGTAAAATGTTTGTGTCCTATAGAGACGCTATACTGATATGCACCTATAGAAATATTATAGAACACTACTCGCTACATAGAAATTCTACAGAATGGTTGTGTCCTGTAGAGACACCGTAAAGACACCTATAGAAAGATTATAGAACACGGTATGCTCTATAGATTTTCTTTCTCCTTATAAGTTATGTGAGACATGTTAGCAGGGATATGTAGCTGTGGGTCTACAATGTTTATTTCTAATTTTCATTTCACATACGCAAATACTTTATCCACCACCATTGCGTGTTTGTAACGTGGCATTAAAGAATTTGCACTTATGAGCTATTGACGAAAATTTTCTTGCGTCGTTTCAGTCTTTCATTGGCCCGGGTACATGCATCGCTCGCCGAAGGCAATCAGGATTGGTTGTGCGAGCTGTGTTTGGTGCGGCGCCTCCAGGCCGGCGACACATCCGTGCTGCCAGTCATAATGAACCGCCCGGAAGAATAGTCACCCCTTAATTTACACCATTTACACTGATATTTTTGACTTATTCTATTCATTGATTATTTATATTAAGCTGTCTTTGCCGTTTATGGTTGTCAACTTTTACAATATTCAATAAATAGCCTTATACCGTTGATGTTAATGCCGCTTGTTATTTACCAGCTAATAACTCCACGGGCCCACACAGCCAAGGGACGGAGAGGAGCTCAGTTCATATATACAGTATATATAGCGACCGCGTGTCAAAACAGGTTTCTCTGGATTCAACATGCGTCAGCAACATTATATATGAAGATAATTACTTATAAAGAATTAGCGTGACATGTCGCCCTGCGTGCCGAATATGCTCATATAATAGTGGACCTGTAGTTTTGCGTTATGATTCTATATGATCCTTGCTTAACGATATGACGTTATGATGCACCCATTCACATTATTTGCGGATTCACTTGTTCCAGATAATACGCTTGGGGAATTTCTGATACAATATATATGTAAAAACAAATATTAAAAAAAAATGTGAAAACAAAAATATTTTTGGCATTTAAGGGGGGGGGGGGGGGTGGGGATTGTTCTTCGCAGTTCACGAAGAGCTAAAAATAATGAATTCCACGCGTCACACAATATAGTTCGTCCAGCCAAAGCACCGCCGCGCAAGGCAGCGTGACGACATCGCAAAATGGCGACAACAACAAGGAAGCAGACGTCTGCTAGCATGGGATTAATAGGCTAAATGCTAATTGTTGAAAGGTTGAGTTGTGAATATTGTATTTTCTAACACCGGAAAGTTTATAGGTAAGATTTCAGACAGTTTTTTTAACATCGAAGCGTACATTTTTTCACAATTTGCAAATTTCGACCTGCGCAGACTTTTGACTTTGACATTCCCAGGGAATCCTCAATTCGTGACGTCATTCACAGGGTATTTCCCCCAGAATGGCTCTTCGGGATAAATTCGAAAAACTCAAGAAAAAACATCGAGAAGACATGTAAGCCCCTAAATACTTTAGAAAACATTCGTGTAGATCATAATTTTATCGGAGACCATTATATATAACCAGATTGGTTAAAATGTGAACACAAGGCGTAAATTACTGATAATTGGTGTGAAATAAGCTGGCCCAAAAAATATTTGTGAAATAATATTTTCAAGCTTCAGGACCTGTTTCTCGGGAAATTCGCACGGCTACATATTTCTCTTTATTTCTATTACAAGAACTGTGTTTTTAAAAGTTTTGAAAAGTGGTTTGGTGTCAAGATTTTTATTTTTGCCGAAATTATAACCAATTTTGTGAAGGTGGTCATTTCAAATTTTGGCAAAAACTGTCCTGATTTTGCATAATTGCACTTTATTATTACCATTCTGTTATTTGCTGTGGCTATTATTTACATTTTTGAATATTATTTCTGTGTTGCACTAGGTTTAAGCTTTCTAAAGAGCTATTACTAATGATAATGACTTAATATTGAGCTAAAATTATATATTCGTGGTAGGTGTCAATTTTGGGTCATTATGTGAAATGGGGGCATACTTTGAAAACGGAGAATATTTTTTTAACGGGACGGTAAAATATCCAATGAAATCACGGCGTAGGTTGGTCAAAGGGGGGTTGGGCGGGGGGCTTGAGGGGTGGGGCGGCGGAGGGGTTTAGGAGGTGGGGGTGGTAGGGTGGAAGCAGGGCGGTATATCGCTGGCGCCTGGTGCGCCTAGGGCGCCATCTGGCGAAGAATCGCTTGAGAAATCCGGCGACAGAACCGTCGTGTGTCTGTCGCTCTGTAGCCGGTACGGGCGGGAGGGGTTCGGATGGATGATGATGGGTGCAGATGATGAGTGCAGATGATGGGTGTTTTCATGAACGGACCAGATGTAAATGCCAACGGCTTATACCGCCATCCTGTAGGGAAATAACAAGTCAGATCATCGTACAGTAACGGCATGTTACACTCCCCTTTCTGTGGATGGCCCAACTGTGATGTCGACTTGTCCAACTTGGACAAAGGGATCGGTGACGCAGAGCAAACAAAAAAAGGAAAGCGGTTGTCCGCAGGGTATCGCGTTTAGCAACGGAGAGTGCTCCTGTCAAGGAGAGAAATATGTCGCCTTCACGACAAGCTATTACTAATTCAAACAACGAACGCTGGATCGTGAACGACTTTTTTGTTTGCCCCCAAGCAATGGTTTTTCGCGGATTGACGCCAATTCGCCAATTCGCCAATTCGCCAAAGATGTCGTGCATGTAGTTATTGTTTTAGCCAACGGGGTTTGACGGAATCGCAATTCAGTATTTACCAAAACAAGAGCGGAATCATAGCGGAAACCACGTGGTGTGGTCACATGACTTATCACATTTCCTAATGATATATGCATTATCAGCGGAGGAGGAACTAGTGAGATTCACGACAAAGAGTAGGCAGATAGGGAATATCAGAGACAAAGAGTTTCGCATAACAGTAATCTGCAACATAGTGAAACCCTGTTGTTCCTTCGTGGGAGCGAATTTCCTCAGCAGCAGCAGCAGCAGCAGCAGCAGCAGATGTCAAGATCAGGCCCCACGCGGGCACAACTCCTACGCCGGCCGCCATTTGTGCTGACCGGGTAGCAATGAACATTGATGAAGCGTGACGCGCTAGTGACGTAACATTCATGAATATTAATGTCGAGATTTTCTGGCGAATTTAAGGCGCACCGCATTATCATGTCCGAATCTCAATCAAGAGTCATCATGGAAAAAATACATAAATAAATGAGTAATAAAACAAAAATATGGACACAAAAATACATTAGTTGTTATTACTAAATAACAACGAATGTGTTACTCCTCTTGAGGTTATTTGAGCATTTCTTGACGCTTAAAGTTAAAAGTCTTTCAAATTCCCACATCCGGGTGGTTAGACTTTGACAACAAAGGATTCGGACGCTATGGAATACTAGCCCTGATCCAGCTTGTTAAACGGGGATGTAAACACTGATAGACAGGCTCCACACTGTGATGCAATTAAACTTTTAAGGAGCGTGTTGCTTTTCTCTAGCTTATTCGAAAACATGCAGTGAAACAGTATTTCTTGCTAAAAAAAAGTGTTCAACAGTTCAATGTTTTAATTTCACCACTCAAGACACCATGCAGTGGGCACATTTCTTTGGGCCAGGACCGGTAGGCCACCCAGTATACTTAAGCTCTTATGCCGGTCACGTTAGAGCGCAGAATGTCAATGAAACCAGCTAAGACTGTTCAATCAGCCGCTATATCTTCTCTAAAATGTCCTGTGCTGTTTTAAATCGGTATGGGTAAACCATGAAACGGACTCTGTTTTGCGAAACAGAGCAAGAATAGGTGAAACAGAGTGGTTGGTGGCCGTTTTGGCGGTATTGGTAGTGCGACGTTGTAAACTGCGAAGCCATGCGATTGGCAGAGAATATAATGGAATGGCTCGCTCATAGCCATCGGCAAATCCTGTGTTATTACCATATCAATATCTCTTTGAACATCAGTTGATACTTGCAACATTAAAACTGAGTGTTATTAAGGTTACTTGTAAGGGCTTTAGATCGATATGTGACATGACATCTCGCTCAGTCACGACAACGATCAGCGAAGGTGTCATTTATACCCCCTGTTGCGTTTAACCCCTTAACCTACTTAACATCCCCCTCACTCCACTCCCACCCTACCCGGCTTCCACGGGCTCAAGATTTCAGGACGCAAACAACTACTAGGCCGCAAATATCGCATAGATTGTGTACAATGTAGATTTGGTGTATTCGTGGTGGCGCATAAAGAAATAAATGAATTAAACTCATTAAGAACATGTTAGCTTGGATTTAGCAATGCCAGATGGCGCCACTGCAGATATTGTTATCAACAAACAAGATGGCAGATGGGTTCGGTGGGTGAAAGACTTTACGGCTCTGAAATGTTTGGGTTTTCCCCTCCTTAATGGATATACCTTATTGGATAACATGTAATACTACGTAGTTTACAACATCGCACAACCAATACGGTCACCAACCACTCCGTTTCACCTATTCTTGCTCCGTTTCGTGGTTTACCCATACCCGTTTTGAATGGGGTACATACCGAATGGATGCAGGTGCACCAGACCTGAGTGAAATAATTGTCAGGCGGTAATAGCTAATGCGTAATGTACTTATTCAGTCCACCTTGGGAATATATACCCAGGTTATCAAAGAAATGCGCCCAGTGTCTGACCTGACACTTCAAGCAGGCACAGAATATATGAAAGATAAAATACTATGGCTGGCTTGAATTCCAATGCCAATGGGGCTACTAATAGAGTAATTTTTGGCTAATATCCCTATTAACTTGGGATATAATTGCCTGTGATGTTTTTTTTTCTGTATTGAATGCCAGTGTAAGCTTACCATATTATCCATAACCGGGGGGCAAAGGGTATTTCCATTCATAGTGAATGGGCTTTTCATTACACAGTGAAGTAGGAATGAGGAAAATAAATCTTCGTTAACTAGGAATTGGATAGACTGTTTGTTAGCCAACTGTCAGACTCAAGGAGTTAATTTAATTGTGAACTGAATTTTATATTAAATAACCGTAAATCATGAAATCATCAATTTATGACACTGATTGAACATAGCGTGTAACTTGTTTATATGAAATTTATTATTCAGTTATTAATTGCTATAGAGAAATACACTTTCTTCATTTTATTGATTTGAATTTGACTATGAACTTTCACCAGACTGATCCTTTGATGTGTGATTGGTATCTTTATATCTATTTTGTGAAGACTTAGCTATATGTGTATTATTTTTACCTGAATAATACAACTGTGCAATTACTGCGTCTGGTATATGCATAAACACATCAATTACTATAGGTCTATGAGTAACTTCAGGTTCTTGCATGGATATAATATATATTTTTAATGGGAATATATAATAATATGGTATAGCATATAAGCACCATGTAACATTTTCGCTATTGATATTATGGACATAATTCTCAATGTTTCTTAGGCAATGTTTGTATGATTACCAATCAGAAAGTTTCTGTTAAACTGCTTTTACAGACATGTACAACAGTTTCACAGAATATATGTCATGTGTACACCTTACTTTCAGATATTGCACTATGTAATTAAGTTTATTATTAACTTTGCAGAAAAGTATATATGTGCTCGCCTTTGCCATTTTATGCCAGCCTTTTAGTGTGCATTATTATTGAAATTTTACTTTATCTTATATTTTAGGATCAGTCAGTACCTACAGCTGCAATGTCTCCTGTAGCTTATCTTCCAGACGAGAAGTAAGTTTATCTTTACCAGTTTGCAACTTTTATTTGTTACATGTATGCTTAATGGTTCTTTAATTTCTATAATCCTCAATCTATTAAACATACCAAAACATACTCTTGCATCGCAATAATTGCTGCACACTTGTGGCTTCGTGTATTCATGCATGGCTGTATTTGATGCATATAAAAATATATATATGCGCTGTTGCATGTATATCAAACAGGGATGGAAGTGGTCTTACCAGTACACTGTACTGTGTCTTGCATATTGACTTTCTTTTGTCCATATATATTGAATGTGACTGGTAGAATAAGATTTGTATATTTAAATAACACAGCTCCGCCGCAGCAGCAGCCACACCGCAGTAGCAGCCCAGCCCCGCCGCAACAGCAGCCCCGCCGTAGCAGCAGCTCTGCCGTAGCAGCAGCTCCAGCAGCTCTGCCGTAGCAGCAGCTCCGCCGCCGCAGCAGCTCCAACAGCAGCTCCGCCGCAACACCAGCCCCACCGCAGCAGCGGCCCCGCTGCGGCAGCTGCTCCACCAGCAGCTCCGCCGCAACACCAGCCCCACCGCAACAGCGGCCCCGCCGCGGCAGCAGCTCCAACAGCAGCTCCGCCGCAACACCAGCCCCACCGCAGCAGCGGCCCCGCCGCGGCAGCTGCTCCAACAGCAGCTCCGCCGCAGCCCCGCCGCGGCAGCAGCTCCGCTTCTAAAGGCCACAAGGTGGTCATAGTGCGTGATAGCGTAACATATCTAGATTTGTGGAGGGTGGCAGACCTCCTGTACCCTGGTTTGGTCTCGTGTGTGTACATAGCGCATGATAGCGTTACATAGCGTTATCTGTGGGAGGTGGCAGACCGCCTGTACCCAAGTTTGGTCTCTTGTGTGTACATAGCGCGTGATAGCGTTACATATCGTGATCTGTGGAAGGTGGCAGACCGCCTGTACCCAGGTTTGGTCTCTTAGATGTACATAGCGCATGATAGCGTTACATAGCGTTATCTGTGGAAGGTGGCAGACCGCTTGTACCCAGGTTTGGTCTCTTAGATGTACATAGCGCGTGATAGCGTTACATAGCGTGATCTGTGGATGGTAGCAGGCCGCCTGTAACCAGGTTTGTTCTCCTAGATGTACATAGCGCGTTATAGCGTTACATAGCGTGATCTGTGGATAGTGGCAGGCCGCCTGTACCCAGGTTTGGTCCCTTAGATGTACATAGCGCGTGATAGCGTTACATAGCGTGATCTGTGGATAGTGGCAGGCCGCCTGTACCGAGGTTTGGTCCCTTAGATGTACATATCGCGTTATAGCGTTACATAGCGTGATCTGTGGATGGTGGCAGGCCGCCTGTACCCTGGTTTGGTCTTTTGTGTGTACATAGGGCCTGATAGCGTTACATATCGTGATCTGTGGATGTTGGCAGACCTCCTGTACCCAGGTTTCGTCTCTTGTGTGTACATAACGCGTGATAGCGTTACATAGCGTGATCTGTGGATGGTAGCAGGCCGCCTGTACCCAGGTTTGTTCTCCTAGATGTACATAGCGCGTTATAGCGTTACATAGCGTGATCTGTGGATAGTGGCAGGCCGCCTGTACCCAGGTTTGGTCCCTTAGATGTACATAGCGCGTGATAGCGTTACATAGCGTTATCTGTGGAAGGTGGCAGACCGCCTGTACCCAGGTTTGGTCTCTTAGATGTACATAGCGCGTGATAGCGTTACATAGCGTGATCTGTGGATGGTGGCAGGCCGCCTGTACCCAGGTTTGGTCCCTTAGATGTACATATCGCGTTATAGCGTTACATAGCGTGATCTGTGGATGGTGGCAGGCCGCCTGTACCCTGGTTTGGTCTTTTGTGTGTACATAGGGCCTGATAGCGTTACATATCGTGATCTGTGGATGTTGGCAGACCTCGTGTACCCAGGTTTCGTCTCTTGTGTGTACATAACGCGTGATAGCTTTACAAAGCATGATCTGTGGATGGTGGCAGGCCGCCTGTACCCTGGTTTGGTATCTTGTGTGTGCATAGCGCGTTATAGCGTTACATAGCATGATCTGTGGATGGTGGCAGACCGCCTGTACCCAGGTTTGGTCCCTTAGATGTACATAGCGCGTGATAGCATTACATAGCGTGATCTGTGGATCGTGGCAGACCGCCTGTACCCAGGTTTGGTCTCTTGGGTGTACATAGCGCGTGATAGCTTTACATAGCGTGATCTGTGGATGGTGGCAGACCGCCTGTACCCAGGTTTGGTCCCTTAGATGTACATATCGCGTTATAGCGTTACATAGCGTGATCTGTGGATGTTGGCAGACCTCCTGTACCCAGGTTTGGTCTTTTGTGTGTACATAGGGCCTGATAGCTTTACAAAGCATGATCTGTGGATGGTGGCAGGCCGCCTGTACCCTGGTTTGGTATCTTGTGTGTGCATAGCGCGTTATAGCGTTACATAGCATGATCTGTGGATGGTGGCAGACCGCCTGTACCCAGGTTTGGTCCCTTAGATGTACATAGCGCGTGATAGCGTTATCTGTGGAAGGTGGCAGACCGCCTGTACCCAGGTTTGGTCTCTTGGGTGTACATAGCGCGTGATAGCTTTACATAGCGTGATCTGTGGATGGTGGCAGACCGCCTGTACCCAGGTTTGGTCCCTTAGATGTACATAGCGCGTGATAGCTTTACATATCGTTATCTGTGGAAGGTGGCAGACCGCCTGTACCCAGGTTTGGTCTCTTAGATGTACATAGCGCGTGATAGCGTTACCTGTGGAAGGTGGCAGACCGCCTGTACCCAGGTTTGGTCCCTTAGATGTACATAGCGCGTGATAGCGTTACATAGCGTGATCTGTGGATAGTGGCAGGCCGCCTGTACCGAGGTTTGGTCCCTTAGATGTACATATCGCGTTATAGCGTTACATAGCGTGATCTGTGGATGGTGGCAGGCCGCCTGTACCCTGGTTTGGTCTTTTGTGTGTACATAGGGCCTGATAGCGTGACATATCGTGATCTGTGGATGTTGGCAGACCTCCTGTACCCAGGTTTCGTCTCTTGTGTGTACATAACGCGTGATAGCGTTACATAGCGTGATCTGTGGATGGTAGCAGGCCGCCTGTACCCAGGTTTGTTCTCCTAGATGTACATAGCGCGTTATAGCGTTACATAGCGTGATCTGTGGATAGTGGCAGGCCGCCTGTACCCAGGTTTGGTCCCTTAGATGTACATAGCGCGTGATAGCGTTACATAGCGTTATCTGTGGAAGGTGGCAGACCGCCTGTACCCAGGTTTGGTCTCTTAGATGTACATAGCGCGTGATAGCGTTACATAGCGTGATCTGTGGATGGTGGCAGGCCGCCTGTACCCAGGTTTGGTCCCTTAGATGTACATATCGCGTTATAGCGTTACATAGCGTGATCTGTGGATGGTGGCAGGCCGCCTGTACCCTGGTTTGGTCTTTTGTGTGTACATAGGGCCTGATAGCGTTACATATCGTGATCTGTGGATGTTGGCAGACCTCCTGTACCCAGGTTTCGTCTCTTGTGTGTACATAACGCGTGATAGCTTTACAAAGCATGATCTGTGGATGGTGGCAGGCCGCCTGTACCCTGGTTTGGTATCTTGTGTGTGCATAGCGCGTTATAGCGTTACATAGCATGATCTGTGGATGGTGGCAGACCGCCTGTACCCAGGTTTGGTCCCTTAGATGTACATAGCGCGTGATAGCGTTATCTGTGGAAGGTGGCAGACCGCCTGTACCCAGGTTTGGTCTCTTGGGTGTACATAGCGCGTGATAGCTTTACATAGCGTGATCTGTGGATGGTGGCAGACCGCCTGTACCCAGGTTTGGTCCCTTAGATGTACATAGCGCGTGATAGCTTTACATATCGTTATCTGTGGAAGGTGGCAGACCGCCTGTACCCCGGTTTGGTCTCTTAGATGTACATAGCGCGTGATAGCGTTACCTGTGGAAGGTGGCAGACCGCCTGTACCCAGGTTTGGTCCCTTAGATGTACATAGCGCGTGATAGCGTTACATAGCGTTATCTGTGGAAGGTGGCAGACCGCCTGTACCCAGGTTTGGTCCCTTAGATGTACATAGCGCGTGATAGCGTTACATAGCGTTATCTGTGGAAGGTGGCAGACCGCCTGTACCCAGGTTTGGTCCCTTAGATGTACATAGCGCGTGATTGCGTTATCTGTGGAAGGTGGCAGACCGCCTGTACCCAGGTTTGGTCTCTTGGGTGTACATAGCGCGTGATAGCTTTACATATCGTTATCTGTGGATGGTGGCAGACCTCCTGTACCCAGGTTTGGTCTCTTGTGTGTACATAACGCGTGATAGCTTTACATATCGTTATCTGTGGATGGTGGCAGACCTCCTGTACCCAGGTTTGGTCTCTTGTGTGTACATAGCGCGTGATAGCGTTACATAGCGTGATCTGTGGACGGTGGCAGACCTCCTGTACCCAGGTTTGGTCTCTTGGGTGTACATAGCGCGTGATAGCTCTACATAGCGTGATCTGTGGATGGTGGCAGACCGCCTGTACCCAGGTTTGGTCCCTTAGATGTACATAGCGCGTGATAGCGTTACATAGCGTTATCTGTGGAAGGTGGCAGACCGCCTGTACCCAGGTTTGGTCTCTTAGATGTACATAGCGCGTGATAGCGTTACATCGCGTGATCTGTGGAAGGTGGCAGACCGCCTGTACCCAGGTTTGGTCTCTTAGATGTACATAGCGCGTGATAGCGTTACATCGCGTGATCTGTGGAAGGTGGCAGACCGCCTGTACCCAGGTTTGGTCTCTTAGATGTACATAGCGCGTGATAGCGTTACCTGTGGAAGGTGGCAGACCGCCTGTACCCAGGTTTGGTCTCTTAGATGTACATAGCGCGTGATAGCGTTACATAGCGTGATCTGTGGATGGTGGCAGACCGCCTGTACCCAGGTTTGGTCCCTTAGATGTACATAGCGCGTGATAGCGTTACATAGCGTTATCTGTGGAAGGTGGCAGACCGCCTGTACCCAGGTTTGGTCCCTTTGATGTACATAGCGCGTGATAGCGTTACATAGCGTTATCTGTGGAAGGTGGCAGACCGCCTGTACCCAGGTTTGGTCCCTTAGATGTACAGAGCGCGTGATAGCGTTATATAGCGTTATCTGTGGAAGGTGGCAGACCGCCTGTACCTAGGTTTGGTCTCTTAGATGTACATAGCGCGTGATAGCGTTACATCGCGTGATCTATGGAAGGTGGCAGGCCGCCTGTACCCAGGTTTGGTCTCTTAGATGTACATAGCGCGTGATAGCGTTACATAGCGTGATCTGTGGACGGTGGCAGACCTCCTGTACCCAGGTTTGCTCTCTTGTGTGTACATAGCGCGTGATAGCGTTACATAGCGTGATCTGTGGACGGTGGCAGACCTCCTGTACCCAGGTTTGGTCTCTTGGGTGTACATAGCGCGTGATAGCTCTACATAGCGTGATCTGTGGATGGTGGCAGACCGCCTGTACCCAGGTTTGGTCCCTTAGATGTACATAGCGCGTGATAGCGTTACATAGCGTGATCTGTGGAAGGTGGCAGACCGCCTGTACCCAGGTTTGGTCTCTTAGATGTACATAGCGCGTGATAGCGTTACATAGCGTTATCTGTGGAAGGTGGCAGACCGCCTGTACCCAGGTTTGGTCTCTTAGATGTACATAGCGCGTGATAGCGTTACATCGCGTGATCTGTGGAAGGTGGCAGACCGCCTGTACCCAGGTTTGGTCTCTTAGATGTACATAGCGCGTGATAGCGTTACATCGCGTGATCTGTGGATGGTGGCAGAGCGCCTGTACCTAGGTTTGGTCTCTTAGATGTACATAGCGCGTGATAGCGTTACCTGTGGAAGGTGGCAGACCGCCTGTACCCAGGTTTGGTCTCTTAGATGTACATAGCGCGTGATAGCGTTACCTGTGGAAGGTGGCAGACCGCCTGTACCCAGGTTTGGTCTCTTAGATGTACATAGCGCGTGATAGCGTTACCTGTGGAAGGTGGCAGACCGCCTGTACCCAGGTTTGGTCTCTTAGATGTACATAGCGCGTGATAGCGTTACCTGTGGAAGGTGGCAGACCGCCTGTACCCAGGTTTGGTCTCTTAGATGTACATAGCGCGTGATAGCGTTACATAGCGTGATCTGTGGATGGTGGCAGACCGCCTGTACCCAGGTTTGGTCCCTTAGATGTACATAGCGCGTGATAGCGTTACATAGCGTGATCTGTGGAAGGTGGCAGACCGCCTGTACCTAGGTTTGGTCTCTTAGATGTACATAGCGCGTGATAGCGTTACCTGTGGAAGGTGGCAGACCGCCTGTACCCAGGTTTGGTCTCTTAGATGTACATAGCGCGTGATAGCGTTACCTGTGGAAGGTGGCAGACCGCCTGTACCCAGGTTTGGTCTCTTAGATGTACATAGCGCGTGATAGCGTTACCTGTGGAAGGTGGCAGACCGCCTGTACCCAGGTTTGGTCTCTTAGATGTACATAGCGCGTTATAGCGTTACATAGCGTGATCTGTGGATGGTGGCAGACCGCCTGTACCCAGGTTTGGTCCCTTAGATGTACATAGCGCGTGATAGCGTTACATAGCGTTATCTGTGGAAGGTGGCAGACCGCCTGTACCCAGGTTTGGTCTCTTAGATGTACATAGCGCGTGATAGCGTTACATAGCGTTATCTGTGGAAGGTGGCAGACCGCCTGTACCCAGGTTTGGTCTCTTAGATGTACATAGCGCGTGATAGCGTTACATAGCGTGATCTGTGAAAGGTGGCAGACCGCCTGTACCCAGGTTTGGTCTCTTAGATGTACATAGCGCGTGATAGCGTTACATAGCGTTATCTGTGGAAGGTGGCAGACCGCCTGTACCCAGGTTTGGTCTCTTAGATGTACATAGCGCGTGATAGCGTTACATCGCGTGATCTGTGGAAGGTGGCAGACCGCCTGTACCCAGGTTTGGTCTCTTAGATGTACATAGCGCGTGATAGCGTTACCTGTGGAAGGGGGCAGACCGCCTGTACCCAGGTTTGGTCTCTTAGATGTACATAGCGCGTGATAGCGTTACATAGCGTGATCTGTGGATAGTGGCATACCGCCTGTACCCAGGTTTGGTCCCTTAGATGTACATAGCGGGTGATAGCGTTACATAGCGTTATCTGTGGAAGGTGGCAGACCGCCTGTACCCAGGTTTGGTCCCTTTGATGTACATAGCGCGTGATAGCGTTACATAGCGTTATCTGTGGATGGTGGCAGACCGCCTGTACCCAGGTTTGGTCCCTTAGATGTACAGAGCGCGTGATAGCGTTATATAGCGTTATCTGTGGAAGGTGGCAGACCGCCTGTACCTAGGTTTGGTCTCTTAGATGTACATAGCGCGTGATAGCGTTACATAGCGTGATCTGTGGAAGGTGGCAGACCGCCTGTACCCAGGTTTGGTCTCTTAGATGTACATAGCGCGTGATAGCGTTACATAGCGTGATCTGTGGAAGGTGGCAGACCGCCTGTACCTAGGTTTGGTCTCTTAGATGTACATAGCGCGTGATAGCGTTACATAGCGTGATCTGTGGAAGGTGGCAGACCGCCTGTACCCAGGTTTGGTCTCTTAGATGTACATAGCGCGTGATAGCGTTACATCGCGTGATCTGTGGAAGGTGGCAGACCGCCTGTACCCAGGTTTGGTCTCTTAGATGTACATAGCGCGTGATAGCGTTACCTGTGGAAGGTGGCAGACCGCCTGTACCCAGGTTTGGTCCCTTAGATGTACATAGCGCGTGATAGCGTTACATAGCGTTATCTGTGGAAGGTGGCAGGCCGCCTGTACCCAGGTTTGGTCTCTTAGATGTACATAGCGCGTGATAGCGTTACATCGCGTGATCTGTGGAAGGTGGCAGACCGCCTGTACCTAGGTTTGGTCTCTTAGATGTACATAGCGCGTGATAGCGTTACATAGCGTTATCTGTGGAAGGTGGCAGACCGCCTGTACCCAGGTTTGGTCCCTTAGATGTACATAGCGCGTGATAGCGTTACATAGCGTTACCTGTGGAAGGTGGCAGACCGCCTGTACCCAGGTTTGGTCCCTTAGATGTACATAGCGCGTGATAGCGTTACATAGCGTGATCTGTGGAAGGTGGCAGACCGCCTGTACCCAGGTTTGGTCCCTTAGATGTACATAGCGCGTGATAGCGTTACATAGCGTGATCTGTGGATGGTGGCAGACCGCCTGTACCCAGGTTTGGTCCCTTAGATGTACATAGCGCGTGATAGCGTTACATAGCCTTACCTGTGGAAGGTGGCAGACCGCCTGTACCCAGGTTTGGTCCCTTAGATGTACATAGCGCGTGATAGCGTTACATAGCGTTATCTGTGGATGGTGGCAGACCGCCTGTACCCAGGTTTGGTCCCTTAGATGTACATAGCGCGTGATAGCGTTACATAGCCTTACCTGTGGAAGGTGGCAGACCGCCTGTACCCAGGTTTGGTCCCTTAGATGTACATAGCGCGTGATAGCGTTACATAGCGTTATCTGTGGATGGTGGCAGACCGCCTGTACCCAGGTTTGGTCCCTTAGATGTACATAGCGCGTGATAGCGTTACATAGCCTTACCTGTGGAAGGTGGCAGACCGCCTGTACCCAGGTTTGGTCCCTTAGATGTACATAGCGCGTGATAGCGTTACATCGCGTGATCTGTGGAAGGTGGCAGACCGCCTGTACCTAGGTTTGGTCTCTTAGATGTACATAGCGCGTGATAGCGTTACATAGCGTTATCTGTGGAAGGTGGCAGACCGCCTGTACCCAGGTTTGGTCCCTTAGATGTACATAGCGCGTGATAGCGTTACATAGCCTTACCTGTGGAAGGTGGCAGACCGCCTGTACCCAGGTTTGGTCCCTTAGATGTACATAGCGCGTGATAGCGTTACATAGCGTGATCTGTGGATGGTGGCAGACCGCCTGTACCCAGGTTTGGTCCCTTAGATGTACATAGCGCGTGATAGCGTTACATAGCCTTACCTGTGGAAGGTGGCAGACCGCCTGTACCCAGGTTTGGTCCCTTAGATGTACATAGCGCGTGATAGCGTTACATAGCGTGATCTGTGGATGGTGGCAGACCGCCTGTACCCAGGTTTGGTCCCTTAGATGTACATAGCGCGTGATAGCGTTACATAGCCTTACCTGTGGAAGGTGGCAGACCGCCTGTACCCAGGTTTGGTCCCTTAGATGTACATAGCGCGTGATAGCGTTACATCGCGTGATCTGTGGAAGGTGGCAGACCGCCTGTACCCAGGTTTGGTCCCTTAGATGTACATAGCGCGTGATAGCGTTACATCGCGTGATCTGTGGAAGGTGGCAGACCGCCTGTACCCAGGTTTGGTCCCTTAGATGTACATAGCGCGTGATAGCGTTACATAGCGTGATCTGTGGAAGGTGGCAGACCGCCTGTACCCAGGTTTGGTCCCTTAGATGTACATAGCGCGTGATAGCGTTACATAGCGTGATCTGTGGATGGTGGCAGACCGCCTGTACCCAGGTTTGGTCCCTTAGATGTACATAGCGCGTGATAGCGTTACATAGCCTTACCTGTGGAAGGTGGCAGACCGCCTGTACCCAGGTTTGGTCCCTTAGATGTACATAGCGCGTGATAGCGTTACATAGCGTTATCTGTGGATGGTGGCAGACCGCCTGTACCCAGGTTTGGTCCCTTAGATGTACATAGCGCGTGATAGCGTTACATAGCCTTACCTGTGGAAGGTGGCAGACCGCCTGTACCCAGGTTTGGTCCCTTAGATGTACATAGCGCGTGATAGCGTTACATAGCGTTATCTGTGGATGGTGGCAGACCGCCTGTACCCAGGTTTGGTCCCTTAGATGTACATAGCGCGTGATAGCGTTACATAGCCTTACCTGTGGAAGGTGGCAGACCGCCTGTACCCAGGTTTGGTCCCTTAGATGTACATAGCGCGTGATAGCGTTACATCGCGTGATCTGTGGAAGGTGGCAGACCGCCTGTACCTAGGTTTGGTCTCTTAGATGTACATAGCGCGTGATAGCGTTACATAGCGTTATCTGTGGAAGGTGGCAGACCGCCTGTACCCAGGTTTGGTCCCTTAGATGTACATAGCGCGTGATAGCGTTACATAGCCTTACCTGTGGAAGGTGGCAGACCGCCTGTACCCAGGTTTGGTCCCTTAGATGTACATAGCGCGTGATAGCGTTACATAGCGTGATCTGTGGATGGTGGCAGACCGCCTGTACCCAGGTTTGGTCCCTTAGATGTACATAGCGCGTGATAGCGTTACATAGCCTTACCTGTGGAAGGTGGCAGACCGCCTGTACCCAGGTTTGGTCCCTTAGATGTACATAGCGCGTGATAGCGTTACATAGCGTGATCTGTGGATGGTGGCAGACCGCCTGTACCCAGGTTTGGTCCCTTAGATGTACATAGCGCGTGATAGCGTTACATAGCCTTACCTGTGGAAGGTGGCAGACCGCCTGTACCCAGGTTTGGTCCCTTAGATGTACATAGCGCGTGATAGCGTTACATCGCGTGATCTGTGGAAGGTGGCAGACCGCCTGTACCCAGGTTTGGTCCCTTAGATGTACATAGCGCGTGATAGCGTTACATCGCGTGATCTGTGGAAGGTGGCAGACCGCCTGTACCCAGGTTTGGTCCCTTAGATGTACATAGCGCGTGATAGCGTTACATAGCGTGATCTGTGGAAGGTGGCAGACCGCCTGTACCCAGGTTTGGTCTCTTAGATGTACATAGCGCGTGATAGCGTTTCCTGTGGAAGGTGGCAGACCGCCTGTACCCAGGTTTGGTCTCTTAGATGTACATAGCGCGTGATAGCGTTACCTGTGGAAGGTGGCAGACCGCCTGTACCCAGGTTTGGTCTCTTAGATGTACATAGCGCGTGATAGCGTTACCTGTGGAAGGTGGCAGACCGCCTGTACCCAGGTTTGGTCTCTTAGATGTACATAGCGCGTTATAGCGTTACATAGCGTGATCTGTGGATGGTGGCAGACCGCCTGTACCCAGGTTTGGTCCCTTAGATGTACATAGCGCGTGATAGCGTTACATAGCGTTATCTGTGGAAGGTGGCAGACCGCCTGTACCCAGGTTTGGTCTCTTAGATGTACATAGCGCGTGATAGCGTTACATAGCGTTATCTGTGGAAGGTGGCAGACCGCCTGTACCCAGGTTTGGTCTCTTAGATGTACATAGCGCGTGATAGCGTTACATAGCGTGATCTGTGAAAGGTGGCAGACCGCCTGTACCCAGGTTTGGTCTCTTAGATGTACATAGCGCGTGATAGCGTTACATAGCGTTATCTGTGGAAGGTGGCAGACCGCCTGTACCCAGGTTTGGTCTCTTAGATGTACATAGCGCGTGATAGCGTTACATCGCGTGATCTGTGGAAGGTGGCAGACCGCCTGTACCCAGGTTTGGTCTCTTAGATGTACATAGCGCGTGATAGCGTTACCTGTGGAAGGGGGCAGACCGCCTGTACCCAGGTTTGGTCTCTTAGATGTACATAGCGCGTGATAGCGTTACATAGCGTGATCTGTGGATAGTGGCATACCGCCTGTACCCAGGTTTGGTCCCTTAGATGTACATAGCGGGTGATAGCGTTACATAGCGTTATCTGTGGAAGGTGGCAGACCGCCTGTACCCAGGTTTGGTCCCTTTGATGTACATAGCGCGTGATAGCGTTACATAGCGTTATCTGTGGATGGTGGCAGACCGCCTGTACCCAGGTTTGGTCCCTTAGATGTACAGAGCGCGTGATAGCGTTATATAGCGTTATCTGTGGAAGGTGGCAGACCGCCTGTACCTAGGTTTGGTCTCTTAGATGTACATAGCGCGTGATAGCGTTACATAGCGTGATCTGTGGAAGGTGGCAGACCGCCTGTACCCAGGTTTGGTCTCTTAGATGTACATAGCGCGTGATAGCGTTACATCGCGTGATCTGTGGAAGGTGGCAGACCGCCTGTACCCAGGTTTGGTCTCTTAGATGTACATAGCGCGTGATAGCGTTACCTGTGGAAGGTGGCAGACCGCCTGTACCCAGGTTTGGTCCCTTAGATGTACATAGCGCGTGATAGCGTTACATAGCGTTATCTGTGGAAGGTGGCAGGCCGCCTGTACCCAGGTTTGGTCTCTTAGATGTACATAGCGCGTGATAGCGTTACATCGCGTGATCTGTGGAAGGTGGCAGACCGCCTGTACCTAGGTTTGGTCTCTTAGATGTACATAGCGCGTGATAGCGTTACATAGCGTTATCTGTGGAAGGTGGCAGACCGCCTGTACCCAGGTTTGGTCCCTTAGATGTACATAGCGCGTGATAGCGTTACATAGCGTTACCTGTGGAAGGTGGCAGACCGCCTGTACCCAGGTTTGGTCCCTTAGATGTACATAGCGCGTGATAGCGTTACATAGCGTGATCTGTGGAAGGTGGCAGACCGCCTGTACCCAGGTTTGGTCCCTTAGATGTACATAGCGCGTGATAGCGTTACATAGCGTGATCTGTGGATGGTGGCAGACCGCCTGTACCCAGGTTTGGTCCCTTAGATGTACATAGCGCGTGATAGCGTTACATAGCCTTACCTGTGGAAGGTGGCAGACCGCCTGTACCCAGGTTTGGTCCCTTAGATGTACATAGCGCGTGATAGCGTTACATAGCGTTATCTGTGGATGGTGGCAGACCGCCTGTACCCAGGTTTGGTCCCTTAGATGTACATAGCGCGTGATAGCGTTACATAGCCTTACCTGTGGAAGGTGGCAGACCGCCTGTACCCAGGTTTGGTCCCTTAGATGTACATAGCGCGTGATAGCGTTACATAGCGTTATCTGTGGATGGTGGCAGACCGCCTGTACCCAGGTTTGGTCCCTTAGATGTACATAGCGCGTGATAGCGTTACATAGCCTTACCTGTGGAAGGTGGCAGACCGCCTGTACCCAGGTTTGGTCCCTTAGATGTACATAGCGCGTGATAGCGTTACATCGCGTGATCTGTGGAAGGTGGCAGACCGCCTGTACCTAGGTTTGGTCTCTTAGATGTACATAGCGCGTGATAGCGTTACATAGCGTTATCTGTGGAAGGTGGCAGACCGCCTGTACCCAGGTTTGGTCCCTTAGATGTACATAGCGCGTGATAGCGTTACATAGCCTTACCTGTGGAAGGTGGCAGACCGCCTGTACCCAGGTTTGGTCCCTTAGATGTACATAGCGCGTGATAGCGTTACATAGCGTGATCTGTGGATGGTGGCAGACCGCCTGTACCCAGGTTTGGTCCCTTAGATGTACATAGCGCGTGATAGCGTTACATAGCCTTACCTGTGGAAGGTGGCAGACCGCCTGTACCCAGGTTTGGTCCCTTAGATGTACATAGCGCGTGATAGCGTTACATAGCGTGATCTGTGGATGGTGGCAGACCGCCTGTACCCAGGTTTGGTCCCTTAGATGTACATAGCGCGTGATAGCGTTACATAGCCTTACCTGTGGAAGGTGGCAGACCGCCTGTACCCAGGTTTGGTCCCTTAGATGTACATAGCGCGTGATAGCGTTACATCGCGTGATCTGTGGAAGGTGGCAGACCGCCTGTACCCAGGTTTGGTCCCTTAGATGTACATAGCGCGTGATAGCGTTACATCGCGTGATCTGTGGAAGGTGGCAGACCGCCTGTACCCAGGTTTGGTCCCTTAGATGTACATAGCGCGTGATAGCGTTACATAGCGTGATCTGTGGAAGGTGGCAGACCGCCTGTACCCAGGTTTGGTCTCTTAGATGTACATAGCGCGTGATAGCGTTTCCTGTGGAAGGTGGCAGACCGCCTGTACCCAGGTTTGGTCCCTTAGATGTACATAGCGCGTGATAGCGTTACATCGCGTGATCTGTGGAAGGTGGCAGACCGCCTGTACCCAGGTTTGGTCCCTTAGATGTACATAGCGCGTGATAGCGTTACATAGCGTGATCTGTGGAAGGTGGCAGACCGCCTGTACCCAGGTTTGGTCTCTTAGATGTACATAGCGCGTGATAGCGTTACATCGCGTGATCTGTGGAAGGTGGCAGACCGCCTGTACCCAGGTTTGGTCTCTTAGATGTACATAGCGCGTGATAGCGTTACCTGTGGAAGGTGGCAGACCGCCTGTACCCAGGTTTGGTCCCTTAGATGTACATAGCGCGTGATAGCGTTACATAGCGTTATCTGTGGAAGGTGGCAGGCCGCCTGTACCCAGGTTTGGTCTCTTAGATGTACATAGCGCGTGATAGCGTTACATCGCGTGATCTGTGGAAGGTGGCAGACCGCCTGTACCTAGGTTTGGTCTCTTAGATGTACATAGCGCGTGATAGCGTTTCCTGTGGAAGGTGGCAGACCGCCTGTACCCAGGTTTGGTCTCTTAGATGCACATAGCGCGTGATAGCGTTACATAGCGTTATCTGTGGAAGGTGGCAGACCGCCTGTACCCAGGTTTGGTCTCTTAGATGCACATAGCGCGTGATAGCGTTACATCGCGTGATCTGTGGAAGGTGGCAGACCGCCTGTACCCAGGTTTGGTCTCTTAGATGCACATAGCGCGTGATAGCGTTACATCGCGTGATCTGTGGAAGGTGGCAGACCGCCTGTACCCAGGTTTGGTCCCTTAGATGTACATAGCGCGTGATAGCGTTACATCGCGTGATCTGTGGATGGTGGCAGACCGCCTGTACCCAGGTTTGGTCCCTTAGATGTACATAGCGCGTGATAGCGTTACATCGCGTGATCTGTGGAAGGTGGCAGACCGCCTGTACCCAGGTTTGGTCCCTTAGATGTACATAGCGCGTGATAGCGTTACATAGCGTGATCTGTGGAAGGTGGCAGACCGCCTGTACCCAGGTTTGGTCTCTTAGATGTACATAGCGCGTGATAGCGTTTCCTGTGGAAGGTGGCAGACCGCCTGTACCCAGGTTTGGTCCCTTAGATGCACATAGCGCGTGATAGCGTTACATAGCGTGATCTGTGGAAGGTGGCAGACCGCCTGTACCCAGGTTTGGTCTCTTAGATGTACATAGCGCGTGATAGCGTTACATAGCGTGATCTGTGGAAGGTGGCAGACCGCCTGTACCCAGGTTTGGTCTCTTAGATGTACATAGCGCGTGATAGCGTTTCCTGTGGAAGGTGGCAGACCGCCTGTACCCAGGTTTGGTCCCTTAGATGTACATAGCGCGTGATAGCGTTACATAGCGTTATCTGTGGAATGTGGCAGACCGCTTGTACCCAGGTTTGGTCCCTTAGATGTACATAGCGCGTGATAGCGTTATCTGTGGAAGGTGGCAGACCGCCTGTACCCAGGTTTGGTCTCTTAGATGTACATAGCGCGTGATAGCGTTACATAGCGTGATCTGTGGAAGGTGGCAGACCGCCTGTACCCAGGTTTGGTCTCTTAGATGTACATAGCGCGTGATAGCGTTTCCTGTGGAAGGTGGCAGACCGCCTGTACCCAGGTTTGGTCCCTTAGATGTACATAGCGCGTGATAGCGTTATCTGTGGAAGGTGGCAGACCGCCTGTACCCAGGTTTGGTCTCTTAGATGTACATAGCGCGTGATAGCGTTACATAGCCTTACCTGTGGAAGGTGGCAGACCGCCTGTACCCAGGTTTGGTCCCTTAGATGTACATAGCGCATGATAGCGTTACATAGCGTTATCTGTGGAAGGTGGCAGACCGCCTGTACCCAGGTTTGGTCTCTTAGATGTACATAGCGCGTGATAGCGTTACATAGCGTGATCTGTGAAAGGTGGCAGACCGCCTGTACCCAGGTTTGGTCTCTTAGATGTACATAGCGCGTGATAGCGTTACATAGCGTTATCTGTGGAAGGTGGCAGACCGCCTGTACCCAGGTTTGGTCTCTTAGATGTACATAGCGCGTGATAGCGTTACATCGCGTGATCTGTGGAAGGTGGCAGACCGCCTGTACCCAGGTTTGGTCTCTTAGATGTACATAGCGCGTGATAGCGTTACCTGTGGAAGGGGGCAGACCGCCTGTACCCAGGTTTGGTCTCTTAGATGTACATAGCGCGTGATAGCGTTACATAGCGTGATCTGTGGATAGTGGCATACCGCCTGTACCCAGGTTTGGTCCCTTAGATGTACATAGCGGGTGATAGCGTTACATAGCGTTATCTGTGGAAGGTGGCAGACCGCCTGTACCCAGGTTTGGTCCCTTTGATGTACATAGCGCGTGATAGCGTTACATAGCGTTATCTGTGGATGGTGGCAGACCGCCTGTACCCAGGTTTGGTCCCTTAGATGTACAGAGCGCGTGATAGCGTTATATAGCGTTATCTGTGGAAGGTGGCAGACCGCCTGTACCTAGGTTTGGTCTCTTAGATGTACATAGCGCGTGATAGCGTTACATAGCGTGATCTGTGGAAGGTGGCAGACCGCCTGTACCCAGGTTTGGTCTCTTAGATGTACATAGCGCGTGATAGCGTTACATCGCGTGATCTGTGGAAGGTGGCAGACCGCCTGTACCCAGGTTTGGTCTCTTAGATGTACATAGCGCGTGATAGCGTTACCTGTGGAAGGTGGCAGACCGCCTGTACCCAGGTTTGGTCCCTTAGATGTACATAGCGCGTGATAGCGTTACATAGCGTTATCTGTGGAAGGTGGCAGGCCGCCTGTACCCAGGTTTGGTCTCTTAGATGTACATAGCGCGTGATAGCGTTACATCGCGTGATCTGTGGAAGGTGGCAGACCGCCTGTACCTAGGTTTGGTCTCTTAGATGTACATAGCGCGTGATAGCGTTACATAGCGTTATCTGTGGAAGGTGGCAGACCGCCTGTACCCAGGTTTGGTCCCTTAGATGTACATAGCGCGTGATAGCGTTACATAGCGTTACCTGTGGAAGGTGGCAGACCGCCTGTACCCAGGTTTGGTCCCTTAGATGTACATAGCGCGTGATAGCGTTACATAGCGTGATCTGTGGAAGGTGGCAGACCGCCTGTACCCAGGTTTGGTCCCTTAGATGTACATAGCGCGTGATAGCGTTACATAGCGTGATCTGTGGATGGTGGCAGACCGCCTGTACCCAGGTTTGGTCCCTTAGATGTACATAGCGCGTGATAGCGTTACATAGCCTTACCTGTGGAAGGTGGCAGACCGCCTGTACCCAGGTTTGGTCCCTTAGATGTACATAGCGCGTGATAGCGTTACATAGCGTTATCTGTGGATGGTGGCAGACCGCCTGTACCCAGGTTTGGTCCCTTAGATGTACATAGCGCGTGATAGCGTTACATAGCCTTACCTGTGGAAGGTGGCAGACCGCCTGTACCCAGGTTTGGTCCCTTAGATGTACATAGCGCGTGATAGCGTTACATAGCGTTATCTGTGGATGGTGGCAGACCGCCTGTACCCAGGTTTGGTCCCTTAGATGTACATAGCGCGTGATAGCGTTACATAGCCTTACCTGTGGAAGGTGGCAGACCGCCTGTACCCAGGTTTGGTCCCTTAGATGTACATAGCGCGTGATAGCGTTACATCGCGTGATCTGTGGAAGGTGGCAGACCGCCTGTACCTAGGTTTGGTCTCTTAGATGTACATAGCGCGTGATAGCGTTACATAGCGTTATCTGTGGAAGGTGGCAGACCGCCTGTACCCAGGTTTGGTCCCTTAGATGTACATAGCGCGTGATAGCGTTACATAGCCTTACCTGTGGAAGGTGGCAGACCGCCTGTACCCAGGTTTGGTCCCTTAGATGTACATAGCGCGTGATAGCGTTACATAGCGTGATCTGTGGATGGTGGCAGACCGCCTGTACCCAGGTTTGGTCCCTTAGATGTACATAGCGCGTGATAGCGTTACATAGCCTTACCTGTGGAAGGTGGCAGACCGCCTGTACCCAGGTTTGGTCCCTATAGATGTACATAGCGCGTGATAGCGTTACATAGCGTGATCTGTGGATGGTGGCAGACCGCCTGTACCCAGGTTTGGTCCCTTAGATGTACATAGCGCGTGATAGCGTTACATAGCCTTACCTGTGGAAGGTGGCAGACCGCCTGTACCCAGGTTTGGTCCCTTAGATGTACATAGCGCGTGATAGCGTTACATCGCGTGATCTGTGGAAGGTGGCAGACCGCCTGTACCCAGGTTTGGTCCCTTAGATGTACATAGCGCGTGATAGCGTTACATCGCGTGATCTGTGGAAGGTGGCAGACCGCCTGTACCCAGGTTTGGTCCCTTAGATGTACATAGCGCGTGATAGCGTTACATAGCGTGATCTGTGGAAGGTGGCAGACCGCCTGTACCCAGGTTTGGTCTCTTAGATGTACATAGCGCGTGATAGCGTTTCCTGTGGAAGGTGGCAGACCGCCTGTACCCAGGTTTGGTCCCTTAGATGTACATAGCGCGTGATAGCGTTACATCGCGTGATCTGTGGAAGGTGGCAGACCGCCTGTACCCAGGTTTGGTCCCTTAGATGTACATAGCGCGTGATAGCGTTACATAGCGTGATCTGTGGAAGGTGGCAGACCGCCTGTACCCAGGTTTGGTCTCTTAGATGTACATAGCGCGTGATAGCGTTACATCGCGTGATCTGTGGAAGGTGGCAGACCGCCTGTACCCAGGTTTGGTCTCTTAGATGTACATAGCGCGTGATAGCGTTACCTGTGGAAGGTGGCAGACCGCCTGTACCCAGGTTTGGTCCCTTAGATGTACATAGCGCGTGATAGCGTTACATAGCGTTATCTGTGGAAGGTGGCAGGCCGCCTGTACCCAGGTTTGGTCTCTTAGATGTACATAGCGCGTGATAGCGTTACATCGCGTGATCTGTGGAAGGTGGCAGACCGCCTGTACCTAGGTTTGGTCTCTTAGATGTACATAGCGCGTGATAGCGTTTCCTGTGGAAGGTGGCAGACCGCCTGTACCCAGGTTTGGTCTCTTAGATGCACATAGCGCGTGATAGCGTTACATAGCGTTATCTGTGGAAGGTGGCAGACCGCCTGTACCCAGGTTTGGTCTCTTAGATGCACATAGCGCGTGATAGCGTTACATCGCGTGATCTGTGGAAGGTGGCAGACCGCCTGTACCCAGGTTTGGTCTCTTAGATGCACATAGCGCGTGATAGCGTTACATCGCGTGATCTGTGGAAGGTGGCAGACCGCCTGTACCCAGGTTTGGTCCCTTAGATGTACATAGCGCGTGATAGCGTTACATCGCGTGATCTGTGGATGGTGGCAGACCGCCTGTACCCAGGTTTGGTCCCTTAGATGTACATAGCGCGTGATAGCGTTACATCGCGTGATCTGTGGAAGGTGGCAGACCGCCTGTACCCAGGTTTGGTCCCTTAGATGTACATAGCGCGTGATAGCGTTACATAGCGTGATCTGTGGAAGGTGGCAGACCGCCTGTACCCAGGTTTGGTCTCTTAGATGTACATAGCGCGTGATAGCGTTTCCTGTGGAAGGTGGCAGACCGCCTGTACCCAGGTTTGGTCCCTTAGATGCACATAGCGCGTGATAGCGTTACATAGCGTGATCTGTGGAAGGTGGCAGACCGCCTGTACCCAGGTTTGGTCTCTTAGATGTACATAGCGCGTGATAGCGTTACATAGCGTGATCTGTGGAAGGTGGCAGACCGCCTGTACCCAGGTTTGGTCTCTTAGATGTACATAGCGCGTGATAGCGTTTCCTGTGGAAGGTGGCAGACCGCCTGTACCCAGGTTTGGTCCCTTAGATGTACATAGCGCGTGATAGCGTTACATAGCGTTATCTGTGGAATGTGGCAGACCGCTTGTACCCAGGTTTGGTCCCTTAGATGTACAAAGCGCGTGATAGCGTTACATAGCGTTATCTGTGGATGGTGGCAGACCGCATGTACCCAGGTTTGGTCCCTTAGATGTACAAAGCGCGTGATAGCGTTACATAGCGTGATCTGTGGAAGGTGGCAGACCGCATGTAGCCAGGTTTGGTCCCTTAGATGTACAAAGCGCGTGATAGCGTTACATAGCGTTATCTGTGGATGGTGGCAGACCGCATGTAGCCAGGTTTGGTCCCTTCGATGTACAAAGCGCGTGATAGCGTTACATAGCGTTATCTGTGGATGTTGGCAGACCGCCTGTACCCAGGTTTGGTCCCTTAGATGTACATAGCGCGTGATAGCGTTACATAGCATCATTTGTGGATGGTATATGTTACTTAATAAAATCATCGCCTTACCAGCACACTTAATGCGGTTGTTTGTCTTTCTTGAAACTGGGATTATTAAAGGCAATAGGCATTCACTACTAGTAAAGGCAATTTTTGCTTTTTTGTCATACTTATAAGCTAGCATCTGGGTAAATTAATTCGTAAAATTAATATAATGAACCCATAGAAGAGTAAATATTGAAGCGTTATATGTGATTACTGCTTTTTCCTATTTTTTTTCTATTTTGAGCGCTAGTTTTCTCTTTCGTTTTCCCTTTTTTCTTCCTCTTTTATTTTTTTTTTCCAATTTGTTTCGCTCCTTTTCCTCTTTCTCTCCTTTTCTTCTATTTTTTTCCCTTTTTTTCTCCTTTTTTCTCCCCCCCCCCCCTCCCCTCCCTCTTTTTTTTCTTCCCCCTCCCCCCCCAGGGCGAACTTCATGCCCCCGCTTGGGCGCAACGAACGAAGTGATAGATGCCGTAAAATCTAAGATTTTACGTCATAATAAGTACATGCAGCGAGTTTGCGAACGAAATAAAATTATTAAGACAATGTGAGGTTCTCATTCCTGCCCGCCTGGAAAACATTTCTGTTATCATCTCTGGTAGCACAGGTGGGTTCCTGTTACATTATCTTATTGAATATCGTTATGTTGTCGAAAAGCGGGGGCATTACCTTACTACAGTGGTGGGGGTGGGCCGCCCATGCCATAGAAGGCATTGGGAGAGAAAAGTGAGCGAATTTTGTGGTCATTCAGAGAGAATTTGTTGGTAAAAAAACACATCTGAAGTAGACACTTTAACCCTTTTCGATATCAACTGGAGGCTAATGCAATATATAGTCAAGAGCCGCAATTTGAAGAAAAAAATGTCACATCGAAGGGCACATCGAGAGAAAGTGCAATTTCCTGCTTCGGAGATTGAGAGAGAAACCGCAAAAAATTGTCATTTGGGGCGGAGCATATGTACATGTACATGTATAAAACTATATGTAATGCCCCCGACCCTGTAGTATGTAAAATAATGGTTATTATCACAATAGATGGCCAAACGACGAGTAGAATCGAACGCCCTAGATCTATTTTAGCTCGTTACACAAACTGATTTAGAAGTACAGGATCGTGGCACATCAGTTGAAAGGGAAGGGCACAAAATATACCTAAAAGAGTGCCTCCTGTGCCCCCCCCCCGCCTCCACCCTGGACACGCCCATGGCTTACTGTCGTCACAATAAGCTACTGTCTCGGGCTGCATCATCAGCTCAAAAAGGGGAAAACATATGTATGTCACCAGGCTACTATATTAAAATTAGATAATTACACTTAAAACATATAAATCGTCATGACCTGAGGAACACATTGCATCACTGAAGATGGACCCGCCATATTGGTATTAGGCCTACGTCTATGCCGCATATGGTATGAGAGCAGGAGACCCCTGATATATATAATATAATAATTATATATACATATATTATGTCTGATTTAGCATACACATCGTTGGCCTAGCCCAGAGTGACGCGAATAGCCGGCGACACAGTCGGCCTCAATGGCGGTGGCGAGTAACTTAGGAGTAAGTGCTGAACCCTTCACGTACGCCCCCCGCCCCTCCTCGGGTGACTGATCTCCTAGAAAATAAGGAATGCAGCCCGGAAACTAGTCACCCGCCTTTCGGGATTTTCGGGAAATAGCGTTGGATCGATAATGGGAAGGGTTCGTATATCATTTATCAAGTATTTTGTAATCATTGCCTTCGCAGTGGCGGATCTAGGGGGGGGGGTTAAAGTGATTGCAACACCACCCCCCCCCCCTTGGGAACCAGAACGTACAACATACATGTTAAAGTCCCAAGTCTTCAGAGAGCAACCCCCCCCCCCTTGGGAAACTGAACATATACTGTTAAAGTCGGGTTCTCCAAGTAAAGTCGGGTTCTCCAAGTCCTTTTCTCCGAGCACGCCCCCCCCCCCCACCCCGTTGCAAGTTTTTCAGAAAGCACACCCCTCGGTCGGAAGTTTTCAGAGAGCAACCCCCCACTTGGCAAATTCCTGGATCCGCCCCTGAGAGCACCCCCCCCCTTGGCAAATTCCTGGATCCACCCCTGCTTCAAAAATTCACGGCTGCTTTTAGTTGTTGCATGGCTCGAAGTATGATTGTGGGGCGATCGCTAGTAGCCATGTGAGGATATTAACGGTACAGGTAGCATATTTCTGTCTCTGGTTATGATGGAGGCAGGTGATGTTGCACCAAATGTAACCAAGGTTGGTTGGACAGCGCCTCGATGAAGCCATATCTAAACGTCGCTACGCGGGCTTCTCAAAGTACAGAAGAATACGATTTGCAAACACAGCAAACTTGCTTGCTTGCGTTGCCACCCACCTCCTCCCTCCCCTACCCTGCCTGCCTTTTCCTACCCTCCTGTCCCGCCGGCCTCCTCCCACCCCATGTCCTGCCCGCCTCCTCCAACCCCCCACCCCCCTTGTCCCGCCCGCCCGCCCGCCACCACCTACCCCCCACCCCCCCTGTCCCGCCCGCCTGCCACCTGCCACCCCCCTTCCCTCTCGCCTCCTCCTGTCCCGGCTGCCCCGAACGCTCTCCTCTCACGCCCGCGCGACAACCAGCCAATCAGGACAAAGCGCGGGAACCCGACGCCCAGGCATTGGCTCATCCTGGGCCGAGTGTGTGACGTCAGCTTATTGTCTTAACCAATGGGAGATTGCGAGCTCAGCTGTGATATAGCTGTATCAGCTGAAGTAATTGATATGCGTAATTAAAGCTGCTCATACAGCAATTTTTGCCACCTAGAAATATCTTAGCTTCTAAAGCCCGGTTCCCACGATGAAATTTTTCCATGAAACTCGCCGTCCTGAAGATACATGGTGAAAATGTGTCTGCTGAAATTCTCCGTTCACACGAGGAGATTTGTCCAGGAGATTTTAGCTTGACCTTCAAATTGGCCATCTGTTCTTTGGGGTAGGCCTACCTTCTGCAGTATTATCAACGGGCACACGCTAATGGAATCACGCAGTCCCTTGACACCAACCAGACCCGGGACCAGACCCGGCTGCGGCTCAGCTCTGATCTTGTTGCCGGGATATAGAGCATGTCCTATTTCTGAGCGACATCTCCTGGGTTGTTAAAACGTCTTTAATCGTGTCTTGAGCGCCGTTCACACGGCGAGATTTTAGGCAAAACCTGTCGCCTGCCTCGAGTTTCGTGGAAAAGTTTCATCTTGGGTACTGGGCTTAAGCAAATGATGCATTCATGTTTAAATTGTATGCAAAACAAGTGTCAACTGCAAAGTTATCCTAATGAAAATGTGATAGATGTACCTGATTAATACTGAATACTTTCATTATTTTGTAAATATCCATAACATTACATTTGTTTTTGTCATTGGTGCAGACCTATGGTTAATTTGGAAACCCCGAACTACAGGTTGTGTTCAAGTAATCGTGGCTGGACTGCAAATCAGCGTCGTTAATAATTTTATAGTTTATTTCAAAGCAACAATGAGCCCGAGGCCCTCGTGTTGAAAAGATGCAATACACATAATGACATGTGGCGGGTTCATACAATAGTACACTGGAACGTCATTCAGGTTCTCTCATCTTGCTGGCCAGATAAACATATTCAGACAATCTGTTCTGTAATTTCGTGCTTTATCTTTATTTGGTAGTCTCCAATAATACGGTGGGATTAAGCTCTCTCTGAGATTATCATGCAAGCGACATACAAGAACAAAGTGGACTTCGTCATCTAACAACCCGCACTCGCTACACAACCTCTCTTCCACGGGCAGTGGCTTTGGCTTGGGCCATCTCCCAGTTTCAATGCGGAGGCGGTGGCTAAAGGTTCGGAGCTTAATTAAGGAATACATAAATCTGTTCTTTTCCACATTAGCAAAGTATGAAGGAAGCATGGGCAAAACACTATATTGTAAATATTGCGTACCACGAGAGGTTTCCGATAGCGTTTGTACCGTTTGAAAATAACAATCCTTCGCCCGCTGCTTAAAGAGGTACATGAACGCCTGGCTATCTCCAACGGACTGCCAGAGCCAGACATCCCCCATCCCCAGCGACATTAGCGAATCACGTACCAGCAACGCCCAATTACGTCGTCCTAACTCTAAATCTTCCAACAGCACCTTATACAATCGCTTAACATACCGTGAATCATTCAAATGTATAACCTTTACCCAGTAATTGATTATTTTTACCAACCTCTGAGTTTTCATGTCTAATCTGCCGAGTTCACTCCTAGCTATATGGTTTGGGGTACTGGTTTTAACCTTCAAAGATTTTTCAAGTATTTAGTATGAATTCGTTCGATTGCCTGGCCAGTATGGAAACCCCAAACTTCTGCACCGTAATTCAATATTGGGCTTATCAATTTGTCAAATAACTCCATACGATGGGTAGGACGGAGAGAGTGAAATTTACAGACATATTTCTCCATCTGGAATAAAGCCTTCGTAGCTTGATCAGCCAAACTTTTCTGCGTTTGGTAAAATTTGCCAGAAGAGGACAACACAACGCCTAAATAACAGAAAGTGTTAACTATGTCGATTTCTTCCCCGTTGTGATAAAACCTGAGGCTTTTACGTAGACTTCCTCCTTTGTGAAAAATCATCACTTTGCTTTTGCCACTGTTCACTACTAATTTCCACTCGTCACAATATCGTTTTAAGGCATCTAATGACTTCTGTAGCTCTTCCTCAGATTCGCAGACTAAGACAGCATCATCAGCGTACAGCAATAAAAATAACTTCGTTTGTCCTATGGAGATTCCTTCTACCCCTTGTCTCCTAATATATTCCTCCATGTCATTTATATATTTAATACTTGGCCGGTGAATATGTTCATGAATAAATCTAAACGGTCAGCAGGAGGGGAGGGGTGTCAGGTGGGCAGATGTCGAGGGGAGGGGGAGTGGTGCCAGGTGCGTATATATCGAGGGGAGGGGGCAGAGGTGTCAGGTGGGCAGATGTCGAGGGGAGGGGGAGGGGGGAAGGGGTATGGGTGCCCGGTGAGTAGATGCCGAGGGGGGGGGGGTGCCAGGCGGGCAGATGTCGAGGGGAGGGGGGAGGGGTGCCAGGTGGCCAGATGTCGAGGGGAGGGGGGAGGGGGGCCAGGTGGGCAGATGGTGAAGGGAGGGGGGGAGTGGTGCCAGGTGGGCAGATGTCGAGGGGAGGGGGAGGGGGGAAGGGTGGTGGGTGCCCGGTGGGCAGATGTCGAGGGGAGGGGGAGGGGGGAAGGGTGGTGGGTGCCCTGTGGGCAGATGTCGAGGGGAGAGGTGCCAGGTCGGCGGATGTCGATGGGAGGGGGGAGGATGTCAGGTGGACAGATGTTGAGGGGGGGGGGGGGAGGGGGGGGAGAGGTGCCAGGTGGGCAGATGTCGAGGGGAGAGGCGCCAGGTCGGCGGATGTCGATGGGAGGAGGGAGGGTGTCAGGTGGGCAAATGTTGAGGGGGTGGGGGGGGAGAAGTGCCAGGTGGTAGATGTCGAGGGGACGGGGAGGGGGTGGTACCAGGTGGGCAGATGTCAATGGGAGGGTGAAGGGTGTCAAGTGGGCAGATGTCGAGGAGACGGGAGGGAGTGGTGCCAGGTCAGTGGGCAGATGTCGATGGGAGGGTGGAGGGTGCCATGTGGGCATATGTGAGGGGAGGGGGTAGGGAGGCCAGGTATCGAGTCAATCCGTTTTCATCCTCCTCGATCACTATGATAACATATATTGCACACCATTAACATCCCTTTATGATCATGGAACACTCCAAGTGAATGCACACTGATATTATCTCACAACTGACTTCACCAGTGCCTTGCCAAATACCACTGTCCAGAGAGTGGAATTACCATGGTAATTTACAGTTTACATTTAAATATGGTTTACCCGGCAGTTAGTTTTACACCCTCATGAATGAGTAATGGCAGTGACGCGAGCGAGGGTTTCACGTGGCTGAGTAGGATACGGAGCTGTATAGGAATAATGGAATCTTCGAGTGCGCTCCAGACGAAAAGTGCGAATGTGCAAATAAAATGTGTCGTCCGGTCATAATTACCGGCCGACGAAGGACGGGTGCGGATGAACGAATGAATACAAAGGTGCGAAATGGAAAAAATGGTAAAAGTTACGCGTTCGAACGGCTGCCGAAGCACACCTTCCGCGTCATCTAATCATCGCATGACTATTGGATGTAGTTAAATCTCTGAATGTACTCCTATTCAAGGCAAGATTCTAGGTATGACAACATAAGGAGGGATTCAGATTTTCAAAAATTGGTATGTATACTTTGAGTAGAATTAGGTGTACAAAAATACGAAGCATCCTGTATAGAAAAAAAAGTGTGTGGCGGGGGGTGGGGGGAAGGGGGGTTGAGGGGGGGTCTGCGAGAGATGATGGCATTACATTGAACTTGGGCAGCTTCTCTCAAATGGAAGGGGTGGAAGCTGTGTGTGTGTGTGTGTGTGTGTGTGTGTGTGTGTGGACATCCGCCACTGCGCTACACACTTGTCGAATGATGATGACAACCAGACAACTTTACTTACACATCAAAAACATCGATTGTGTTCACTCGCTTAAAACACGACAGGTTCTTATAAAAGTGTCCGCCTCCAACCAAGATAAAGTTTGTCTTAAAACAAAGCTAGACTGTTGCTTTTGCACAAAGTGACTATAATACAAGATGCCGTCCGTTCCCTTCGTCAGAGATCATGGTACGTTATCGCGTCGAAAACTAACTTTTTTTTTAATCTACGGCAATAGTACCATGTTTTGAGATGGACAAAACGGTTCCATGGAAGAGACATCTCGTCTCGTTTCTTGTCCTGACAGAAAAAAAAACTCCTTTTAATTATGCCACAAACGGCTGGCCATGGCCCCACTTCAAAGGTGTGTAGCTTAGCCTGTGGCAGTGGCGGTGGAGCGCCACCCTGCGGCGAAGTCTGCTGAGAACTCCGTCAAAGTCTCACGAGTCACAAACTTAGCTAACACGCTCTGCGTGAGGCGGTTATCTCCATACCTGGAGTCATTTGTCCAGGAATCATTTGTCGGAAAATCTGAGAATTAATTTCCTGCGGCATGTATTTTCACACTTCTGGCGCGTTAATCGAACAACTAGGGTAGAGCGAGAGAGAGGGAGAGAGAGAGAGAAAAAGAGAGTGGGCATTGGGAGGCTAAGACGGGCTATAATGGCGGTAACCGTCACGAAGGGTTAGCGGTTAGACGGGCGTACCGGAGGAGTCTCCCCTCCGTGGCCCCCAGCAATGCTGGCGGCCGTAGCGCCGTTAACGGTACCGGGCCAACTGCTCGGAGACACGTAGGGATGTGGTGGGCACATAGAAGGGCATTATAAAGAGGTAGTGGAGCTGATGGAAGTTGATGGATGGGGGAGGGGGGGGGGTGCATGGTGTCGAACACGTGCCTTGACATGCACAGCATGTCATGGCGAGGAAGGGAAACAGGGCACAGGGCAGGCAGTCGCAGCAACGATTGCTGGGTGTAAATTGCCCTCAATAATGACGACGGGTTGCTATGGTTACTACGCGTGTCCACAGCGCGATCGTGTTGTTTGTGATGAGGATCGCGCGAGATCTCGTGTCGACAAGGACATGACGTGTCATGACGTGCGATGCCGTGTCATGCCGTGTCATGCCGTGTCATGACATGTCATGCCATGTCATAACGTGTCATGACGTGTCATGAAATGTCATGCCGTGTCATGCCGTGTCATGTCGTGTCAAGACATGTCATGCCGTGTCATGCCGTGTCATGCCGTGTCATGACGTGTCATGCCGTGTCATGTCGTGTCATGAAATGTCATGCCGTGTCATGACATGTCATGCAGTCTCATGACGTGTCATGACGTGTCGTGACGTGTCATGATGTGTCATGCCGTGTCATGACGTGTCATGCCGTGTCATAATGTGTCATGCCGTGTCATGACGTGTCATGACGTGTCATGACGTGTCATGCCGCCATGTCAATGGGGGCGACCACTTGCCGTGGGCGAGATCCTGCCCCAGTGGCCATGATCCGCGCGTGACATGAGACGACCTGACACGAGTCGACGTGAGATCAGACGGCGTGACATCAGACGACGTGACACGAGAGGACGTGACATGAAACGACGGGACATCTGACGACGCGACGGGAGAAGACGAGACACATCAGACGACGTGACACATGAGACGACGGGACACACATGAGACGACGAGACACATGACACGACGAGACACATCAGACGACGTGACACATCAGACGACGGGACACACCTCAGACGACGTGACACATGAGACGATGAGACACATCAGACGACGGGACACATCAGACGACGGGACACATGAGACGACGTGACACATCAGACGATGAGACACATCAGACGACGGGACACATCAGACGACGGGACACATGAGACGACGGGACACATCAGACGACGGGACACACATGAGACGACGGGACACACATGAGACGACGGGACACACATGAGACGACGAGACACATGACACGACGAGACACATCATACGACGTGACACATCAGACGACGGGACACACCTCAGACGACGTGACACATGAGACGATGAGACACATCAGACGACGGGACACATCAGACGACGTGACACATGAGACGATGAGACACATCAGACGACGGGACACATGAGACGACGGGACACATGAGACGACGGGACACATGAGACGACGGGACACACATGAGACGACGGGACACACATGAGACGACGGGACACACATGAGACGACGGGACACACATGAGACGACGGGCCACACATGAGACGACGGGACACACATGAGACGACGGGACACACATGAGACGACGGGACACACATGAGACGACGGGGCACACATGAGACGACGGGACACATGAGACGACGGGACACACATGAGACGACGGGCCACACATGAGACGACGGGACACACATGAGACGACGGGACACACATGAGACGACGGGACACACATGAGACGACGGGGCACACATGAGACGACGGGACACATGAGACGACGGGACACACATGAGACGACGGGACACACATGAGACCACGGGAACTCACGTCCATTACCGCTGTTCACTACGGACCGACATACTGACTGACTTACCCAAGAGGTCGGCCACGGCCAGGTTGACCATGAAGGTCTTGTTGCGTATGTGTCTGTTGGACAGGACCACGACCAGGACGAGGAGGTTGCCTAGGAAGGCCATCAGGAAGATGGGCACGTAGAGACAGATGAGCACGATGTTGTGCGGCTCGCGGTGCGTGAACAGGGTCTCGTTTAACTCCTTCAGCACGTCGTTGTAAGTGTCGTTGCTGAAGTGGGCCAGCTCCAGGCTGCCCAGGTCGACCCCTCCCACGGCGCCGGGCAATGGTCCTGTCGACACCCCCCCGGACCCCCCGAGGCCGGCCGAGAGCGTCGTGTTGTACGCCATCTGTTGCAGGTATCCCCCTCCTCCTCCTCCTCCTCCTCCTACCACCCCGAGGCCGAGGCTTCTGTTGCTGTGAAGATGGCTCGAAACGTCTCAAATATCTCGGAACTCATGTGACGTGACGTGACCTCACCAGAGACCCGCGCCGTGAAGTCACGTTAGTCCGCCCAGCCGCCTTCTGTTACCGGATGGAGAGACGGGAAGTACAGGAGAGATATATTACTACAATTGATTGACAGGTTTGCTAAATGATTACCCCCGCCTTGATTGATAGTTACCGTAAATTATCCAAATGGAAACATTGGCCATAAAAGTAAATCAAATTCATTTTTGCGGATGCCGGCAATTTATATTAATATATGTGATTGGTAAAGCCGGATCACTGCGTTTGAAACGAGTACGGGGAAAAAGCTAATGAACTTTATAGGTAGAATACGTCAATCAGCCAGCGGTGTTTATTTATTACGTGTGACATCTGGCTTTTCCAAACCATCGCGTAACCTGACCTTAAACGTGGCGATACATTGTTAAAACCTTATTATTTTACGGTCCATTTTCCATGTTAGAGCCCATGAAATGGATTATTATAGCAGTGGAGTTGATTATGGTAGACATTAGACATACGTGAGCTATGTTCATTTAAACGATTAAAGAGTTTCCCCACGTCTGGGTGGGCGCCGGTTATGGACATTTATCTGGCATCATCAATGTCAAATCAAATGTGTTGCGGGGATACATCGAACGATAAACAATATCGGTATTAAAGCACTATCAAAGTGTGACCTTGATGACGGACTGCTGAACCATGCAGCTTGGCTGCCGGCATCGTGTTAGCAATGGTTATTATTAAACTAGCTGAATTACTCGCTGTATCAACTAAATTTATCACACCATTTGTGTGTGATACGTTAATAACTAAAAACGCCCAATAATATTAGGCATGATAGAGTACACAGTGACTGGTACACTGAGGTACACTTACTTGGTGTTGTGGCTTTGATCACTTAGTCCTCATCTGTTTTGATATCTTTAATTGCCGTTCTGGAGCTACTATATCCGAGCAGAACTCAAACAGGTAGTCCACAATCGTTCCATTCTCCTCCATATCTGTCTCCATTTCACTCCAACAGATAGCGCCATGTCATTTGCAAACTCAAACGTCGATGACTACATGCCAAGGGAACAGGATGCCAAGCACGCAATATGCTTAGATAGGCACATACGTATGTGCACGTGACGGTATTCTTCTGCTGACCAAACTTCTGCCTCCGAGTTTCACTCGCAATATGTTTGTTAATCAGACATGACTTAAAATAAAGTCGCTTGATAGTAGGGTAGGGTTGGAACTGCATGTACTACTATATAGATGTATAGACTGGTGGGGACACTGGTTCGGTGAAACAGGTGTAACGTGAATAAGTGTCCGTCGCTCTCCCGCCTGGAATGAGCGAGAGAAGTAACCAGCGCGCGCGATCTGCCTCAGCCGTATGAATCGCGCTCAGTTTATAAAGACCGTGGCTGCGGGTCTACGGCAGTGACTGCGGGACTGCCACCGTGGCTACGGGACTGCCGCAGTGGCTGCGGAATTGCCGCTGTCACTGCGGCCCCACGACTGTGGCGGGAAGAGGAGTGAGGTAGGTTAGCGCTAAGCAGCGCTGGCGTTCCAACTGCCTCGGCTCAAGTTCAGCCTGTTGTCTATTGTCCTGCCTGCCACCGGCCGCCACCGCCGCCGCTACCGGCCGCCGCTACCGCCGCCACCCCATCCCTTTTCTTTCCTGCCGTCACCTCACTTGGTCCACCCCTCGGCATTGCTTCCCATCTCTACACGGCGTGTATCACCAGGGAGGCGTGTCATTGTTGCATGAAAATCGCGAGTCCGTGAAAAGCCCGGGACTTTCACGTGAAAAGTGCGAGACCACCCAAATTTACTGCGTTAAAAACGCGAGTCCGTGGAGAACCCGAGTTCTTCACGTGAAAAAAGCGAGTTCTGAGTGCCGTCTCGCTGTTTCCACGGACTTCATTTTTTCACGCGAGGGTCGCGTGAAAACGTAGAGACAGAGAGCGTGTAAAAGTCCCGGTATTTTCACGATACTCCTCGTGAAAATACCGGGATTACAACGCTACCGCTTGTGAAAGTCCCGAGTTCTTAACGTGAAAAACCCGAGTTTCTCACGTAAAAATCAGAAGCTGCATCTTTTATCGCCCACAATGCCTCAAAAAACCATATTATCGCCTGTGAATAAAGAAATCGGAAGTGACATATTCGTTACACGCCAGTGACACCTATAGTACAAATTTGGCTCGGAGAACAAAGAATCTGAAAGAGATCATTGCGGCTTGGCATGGGTGTACATGATATCCACGTAGGTTTAGGGACATGGGGATGGGGGGGGGGGCAGATTGTCATAGACTGAATATGGCGATGATCCTGTCGCTCACGCATAGGGATAGCTGTCTCTCATGCCAAGCAACGGGGGAAATTTGGTCATGGCTATCTTGATCCTCCCCCCCCCCTCCGGCCCCATCCCCCAGGTCCCTTAACCCACATGGATCGGTAGAGCCCATGGCTGTGCTTTATTTTTTCACGCTCGCTCCCCGTGGAGAAGGCGAGTCCTGCTCCCTCTCAGTACACAGTGAAATGGTCTCGCATATTTTACGGCTTGCTTGCCGTGAAAAGTCCGAGACACCCTATACCCACTGACTGCATGTGCTCTATTTCTCCACGCTCGCCCCCCGTTGCAAGGGCGAGTCCGTGCTCTCTCTATACCACATAGTGCAGCGGTCTCGCTTATTTCACGGGTTGCTTGTCGTGAAAAGGCCGGGACACCCTACCCAATGACTGTGCTCTATTTCTCCACGCTCGGCCCCCCGTTGTAAATGCGAGTCCGTGCTATCTCTGTAACACACAGTGCAGTGGTCTCGCATATTTGGCTGTGCCCTATTTCTCCACGCACGTTAACCGTGGAGAATTAGGTTCTGTATACTACATGTTGCATTGGTCTCGCATATTTCACGGCTTGCTTGTGTGAAAAGCCCGGGACATCTCATCGCATGGCTGTGCCCTATTTCTCCACGCACGTTCACCGTGGAGAATTAGGTTCTGTATACTACATGTTGCATTGGTCTCGCATATTTCACGGCTTGCTTGCGTTAAAAGCCCGGGACATCTCATCGCATGGCTGTGCCCTATTTCTCCATGCACGTTCACCGTGGAGAATTAGGTTCTGTATACTACATGTTGCATTGGTCTCGCATATTTCACGGCTTGCTTGCGTGAAAAGCCCGGGACATCTCATCGCATGGCTGTGCCCTATTTCTCCACGCACGTTCACCGTGGAGAATTAGGTTCTGTATACTACATGTTGCATTGGTCTCGCATATTTCACGGCTTGCTTGCGTTAAAAACCCGGGACATCTCATCGCATGGCTGTGCCCTATTTCTCCACGCCCGGTCACCGTGGAGAATTAGGTTCTCCATACTACATAATGCATTGGTCTCGCATATTTCACGGCTTGCTTGCGTGAAAAGCCCGGGACATCTCATCGCATGGCTGTGCCCTATTTCTCCACGCACGTTCACCGTGGAGAATTAGGTTCTGTATACTACATGTTGCATTGGTCTCGCATATTTCACGGGTTGCTTGCGTTAAAAACCCGGGACATCTCATCGCATGGCTGTGCCCTATTTCTCCACGCCCGGTCACCGTGGAGAATTAGGTTCTCTATACTACATGTTGCATTGGTCTCGCATATTTCACGGCTTGCTTGCGTTAAAAGCCCGGGACATCTCATCGCATGGCTGTGCCCTATTTCTCCACGCCCGGTCACCGTGGAGAATTAGGTTCTGTATACTACATGTTGCATTGGTCTCGCATATTTCACGGCTTGCTTGCGTTAAAAGCCCGGGACATCTCATCGCATGGCTGTGTCCTATTTCTATACGCCCGGTCACCGTGGAGAATTAGGTTCTCTATACTACATAATGCATTGGTCTCGCATATTTCACGGCTTGCTTGCGTGAAAAGCCCGGGACATCTCATCGCATGGCTGTGCCCTATTTCTCCACGCACGTTCACCGTGGAGAATTAGGTTCTGTATACTACATGTTGCATTGGTCTCGCATATTTCACGGCTTGCTTGCGTTAAAAACCCGGGACATCTCATCGCATGGCTGTGCCCTATTTCTCCACGCCCGGTCACCGTGGAGAATTAAGTTCTCTATACTACATAATGCATTGGTCTCGCATATTTCACGGCTTGCTTGCGTGAAAAGCCCGGGACATCTCATCGCATGGCTGTGCCCTTTTTCTCCACGCCCGGTCACCGTGGAGAATTAGGTTCTCTATACTACATAATGCATTGGTCTCGCATATTTCACGGCTTGCTTGCGTGAAAAGCCCGGGACATCTCATCGCATGGCTGTGCCCTATTTCTCCACGCCCGGTCACCGTGGAGAGTTAGGTTCTCTATACTACATGTTGCATTGGTCTCGCATATTTCACGGCTTGCTTGCGTTAAAAGCCCGGGACATCTCATCGCATGGCTGTGCCCTATTTCTCCACGCACGTTCACCGTGGAGAATTAGGTTCTGCATACTACATGTTGCATTGGTCTCGCATATTTCACGGCTTGCTTGCGTGAAAAGCCCGGGACATCTCATCGCATGGCTGTGCCCTATTTCTCCACGCCCGGTATCCCTGGAGAATTAGGTTCTCTATACTACATAATGCATTGGTCTCGCATATTTCACGGGTTGCTTGCGTGAAAAGCCCGGGACATCTCATCGCATGGCTGTGCCCTATTTCTCCACGCACGTTCACCGTGGAGAATTAGGTTCTGTATACTACATAATGCATTGGTCTCGCATATTTCACGGCTTGCTTGCGTGAAAAGCCCGGGACATCTCATCGCATGGCTGTGCCCTATTTCTCCACGCCCCGTCACCGTGGAGAATTAGGTTCTCCATACTACATAATGCATTGGTCTCGCATATTTCACGGCTTGCTTGCGTGAAAAGCCCGGGACATCTCATCGCATGGCTGTGCCCTATTTCTCCACGCACGTTCACCGTGGAGAATTAGGTTCTGTATACTACATGTTGCATTGGTCTCGCATATTTCACGGGTTGCTTGCGTGAAAAGCCCGGGACATCTCATCGCATGGCTGTGCCCTATTTCTCCACGCCCGGTATCCCTGGAGAATTAGGTTCTCTATACTACATAATGCATTGGTCTCGCATATTTCACGGCTTGCTTGCGTGAAAAGCCCGGGACATCTCATCGCATGGCTGTGCCCTATTTCTCCACGCACGTTCACCGTGGAGAATTAGGTTCTGTATACTACATAATGCATTGGTCTCGCATATTTCACGGCTTGCTTGCGTGAAAAGCCCGGGACATCTCATCGCATGGCTGTGCCCTATTTCTCCACGCCCCGTCACCGTGGAGAATTAGGTTCTCCATACTACATAATGCATTGGTCTCGCATATTTCACGGCTTGCTTGCGTGAAAAGCCCGGGACATCTCATCGCATGGCTGTGCCCTATTTCTCCACGCACGTTCACCGTGGAGAATTAGGTTCTGTATACTACATGTTGCATTGGTCTCGCATATTTCACGGCTTGCTTGAGTTAAAAGCCCGGGACATCTCATCGCATGGCTGTGCCTTATTTCTCCACGCCCGGTATCCGTGGAGAATTAGGTTCTCCATACTACATAATGCATTGGTCTCGCATATTTCACGGCTTGCTTGCGTGAAAAGCCCGGGACATCTCATCGCATGGCTGTGCCCTATTTCTCCACGCACGTTCACCGTGGAGAATTAGGTTCTCTATACTACATAATGCATTGGTCTCGCATATCTCACGGCTTGCTTGCGTGAAAAGCCCGGGACATCTCATCGCATGGCTGTGCCCTATTTCTCCACGCCCCGTCACCGTGGAGAATTAGGTTCTCCATACTACATAATGCATTGGTCTCGCATATTTCACGGCTTGCTTGCGTGAAAAGCCCGGGACATCTCATCGCATGGCTGTGCCCTATTTCTCCACGCACGTTCACCGTGGAGAATTAGGTTCTCTATACTACATAATGCATTGGTCTCGCATATTTCACGGCTTGCTTGCGTGAAAAGCCCGGGACAACTCATCGCATGGCTGTGCCCTATTTCTCCACGCCCCGTCACCGTGGAGAATTAGGTTCTCCATACTACATAATGCATTGGTCTCGCATATTTCACGGCTTGCTTGCGTGAAAAGCCCGGGACATCTCATCGCATGGCTGTGCCCTATTTCTCCACGCACGTTCACCGTGGAGAATTAGGTTCTCTATACTACATAATGCATTGGTCTCGCATATTTCACGGCTTGCTTGCGTGAAAAGCCCGGGACATCTCATCGCATGGCTGTGCCCTATTTCTCCACGCCCCGTCACCGTGGAGAATTAGGTTCTCCATACTACATAATGCATTGGTCTCGCATATTTCACGGCTTGCTTGCGTGAAAAGCCCGGGACATCTCATCGCATGGCTGTGCCCTATTTCTCCACGCACGTTCACCGTGGAGAATTAGGTTCTGTATACTACATGTTGCATTGGTCTCGCATATTTCACGGCTTGCTTGCGTTAAAAGCCCGGGACATCTCATCGCATGGCTGTGCCCTATTTCTCCACGCCCGGTCACCGTGGAGAATTAGGTTCTCTATACTACATAATGCATTGGTCTCGCATATTTCACGGCTTGCTTGCGTGAAAAGCCCGGGACATCTCATCGCATGGCGGTGCCCTATTTCTCCACGCCCGGTCACCGTGGAGAATTAGGTTCTGTATACTACATGTTGCATTGGTCTCGCATATTTCACGGGTTGCTTGCGTTAAAAACCCGGGACATCTCATCGCATGGCTGTGCCCTATTTCTCCACGCCCGGTCACCGTGGAGAATTAGGTTCTCTATACTACATGTTGCATTGGTCTCGCATATTTCACGGCTTGCTTGCGTTAAAAGCCCGGGACATCTCATCGCATGGCTGTGCCCTATTTCTCCACGCCCGGTCACCGTGGAGAATTAGGTTCTGTATACTACATGTTGCATTGGTCTCGCATATTTCACGGCTTGCTTGCGTTAAAAGCCCGGGACATCTCATCGCATGGCTGTGCCCTATTTCTCCACGCACGTTCACCGTGGAGAATTAGGTTCTGTATACTACATGTTGCATTGGTCTCGCATATTTCACGGCTTGCTTGCGTTAAAAACCCGGGACATCTCATCGCATGGCTGTGCCCTATTTCTCCACGCACGTTCACCGTGGAGAATTAGGTTTTGTATACTACATGTTGCATTGGTCTCACATATTTCACGGCTTGCTTGCGTGAAAAGCCCGTGACATCTCATCGCATGGCTGTGCCTTATTTCTCCACGCACGTTCACCGTGGAGAATTAGGTTCTGTATACTACATGTTGCATTGGTCTCGCATATTTCACGGCTTGCTTGCGTGAAAAGCCCGGGACATCTCATCGCATGGCTGTGCCCTATTTCTCCACGCCCGGTCACCGTGGAGAATTAGGTTCTGTATACTACATGTTGCATTGGTCTCGCATATTTCACGGCTTGCTTGCGTTAAAAGCCCGGGACATCTCATCGCATGGCTGTGCCCTATTTCTCCACGCACGTTCACCGTGGAGAATTAGGTTCTGTATACTACATGTTGCATTGGTCTCGCATATTTCACGGCTTGCTTGAGTTAAAAGCCCGGGACATCTCATCGCATGGCTGTGCCCTATTTCTCCACGCCCGGTATCCCTGGAGAATTAGGTTCTCTATACTACATAATGCATTGGTCTCGCATATTTCACGGCTTGCTTGCGTGAAAAGCCCGGGACATCTCATCGCATGGCTGTGCCCTATTTCTCCACGCACGTTCACCGTGGAGAATTAGGTTCTGTATACTACATGTTGCATTGGTCTCGCATATTTCACGGCTTGCTTGCGTTAAAAGCCCGGGACATCTCATCGCATGGCTGTGCCCTATTTCTCCACGCACGTTCACCGTGGAGAATTAGGTTCTGTATACTACATGTTGCATTGGTCTCGCATATTTCACGGCTTGCTTGCGTGAAAAGCCCGGGACATCTCATCGCATGGCTGTGCCCTATTTCTCCACGCACGTTCACCGTGGAGAATTAGGTTCTGTATACTACATGTTGCATTGGTCTCGCATATTTCACGGCTTGCTTGCGTTAAAAGCCCGGGACATCTCATCGCATGGCTGTGCCCTATTTCTCCACGCACGTTCACCAGAGCCATAGTCCGGAGCATAGTCCGGAGCCCGGCGCCCAGAGCCAAAGTCCGGAACCGGGCGTCCCGAGCCATAGTCCGGAGCCCGGCGCCCAGAGCCAAAGTCCGGAGCCTGGCGCTCAGAGCCACAGTCCGGAGCCCATCGCCCCGAGCCATAGTCCGGAGCCCGAAACCTAGGGCCAAATCTGGAGCCCGGCGCCCCGAGCCATAGTTCGGAGCCCGGAGCCCAGAGCAAAAATCCGGAGCCCGGCGCCCAGAGCCGTAGTCCGGAGCCCGAAACCTAGGGCCAAATCTGGAGCCCGGCGCCCCGAGCCATAGTCCGGAGCCCGGAGCCCAGAGCAAAAATCCGGAGTCCGGCGCCCAGAGCCATAGTCCGGAGCCCGGCGCCCAGAGCCATAGTCTGGAGCCCGGCGCCCAGAGCTACAGTCCGGAGCTCGCGCCGGGAGCATAGTCCGGATCGAGCCCGGCGCCGAGATCCAAAGTCCGGAGTCTGGCGCACAAAGCCACAGTCGTGAAGAGTTATATGCAATTCTATAGTTTGCGATGCAAGCAAACCTGATTGAATAATTTAAGTACAATAATGTTGCACTTGAACTTTAGTTTGCAGCACCTTGCCTGTACCGCCGGAAAGATTTCAAGGAACCAGTGAAGGACAATGTGGGTACGTTACATACGCGTCTTCGATGATCAGAACAAAATAACAAGTTATCGATCTCTGTATTGTGAGTGTGACAGTATTTCTGCAAAAAATAACCTCAGCTTTCGTAAGTTCTTGAAAGCCATATGCTTTGATTTTAAGTTGGTTTCTTGGCGTTGTATCATGTTCCTTATATAATTGTTGCGTTTGTTATTGTTTGTGAAGTTCACAAGACCGTGATTTTGATGAGGAGCCCGACAGGCTCTCGCGTGGTTCTGCTTCGACTGGGAAGAAGTCACAACCGCAGAGGTCGCTCGACACCATGGATGTCACCAGAGACACCCAGACGCCGTCAAGCTCCAAAATGTAAGCACTTGCAATTAATGACTCGCTACCGTTTACCTCGCACTTTGGTGACAGCAATGATTATAAATGAAATCGCTACTCTCGATGGATAGTTCAGGAATACGTTTCTTTCTAATGGCTAGGTGGAGGCAGAAAGAGGATCGTCAACCCAGCAGCAAACGTCGAATATGTGGGGAGCCCAGTGATGAAAGAAGGTAAAACATGTCCATTTGTACCAAAGCATAACTTCACCAGTAGAATTTTTCTTGTTGCCTTCGTAGATAGATATTTTTGACATCATAAGTCGGCGCATCTGGTATTGATTTAATGGTGTTATATTTCATATGTTCTCGCGTTTGTTATTGTTTGTGAAGGTCACAAGACCGTGATGCCAAGGAGGAGCTCGACAGGCTCTCGCTTTGTTCTGCTTCGACTGGGAAGAAGTCGCAATCGAAGAGATCGCTCGACACCATGGTTATAACCAGAGGCAACCAGATGCCGCCAAGCTCCAACAAGTAAGCACTTGAAATAAATGACTCGCTACCGTTTACTTTGCACTTTGGTGACAGCAATGATTATGAATGAAATTGCTACTCTCGATGGATAGTTCAGGAATACTTTTCTTTCTAATGGCTAGGTGGAGACAGAGAGAGGATCGTCAACCCAGCAGCAAACGTCGAATATGCGAGGATGAAAGAAGGTAAAGACAGATTTACTATTCTATCAAGCCATAGATTATCAAGTAGAATTGTTTTATTGTGGCTTTCGTAGATGGAAGGTTTTCAAATCATTAGTCAGCTCATCACCTATTGATTGTTGGTATTCTATTTCATATATTCTTGCGTTCGCTATTTTTTGCACAGGTCAAGAAACTGTGATTCCGATGAGGAGCTCGACCGGGTCTCGCCTACTGCTTCGGCTGGGAAGAGGCCTCGATCAAAGAGCACGCACAGTTCACGGGCTGTAACAAGCGGCGCCCATATGCCATCGACCTCCAGCAAGTACGCTCGTATATATAAGCATGCAAAAGTCAGAGGTATTTTGTTTTTGCGTCCTGATATATCTTTAAATCAACACTAGTGTCTGTCAAGTTCTAATAATGAAAATACAGGTACAGCTGAGCAGCATATAAGAAATGTTCTGAAAAAGCATTTTCTTCGTAATATAACTTTTTATCATTTGTTTTTCCGGAATAATGTTGCTACATATGCTATTTGAGTCATACCTTTTGCTTCTTTTTTCCTACTTTTGTCCTACTTTTTCTGCATTTCCATTCCTACTTTTGTCCTAATTTCTCATGAGGGTGTGTTGGACAGCCTGCAGTAATCTAAAAGTTATTTTCCGTTTGTTGTCAGCTCGCGATGTAGAGAGGATGTTCAATCCAGCAGCCGCCGAAATTGGGACACTGCCGTTTGCTGCAGTACGGAACACACTGGGAGAAGGTTATCTACAAATTTAAGCTTCTTTTGTGCATGCGGAATTTTGTGCGTCATGCAATCAAATCAGTATACTGAAAAATGGCATGTGTTTTGTTGTACATGTTTTAATTCAAGTAGACTGATATGCCCATTGATCATACTTGTGGTATTCTCAAAGGTCACCAAACATTGACGCTGAGGAGGATGTGTCCTTGTCACGTGACACAAAAGGAATCTTTGAAAAGAAGTAGGTATACCTTTCCTCTCGCTCGACAAGGTTGTGATAACCTCATGGTTATTTCTGAAATATATGGCCGCGTTATATGCTTACATATAAGAGCCTGTTGGATTGTTATGATACATATTTGACCTTACCTTTAGTATTAGAATCCATAGTTTTTTTTGGCGATGTGTTTTTGTTGTCACAAAACGTGACAACATACACAGGACATACCATTAATACTGCAAGGGACATTGACATTAGGCTTAACAATTTACAATTTACATTTAAGTTAAAGTAATTATGATGTTAATTAAAATTCTGTCTGGAACTTTTAAGCCAAAGTTTGTTAGGATACTGTTACAAATTCATTTCAGATTTCCCATGACAGATGGAAGTAAGTAATTTTTCTCTATTGACAAGTATGGGTTTTGAACGTTACTGTGGCAATCTTTTCTTGTGTGCTTTTGTTTTGAAAATGCATGTATAGTCCTTCAAAGCAAGATTGCTGTGAAAATTGTTCTTATAAGTTACAACGTAATATTGAATGAAAGAACAATGCAATATGTGAGCTGGCGTAGAATTCATCAACTTATTAAGAATTTCAATCGATGGGGTCGTCACCGAAACTGACAGGTCGCGTGGTCTCTCTGATGATCTTGTGAATTGCTCACACTATTACGCATGTACAAAATGAACGTTTCTTCATACCGCGACTATATTGTCTGGGGGTATTATATCTCACAGAATTCCAGAGAAGACTATTTCATCTTCTCTCTGAGATCAAGGAAGATTTGTCTGTGATAAAGGGACGAGGATTAGCTGAAGACGATCATTTGCCTGATCAGTTGCAAAACATGGAGGCATTTAAAGCGTTCGAAGAAGAGCTGGCGTCCGAGGAGTTCCGCAGTCGGATTGTAAGTTGCTTTAAAATGGGAATGTATGCACGGATTATAATTGATGTTATATGAACCTGATTAAACGTTCCCGGTGCTGTTGTATATTCAAGGGAGAGTGGAGCAATGTCCCCGGGGGTTACCCCCTACTCTTTACGAAGTAAGACCTGGGATCTTTATCCTGCGACCACACACACATGGCCACAACAGGGCTCGAACCACCGATCCACGTGCCGTTAGGCTCTCAGGTGACCAGAGCACTCAGTGCGAGCGCTCTTGCCCACTGAGCTTGCGCCGGCCCTTAGAGTATATTGAGAATATTATGCAATATTTGTTTTTCTCCAGATTGGCATGTGCCGGAGACTGGGAGGGGTGAACCCGAAGGAAATGGTGTCGCAAATACTTCGAAGGTATATTTATCTTTTCCACTTGGAAATCTACCTGCCAAGTAAGAGACATGAAATGTTAATTTACTTATTCCTGCCTCCAATGGTACTCAAATGAAGACAAACATCAGTATTGCCTGACCTGTGCATATGTACCTTTCAGATTGATGTCGAATGCAGTCATGTCGGCCTTTAACGTGAAAGGCCAGCGCGGAAAGCTGCCCTTTGCATCTACCGGGTTGATGCGTGTCATTGAAGGTAACTAAATCGCCTATAATTATAGGAGTTGTGCCACATGACAAACTAAAATACGTTGCGTCTATTCTTAATGATTATGAACTCCTGCAATCTTATACTTGTCGTTTTGTTAACTAGAACTATTCGTATGGATTTCTATATTCGTATTGCGACCATGGAATTTTCTTTTCCATTCACTTTAGCCAGTGTCCTGAGATCCTTCATCTACGCGACAGTAAATGATATTCATGCTGCTGTCGGCCAGGCCCTGAAGTATGCTCCTCACCGTGATGGGGGGGTTGTTCGTTGAATTTCTAATCCTTTACCAATTCAGGTTGATCAGGTTGATTTAGCTTTCGAAGCATTTGTGTAATAACTGGTATACTGTGATCTTTTAAATTGTGATTTTCATGGGTTTATACTGCCGTTATAAACGGGTTCTTTTTTAAAACAATTCTTGCGATTGTACTGTTAATCGTAATTATTGTGGATACCACAGTTGCGAAATCTGGTCATAGTCTAAGAATAGTCATTCCTTTTAAAGTGTGGGTGTGTTAATTTTGTTCAAACACTGAGTCAACATCTGCGTAATAACTGGTCTGTTTGACTTTGATATTTCATATGGGATTGTTCATGGGTTAATACGGTAGTTATGATTCGATTTGAAATCTGGTCACACCGTAAGACCAGTCTGGGTGTGTTAAACAGTGAGTAAACATTTTCGTAATAACTGGTCTTTTAGACTGATGTTTTAAATGGTAATTTTCATGGGGTAAATACTGTCGTTAAAATCAAATTCACTAATGCTGTTCACATTTGGTTTGGCCGGCATCTTCATGAAAATTTGAATGAGCGCTCAGAAATTTCCAGGCAGGCTGCAGGACCCAGAAACCTAATCAATTCAATCTTCCTTTCTTTCTGTGGCAATCTGTTCTTCATGTAATATCTAAAGTAAACTTGCACATGATGAAGCTGCATTGACCACGAATGTCCGCCTCTATAAATAATTAAGCTCCAGGAAAGAGCACGTGCGTGTGAAGACGTTTACTGTCTCAATCGCGTCCCATGGCATCCATTGCCAGGCAACTTCACGCGCGCTCCTTCCTTTGGTTTGTTTAATGGTTGATGTTTGTGGTCAATGGAGCTTCATCCTGTGCACAATTACTTTGGATATTACAGGCAGAATAGATTGGCACAGAAAGGAAAGTACGATTGAATTGTTTGGGTCCTACGCGGTCTGTCTGAAAATTTCTCAGCGCTCACAAAAAGTTTAACGAATATATCGGCCAAACCAAGTGTGAACGGCATTAATGACTTCGATTTTTTTCTTTTGAGATTGTACTGTTATTGTCTGTTAATCGTGATTATTGTGGATACCACGAATCTGGTCATACTGTAAGACTAGTCATTCTTTTTAAAGTGTGGGTGTGTTAATTTGGTTCAAACACGGAGGAACCATCTTTGTAATAACTGGTCTGTTAGACTTTGATGTTTTAAATGGTAATTTTCATGGGTTAGTATGGTCGTTATGATTCGATTTTCTTCCACCTTTTCTAGCGATTGATCTGTGATCATCGGTTCATCGTAGATTTTGTGGGTACCACAGTTGTCACTGTAAGACTGGTCATTCTCTTACACACAGACGGTGTGTGATTGCATATCATTACGTTTTTTGCATGACGAATAAATGAGCTCATTACAAAGATTTTAAATGTTTGTGTTAACTTTGAACGAGATCACAACGTGATATAGTGCAGCGTTGATATCAGGTCACAAAATAAGGTTTTTAAGACGTTGATAATTGACGTTTATAACTGGGTAGAAACTGACGTCTTGAAGACGTCGACAATTCATATTGATAGGACGTCTAAAACTGACGTCGGATCAATTGGCGCATTCAACCAGGTATGGACAAAATTTCAACGTCTGGGATCGACGGCATGCGAACGAGTTCCCAACCACTTTTGCCCAGTGGGCGTCTGCCTGCTACTATTTGACGTATAAAACAAAATACTGTCCTACTGTTATTTCTTTCGTTTATTACTACGAACGCTCCGCTCGCGGGGGCGGCTAGTGTTAGAGAAAGTCCGGACCTTTAGCAATTGAAATGTAGGTTCGTCGCGCGCGACACCTGAGACAAAGTACCTCACGTATTGCGACTGCAGGATCTGTTGTGTAGCGTTTTACAGCGCCAAAGACAACACACGATAGTTGAGTTCCACCACTTCTTTATTTGCACATCCATCGGCATCACGAGATATATACAAGCGGATCTACTGAGGCCAGTAGTAGAGAGGGGCCCAAACGAATGTAACTTTCCTTGGGGGTAACGCTTCTTGGGGGTAACGCTTTTGCCGGCGCGAATGCGCGCCGGTCTCCTATCGCCACCTGGCGCGTGAATGGCAACTCTCCCCCGCCCCCCCCCCCCCACCTTCCCACCTATGCACATCACCCTTCCTCCTCCCCCACTATACACATCACCCCTTCCTCCCCACCCCTGTTCACGCCCCCCCCCCGCCCACTCAACTAGCTAGACCCCTTACTACACCCTCCCAACCATGATAGTGAACGCTATTTCACAATCACCGAGTGACGTCATGGATGAGTCATCGCGGGTTAACTGCAAGGACAGTAGTTTCATAATCATCTTGTCAAATCAGTCGCCCTCTCTCAGCCCCGTTACCCCTTTCTCCCCCTCCCTCCGACCGTTATCCCTACACCTATAGCTACAATGGGAGGAGCGGTTAGAGAAGACAATTAATACCTGACAGCTGGTTGCTTATGTTGTAGAGCTCAACCCATTGACCTTTCTGGTCGACGTATTAATTGCTTGCAGATGAAAAACTACCTGAGGAGGAGAGCATACAGGCTCTTATTAGTATTGAAATAACAGACTGACTCATCAAACAACTGTCATAACTCTTTTCTCTCACAATAAGAGGCTGCCAACCCCCTGCTCCTCATCCACCGACCAACTCCCGATATTACTGCCCCCGCCCCTCCCTCCCCGAAAGCCGATCCCCTCCTACCCTCACCCAACCATGACGGTGAACGGTATTCACAATCATGTAGTGACTTTAAGATGTGTCATAGGCCCCCTCCCTTCTAGTCCGACCGTTTTTCCTTCACCTTTTCCGCATTCACCGCGTTCACCGCGTCCCACCCCTATTTAGCATGTCGCCCCTCCGGTACTACCACCTATGAATGAGGGACGTACTCTAGCCGCCCACCCGCCTCCCCCACACCCGCACCCCAAGGACACCAATACATTAATTTGAGAGGCTACCCAGACCAGTGGAGTCACCGAAGCGTGTCGCGACGGAAAGCCAGTACTAGTCACCACTGAGCGTGTTCAGACTTGTCTCTTTTTGTGGGCTTGAAGGTGAGGGGAGGCGGATGGATATAATGGGGGTGTGCGAAGTTCACCCCAGCTGGCTGTTCATCGGATTTCGAGATGGGGGTGAGCGGACGATAATGTAAAAACAATATTGAATTCAGTTCCCTGTTTTTGATTGAGAACATAGGCGTTTATAAGTTCTTCTCTGTGTAGTTGGTATTTTTAAATGTATGTATTTAATAGGAAGTGATAGACTCGGTTTACTTATAACTAATAGTTTTGTCGGGCATCACGTACGTTGGATGAGATATGGAGTTAGTCTGAAGATTACGACGAAGGGGCGTTTCGAAGGAATTGAGTGTTTAATCAGACTACTTTGAGGGTTTGTCGGAGATTTATGTACCCATCAGTTTATACTCGATCCTCTTTTACAAAGCACGCGGGCCGTTCTTAGACCACCATAATGCGAATGACGGGGTAACTGAAGTTTTTGCACACAGTGAGGGTGCTGTGTGATCAGTATCAGTCAGTATCATTTACTGACGGAACATTTCTATCAAAAACAGCTAAAATGAGTCAGATCCCCACCACTGGTTTGTTCCGCTCCCTACATTGAGTTGGCTAGAGAGAATTCAGTTTCCATGCCTACCTATTCACTTTGTTGTAATTGGTTAGAAAAACAGATGGTGAGAGACGCTTGGGGGAGGGTTGAGTGGTTATGCACGCATGCTCTATTTTTAGTGTTGAGGCGATGAGGAGAGGGTGGTTGATGGAGGGGGTTGGGGCGCGTATGCACTATTTTTAGAAACCACATAAATATTAAGAAATGAGGCGGGTGTGTGGAGGGGGGTTACCCTTTTCGGAGTTTAGATGCTTGCATTCTCTATTTTTATAAATGATATCAGGGTAGGGAGGAATGAGGTGTTGTTACCTCTGTGCGTGGTAGTGCTATGATGGTTAAGGTTTATTGGTAACGTTTGATTTAATATGAAACAGTTATGTGCAACATACGGCAATGATAATAGGATTTTTTTTTATGTTTCGTGGAATTATGAATTAAATTTTGTGCAGCATTCGCATAACTAGAACAACACAATGGTAAAACTATAGCATTATTATATAAGTTTGTGTATTAGATGCTTCACAGGCAATCAAGTTTATGTTCTATGTAGCATTCGGGGCAATACTTAGACAATGGTGAAACGTATTATGTAACTTTTATGTTTCAAATGGCATAAAGTATAAGTTATGTGCAACATGTATGTAGCTCATTAGAAAATTGTGAAACATATAGGTAACATTTTGCATGTTTAGCCTTTCATATAGCATTAAGTTTCTATTTTATGCCACATTCGGGGACTTAATAGACAACCGTCAAAGTATACTTCTGTATACTATAAATTTCGGTATTTAATGCAAGGAAGCTTAGCTTTATGTGGCAATAATAATGCGAATTGTTTCCAGAATGTTGAAGTTATGTATCAACTTACAATGAGTTTACTAACGATTAAGAGAATAACGGCCTTGATATAACTGTGTGGAGACAAATGTGAAAAGAAATGGTATGATCACAGGAATTAGGTCTGAATAATCAGTGATGTTGCCATCTCAGAGAGGATGCAGCGGACATACATGCGTTTTCTATTTTTGGACAATGCCTTATGTTGAGAGGTGAGGAGTAAAGCGTTGGGTGGTTAGAGAATAGGTACTATGATAGAGAGAATAGAGGCGTGTGTGCACTATTTCTAGCAATGTCAATGTTAGGATATGAGGCGTATGGGTGAGGGGATTCACCTTTCGGAGTGGAGATGCTTGCATGCTATATTTTTTATAAATGATATCAAGTTAGGAAGGAATGAGGTGTTGCCACCTATATGCGTGGTACTGCTATGGTTGAAGATGTTAAGATATACTTCTAACGTTTTATTTAATTTGAAAGATTTATGTGTAATACACGGCAATGATTTTAGGAATAAATAAGTTTATATTTCATTGAATTATGAATTAAATGTTATGCAGCATTCGCATAAGTAGGATCAGACAATGGTAAAAATATGTAATTATTATATAAGTTTGTGTATTAGATGATTCATATGCAATCAAGTTTATGTTTTATGTACCAGTTAGGTCAATACTTAGACAATTGTGTAACAAATATGTAAGTATTCTGTAAGTTTTGTGTTTCATATGTCATAAAGTCTAAGTTATGTGCAACATTTATGTATCTCATTAGACAATTATGAAACATAGGTAGCATTCTACGTTTTGCCTTTCATATATCATCAAGCTTATATTTTATTCGGGTACTTAATAGACAACCGTGAAAGAATACATATGTATACTATAAATATCGGTATTCAATGCAAGGGAGCTCAGCTTTATGTAGCAATAATAGTGAAAAATTGTTTCCATGATATTGAAGTTATGTATCATCCTACGGTGAACTATGAAATAAAGTAATAATTGTGTATGCATTGCGAGTGAACATTAAGTTTAAACCATGTTACACTAAAATGTTTGGTGGAACATGGACATTTTGCAAAGCAAGTGATGTAAATTTGGATTGCGCAGCAGTTTGCCAACGAACAACACAATAACAGGCTATAGGTGTCACTGTTATCATCTGGGATGAGACAAATATGGAAAGCGGTATGATCAGTGTAGTTAGGTTTGAATGATGAGTGAAGTTATTTATCAGAATACAGTGAACGAAAGTAATGGCTTTTATGTATAGCTGTTGTACCGGCAGAGTCTCTAGCAGTAATGTAATGTGTAATTTTTTAAAGATCAAATGGGAAATACTTAGGCAATAAGATATAATTAACAAATCGAATACGAAAGTATTTTTCAAGTTTTATTTTTCATGTCATCATGTAAATAGTTATGTGTTACATACGTGCAGCTCATTTGACAATTATGAAATGTATGAATAGCATTCTACATGCTTTATCTTTTATATGTCATCAAGTTTGCATCACATTCGGGAAAGACAACCGTGAAAGAAAAATATAAGTTTATGTATTCAGTGTTTCATATGTCATGTTTGCGTATTTATGTTACACTCGTGGAACCCGTAGGCAATGTTAACACGGATACATGTGTATACTGTACATTTCTGTACTCAATACCGATAACCTTGGGTTTCTGTAGTGATGATGTAAAGGATTGTTTCAATTATGTTAAAGTTATGTATCAGAGTACAATGAACTAGGGGATAAAGTAACAACTTTTATGTATGACATTCAAGTAGACATGTTTATGTGAACCATGCTGTACGTGTGTCACGATTGACGTTTGATGTGTTTGGCGGAACATAGATCTTTTGCAAAGCAAGTGATGTAAAGTTGGATTGCACTGCAGTTACCAATTTTAAGAGAATAAGCCGCTGTATAGCTGTCGTGGTTATAATATATGTTAGACTACTAAGAAACGGTATGATCAGTGTACGTAGGACGGAAAAATGAGTAACATGTTTAATGTAACATGTAGTCTTATGTTTTTTTCGATCGCTCATGGCAAGTAAGCTGTGCTTAATGTAACAATGATAGGTTTAGTAAAATAAAAATTCTATTAAGTTGAAGTTCTTGATCAACATACAACGAACAACGGAATAAATGGAAAACTTTTGTGTATGAATATTGTTTACTGGCTGAGAAACTAGGTGGAAATGTAATGCGTAATTTATTTAAGATGCAGTGCGACATAACTTGCGTAGTGCAAGTTGAGAAGCTACACAATAAGTTACATGAAGGAGTTTCTGTTAAATTAAGATCTAATCAGAGTATTTAGGTATGAACAGCGAGTGATATGTTTAATGAACTCTGTTATATGATTTTGTTTTCAGTTAGCAAAATATTTGTAAGGATAAGCTCTGCTTCCTTTAGTGATGACAGGTTTAGTAAAATAACTGTTTCAATTATTTTGAAAATATATATCAACATACAGCGAACGACAGATTAAAGTTATAATTTTTATGTAAAACCTTTGAAGTAAACATTAAATGTAAACCATTTTGCACGCGTGTGACGATTGATGTGCGGAATGTTTGGTCCTATATATCTCTTGTGGAGCAAGGGATGCAACGCGGATTCACACTATCGTTAACCAAACAAAAACGATTGAGTAAATACTTGTTATAGTTGTCGCTGTTATGAGATGTGTTAACACAAGTATGAAGAGAAGCATTACACGTATACATTTTGTATCGGTAGAGGACCTAAGTGCATATATAATGTCATTTGTTAAAGAACTAATATGAAATCATATGCGTGACGTAAGTTAGGGAATAGTATAAAAAAATACGTGATGGGAACATTGCTTCATTATCATATGATCAAAATAGTTAGGTGTGGATAACAAGTGACGTGTGAAATGTAACATGTACTGTGACTTTGTTTTCAGAAAGTCAAATGTTGCGCAATGTAAGTATAAGCCCCGCTTTATGTTGTGATGATAGGTTTAGTACAATAAATGTTTCAACCATGCTGTCGTTCTATACCAATATACGTTGAACTACAAAAGGAAGTAAGAACTTGTAGGAAAGGCATTTCAAATGTGCATCAAATGTTAACCATGTTACACGGGTACCCTCAAATTGTGCGAATGAATTTCGGGTTGGTTAACATATAACACCAGTATGCACGTGTGAATAACGAGTGATTTGTTTAATACAACATGTACTATGACTTTGTTTCACTGAATGACCTATTGCGCAAGGCAAGTATAAACCCTGCCTTAGATAGGTTGTACAATAAATGCTTCAATCATGGTGGAATTTTAATACGCATCTACAGCGAACGACAAAAGAATGTAATAACTTATATATAACATATATTTCAAGTGAATACTAAATGTGAACCATACATTTACACGTATGTCGTGATTGATGTGTAGAATACTTCGTCGTGCATAGATCTTTTACAAAGCAAATATTGTAAACTGGGTTTGCACTACAATTACACAATCGTAAAGTGTTCAAGTAAATAACACGCGATATGTGTCGTTAACATAATCTATGTGTTTAGTCACGCGTGAAAACAAACGACACGTATATAACTATTGAACGCAATACGTATTCGATTTGTTAATTATATCTTATTGCCTAAGTATTTCCCATTTGATCTTTAAAAAATTACACATTACATTACTGCTAGAGACTCTGCCGGTACAACAGCTATACATAAAAGCCATTACTTTCGTTCACTGTATTCTGATAAATAACTTCACTCATCATTCAAACCTAACTACACTGATCATACCGCTTTCCATATTTGTCTCATCCCAGATGATAACAGTGACACCTATAGCCTGTTATTGTGTTGTTCGTTGGCAAACTGCTGCGCTATCCAAATTTACATCACTTGCTTTGCAAAATGTCCATGTTCCACCAAACATTTTAGTGTAACATGGGTTAAACTTAATGTTCACTCGCAATGCATACACAATTATTACTTTATTTCATAGTTCACCGTAGGATGATACATAACTTCAATATCATGGAAACAATTTTTCACTATTATTACTACATAAAGCTGAGCTCCCTTGCATTGAATACCGATATTTATAGTATACATATGTATTCTTTCACGGTTGTCTATTAAGTACCCGAATAAAATATAAGCTTGATGATATATGAAAGGCAAAACGTAGAATGCTACCTATGTTTCATAATTGTCTAATGAGATACATAAATGTTGCACATAACTTAGACTTTATGACATATGAAACATAAAACTTACAGAATACTTACATATTTGTTACACAATTGTCTAAGTATTGACCTAACTGGTACATAAAACATAAACTTGATTGCATATGAATCATCTAATACACAAACTTATGTAATAATTACATATTTTTACCATTGTCTGATCCTACTTATGCGAATGCTGCATAACATTTAATTCATAATTCAATGAAATATAAACTTATTTATTCCTAAAATCATTGCCGTGTATTACACATAAATCTTTCAAATTAAATAAAACGTTAGAAGTATATCTTAACATCTTCAACCATAGCAGTACCACGCATATAGGTGGCAACACCTCATTCCTTCCTAACTTGATATCATTTATAAAAATATAGCATGCAAGCATCTCCACTCCGAAAGGTGAATCCCCTCACCCATACGCCTCATATCCTAACATTGACATTGCTAGAAATAGTGCACACACGCCTCTATTCTCTCTATCATAGTACCTATTCTCTAACCACCCAACGCTTTACTCCTCACCTCTCAACATAAGGTATTGTCCAAAAATAGAAAACGCATGTATGTCCGCTGCATCCTCTCTGAGATGGCAACATCACTGATTATTCAGATCTAATTCCTGTGATCATACCATTTCTTTTCACATTTGTCTCCAAACAGTTATAACAAGGCCAGCTATAACCCGTTATTCTCTTAATCGTTAGTAAACTCATTGTAAGTTGATACATAACTTCAACATTCTGGAAACAATTCGCATTATTATTGCCACATAAAGCTAAGCTTCCTTGCATTAAATACCGAAATTTATAGTATACAGAAGTATTCTTTGACGGTTGTCTATTAAGTCCCCGAATGTGGCATAAAATAGAAACTTAATGCTATATGAAAGGCTAAACATGCAAAATGTTACCTATATGTTTCACAATTTTCTAATGAGCTACATACATGTTGCACATAACTTATACTTTATGCCATTTGAAACATAAAAGTTACATAATACGTTTCACTATTGTCTAAGTATTGCCCCGAATGCTACATAGAACATAAACTTGATTGCCTGTGAAGCATCTAATACACAAACTTATATAATAATGCTATAGTTTTACCATTGTGTTGTTCTAGTTATGCGAATGCTGCACAAAATTTAATTCATAATTCAACGAAACATAAAAAGAAATCCTATTATCATTGCCGTATGTTGCACATAACTGTTTCATATTAAATCAAACGTTACCAATAAACCTTAACCATCATAGCACAACCACGCACAGAGGTAACAACACCTCATTCCTCCCTACCCTGATATCATTTATAAAAATAGAGAATGCAAGCATCTAAACTCCGAAAAGGGTAACCCCCCTCCACACACCCGCCTCATTTCTTAATATTTATGTGGTTTCTAAAAATAGTGCATACGCGCGCCAACCCCCTCCATCAACCACCCTCTCCTCATCGCCTCAACACAAAAAATAGAGCATGCGTGCATAACCACTCAACCCTCCCCCAAGCGTCTCTCACCATCTGTTTTTCTGGCCAATTACAACAAAGTGAATACGTAGGCATGGAAACTGAATTCTCTCTAGCCAACTCAATGTAGGGAGCGGAACAAACCAGTGGTGGGGATCTGACTCATTTTAGCTGTTTTTGGTAGAAATGTTCCGTCAGTAAATGATACTGACTGATACTGATCACACAGCACCCTCACTGTGTGCACAAACTTCAGTTACCCCGTCATTCGCATTATGGTGGTCTAAGAACGGCCCGCGTGCTTTGTAAAAGAGGATCGAGTATAAACTGATGGGTACATAAATCTCCGACAAACCCTCAAAGTAGTCTGATTAAACACTCAATTCCTTCGAAACGCCCCTTCATCGTAATCTTCAGACTAACTCCATATCTCATCCAACGTACGTGATGCCCGACAAAACTATTAGTTATAAGTAAACCGAGTCTATCACTTCCTATTAAATACATACATTTAAAAATACCAACTACACAGAGAAGAACTTATAAACGCCTATGTTCTCAATCAAAAACAGGGAACTGAATTCAATATTGTTTTTACATTATCGTCCGCTCACCCCCATCTCGAAATCCGATGAACAGCCAGCTGGGGTGAACTTCGCACACCCCCATTATATCCATCCGCCTCCCCTCACCTTCAAGCCCACAAAAAGAGACAAGTCTGAACACGCTCAGTGGTGACTAGTACTGGCTTTCCGTCGCGACACGCTTCGGTGACTCCACTGGTCTGGGTAGCCTCTCAAATTAATGTATTGGTGTCCTTGGGGTGCGGGCGTGGGGGAGGCGGGTGGGCGGCTAGAGAACGTCCCTCATTCATAGGTGGTAGTACCGGAGGGGCGACATGCTAAATAGGGGTGGGACGCGGTGAACGCGGTAAATGCGGAAAAGGTGTAGGAAAAACGGTCGGACTAGGAGGGAGGGGGAAAAAGGGGCTGAGGGAGGGCGACTAATTTTACAAGATAACTGCTGTCCTTGCAGTTATCTGCCTATGACACATCTTAACGTCACTACGTGATTGTGAATACCGTTCACCGTCATGGTTGGGTGAGGGTAGGAGGGGATCGGCTTTCGGGGAGGGAGGGGCGGGGGCAGTAATATCGGGAGTTGGTCGGTGGATGAGGAGCAGGGGGTTGGCACCCTCTTATTGTGAGAGAAAAGAGTTATGACAGTTGTTTGATGAGTCAGTCTGTTATTTCAATACTAATAAGAGCCTGTATGCTCTCCTCCTCAGGTAGTTTTTCATCTGCAAGCAATTAATACGTCGACCAGAAAGGTCAATGGGTTGAGCTCTACAACATAAGCAACCAGCTGTCAGGTATTAATTGTCTTCTCTAACCGCTCCTCCCATTGTAGCTATAGGTGTAGGGATAACGGTCGGAGGGAGGGGGAGAAAGGGGTAACGGGGCTGAGAGAGGGCGACTGATTTGACAAGATAATTATGACACTACTGTCCTTGCAGTTAACCCGCGATGACTCATCCATGATGTCACTCGGTGATTGTGAAATAGCGTTCACTATCATGGTTGGGAGGGTGTAGTAAGGGGTCTAGCTAGTTGAGTGGGAGGGGGTGGGGCGTGAACAGGGGTGGGGAGGAAAGGGTGATGTGTATAGTGGGGGAGGGAGGAAGGGTGATGTGCATAGGTGGGAAGGGGGGGGGGGGCGGGGGAGAGTTGCCATTGACGCGCCAGGTGGCGATGGGAGACCGGCGCGCATTCGCGCCGGCAAAAGCGTTACCCCCAAGAAGCGTTACCCCCAAGGAAAGTTACATTCGTTTGGGCCCCTCTCTACTACTGAGGCCCGTGAAGCAGTAGACAAAGCAGCCCCGAGCCCCGCCGGCTACCCTCTATATATACTACAATGCCGGCAGGGTCTCAGGCGCAGGCCAACCTAATGATCATAAACTATGTGGGTTGGCCGCGCCGCTGGCCGCCTGGATGAGTATCGATCGGCGACCAGCCGTGGGCGAGGGGCAGTGGCAGAACTCTTTGGTGGTTACCATTAACCCGGCCCGTGTAACAATCCAGATACGCAGGCAGTCAGCCTGACCTAGCTCTGATCCCAGCCCCAGCCTGGCTGGCGGCTGACGTCCTACAGGCCCGCATGCACCCGACTGTTTTAACATTAACACATAATCTTGTTCATCATCTGATGGCGGTTAATTAAAAACGTCACAAATCATCCAAATCAATAGCTAGAACGCTTCTACGGCCAAACCAAACGATTTCGAAGACGTGGATGTTCGATTCCAGGTGACTAACCTAATGTAATGTATTTCCGCAACACGTATAGATGGTTGCTGTGTTTGCTCGGGGGATGGGGGGGAGGGTAACCGCTTTTCTTTGGATAGAGCTTTTCGTTTCATAGTGAACCGAACCAAATATTGTATAATACCCCCTCCGCATGTCCCCCCCCCCCCTTTCACTCGTCGCTTTGCTGCGCATGTGGGTACGAGCAATGCTGGACAGGCTACTTTTGAGGCTGCCAGAGTAGCGCGAGGTGTGAAGTGATTTGAACAAGACGACTTGATGTGACTGTCACTACATGCAACTTAAATACATAGCATTCCATGGAACGAGGTCATTTAGTCGGCTGGATCCATTCACGGACGCCGCGCACATTGATGTAGGTTACACTGGTGGACGCACCGACCCCAGCCAACGGTCTGTTGCCGCGCGCCCAAAAACATGGCGGGAAATTCAATTTGCAAAAGCCATTTACAAGCCAGAAAAGGGTGGCATAGTCAGGGTCGGCTAGGCAACGTGAGGCCTTTGCCAATATCTTTAAATGTGTCCACATATATGTCCAAATCAATTGTACACATGCGCAATTCATTTTGACATAGTTCCAAGTAGAATTAGACATTTGTACAAATATTTCCGGTGTACACATACGCCAAAATCATTGGCTAATGACCCGGGACGGCAGACACATGGAGATCCGGCAGAGCATGGGGGTCAATCGTGATCCGAGGGGTCAAATAGGTATTTGATGTGCAAATCGAGATCAGTGGAATCGGGATCCGATCAGTCGAATAGGGATAGGTAGGGTTGCATCGGGATTCATAGGGTACAATCGGATCTAAAGCATGCAATCGAGGTCCGGAGGGGCCACTCGGGAGTGGTAGGACAGACAAGTATGGTAAAATCGGGTTCCGGAGTCGAATCGGGATCCGAGGGTTTGAATTGGGATCCGAGGGATCGAATCGGGAAGCAGTCGAGCACATCGGGATCCAGATGCTGCATTCGACATGGTCGAATCGGGATCCATGGATGTCTAGGGTCGACCCCAATCCTACAGATCTCGATTCGACCGGATCCCGTTCGATCATACGGATCTAGATTTGACCGTTGACATCAGAATTGTACCTTATTAGACCCCTCGGATCTTGATTGGATCCCTGGGGTTCTGATTCGAATCCGAGATTCAGTATTGGACCCAATGGCTACATATTCGATCCCTCGGATGACGATTGAACTCCGGCTTCTATATCGGACAACGGTTAAACCCACATTACGAAAGGGTCTACCGTAGGGATGAACACCATGAATGTACCCTACGGGTGACGGGTCTCTTAGATTGACGATAATTAATTACCGGCCAGGACGGGCCCCTTTGACGTCACCACGGGTCTGTCAGATGGTTACAACTGGTCAACACTTGCCCACTACGGGTCTGTCAGATGGGTTACAATTGGTCAATGGGCAGGACGGGACACTTGCCCACCACGGGTCTGTCAGATGGTTGACAACTGGTCAATGGGTAGGACGGGACACTTGCCCACCACGGGTCTGTCAGATGGTTACAACTGGTCAATGGGTAGGACGGGACACTTGCCCACCACGGGTCTGTCAGATGGGTTACAACTGGTCAATGAGCAGGACGGGACACTTGCCCACCACGGGTCTGTCAGATGGTTGACAACTGGTCAATGGGTAGGACGGGACACTTGACCACCACGGGTCTGTCAGACGGTTGACAACTGGTCAATGGGTAGGACGGGACACTTGCCCACCACGGGTCTGTCAGATGGTTGACAACTGGTCAATGGGCAGGACGGGACACTTGACCACCACGGGTCTGTCAGATGGGTTACAACTGGTCAATGGGTAGGACGGGACACTTGCCCACCACGGGTCTGTCAGATGGTTACAACTGGTCAATGGGTAGGACGGGACACTTGCCCACCACGGGTCTGTCAGATGGGTTACAACTGGTCAATGGGTAGGACGGGACACTTGCCCACCACGGGTCTGTCAGATAGTTACAACTGGTCAATGGGTAGGACGGGACACTTGCCCACCACGGGTCTGTCAGATGGGTTACAACTGGTCCATGGGTAGGACGGGACACTTGCCCAGCACGGGTCTGTCAGATAGTTACAACTGGTCAATGGGTAGGACGGGACACTTGCCCACCATGGGTCTGCCAGATGGTTGACAACTGGTCAATGGGCATGACGGGACACTTGACCACCACGGGTCTGTCAGATGGTTACAACTGGTCAATGGGTAGGACGGGACACTTGACCACCACGGGTCTGTCAGATGGGTTACAACTGGTCAATGGGTAGGACGGGACACTTGCCCACCAGGGTCTGTCAGATGGTTACAACTAGTCAATGGGTAGGACGGGACACTTGCCCACCACGGGTCTGTCAGATGGGTTACAACTGGTCAATGGGTAGGACGGGACACTTGCCCACCCCGGGTCTGTCAGATGGTTACAACTGGTCAATGGGTAGGACGGGACACTTGCCCACCACGGGTCTGCCAGATGGTTGACAACTGGTCAATGGGTAGGGCGGGACACTTGCCCACCACGGGTCTGTCAGATGGGTTACAACTGGTCAATGGGCAGGACGGGACACTTGCCCACCACGGGTCTGTCAGATGGGTTACAACTGGTCAATGGGTAGGACGGGACACTTGCCCACCACGGGTCTGTCAGATGGTTACAACTGGTCAATGGGTAGGACGGGACACTTGCCCACCACGGGTCTGTCAGATGGGTTACAACTGGTCAATGGGAAGGACGGGACACTTGCCCACCACGGGTCTGTCAGATGGTTGACAACTGGTCAATGGGCAGGACGGGACACTTGAACACCACGGGTCTGTCAGATGGTTACAACTGGTCAATGGGTAGGACGGGACACTTGCCCACCACGGGTCTGTCAGATGGGTTACAACTGGTCAATGGGAAGGACGGGACACTTGCCCACCACGGGTCTGTCAGATGGTTGACAACTGGTCAATGGGCAGGACGGGACACTTGAACACCACGGGTCTGTCAGATCGTTACCACTGGTCAATGGGTAGGACGGGACACTTGCCCACCAGAGGTCTGTCAGATGGGTTACAACTGGTCAATGGGTAGGACGGGACACTTGCCCACCACGGGTCTGTCAGATGGGTTACAACTGGTCAATGGGTAGGACGGGACACTTGCCCACCAGGGGTCTGTCAGATGGGTTACAACTGGTCAATGGGCAGGACGGGACACTTGCCCACCACGGGTCTGTTGGATGGGTTACAACTGGTCAATGGGTAGGACGGGACACTTGCCCACCACGGGTCTGTCAGATGGTTACAACTGGTCAATGGGTAGGACGGGACACTTGCCCACCACGGGTCTGTCAGATGGTTACAACTGGTCAATGGGTAGGACGGGACACTTGCCCGCCACGGGTCTGTCAGATGGGTCACAACTGGTCAATGGGAAGGACGGGACACTTGCCCACCACGGATCTGTCAGATGGGTTACAACTGGTCAATGGGTAGGACGGGACACTTGCCCACCAAGGGTCTGTCAGATGGTTACAACTGGTCAATGGGTAGGACGGGACACTTGCCCACCACGGGTCTGTCAGATGGTTGACAACTGGTCAATGGGCAAGACGGGACACTTGACCACCACGGGTCTGTCAGATGGTTGACAACTGGTCAATGGGTAGGACGGGACACTTGACCACCACGGGTCTGTCAGATGGTTACAACTAGTCAATGGGCAGAACGGGACACTTGCCCACCACGGGTCTGTCAGATGGTTTACAACTGGTCAATGGGTAGGACGGGACACTTGTCCACCACGGGTCTGTCAGATGGTTGACAACTGGTCAATGGGCAGGACGGGACACTTGCCCACCACGGGTCTGTCAGATGGTTGACAACTGGTCAATGGGTAGGACGGGACACTTGCCCACCACGGGTCTGTCAGATGGGTTACAACTGGTCAATGGGTAGGACGGGACACTTGCCCACCACGGGTCTGTCAGATGGGTTACAACTGGTCAATGGGTAGGACGGGACACTTGCCCACCACGGGTCTGTCAGATGGGTTACAACTGGTCAATGGGTAGGACGGGACACTTGCCCACCACGGGTCTGTCAGATGGGTTACAACTGGTCAATGGTTAGAACGGGACACTTGCCCGCCACGGGTCTGTCAGATGGGTTACAACTGGTCAATGGGTAGGACGGGACACTTGCCCACCACGGGTCTGTCAGATGGGTTACAACTGGTCAATGGGTTGGACGGGACACTTGCCCACCACGGGTCTGTCAGATGGTTACAACTGGTCAATGGGTAGGACGGGACACTTGCCCACCAGGGGTCTGTCAGATGGGTTACAACTGGTCAATGGGCAGAACGGGACACTTGCCCACCACGGGTCTGTCGGATGGGTTACAACTGGTCAATGGGTAGGACGGGACACTTGCCCACCACGGGTCTGTCAGAGGGTTACAACTGGTCAATGGGTAGGACGGGACACTTGCCCACCACGGGTCTGTCAGATGGTTACAACTGGTCAATGGGTAGGACGGGACACTTGCCCACCACGGGTCTGTCAGATGGGTCACAACTGGTCAATGAGAAGGACGGGACACTTGCCCACCACGGGTCTGTCAGATGGTTGACAACTGGTCAATGGGCAAGACGGGACACTTGACCACCACGGGTCTGTCAGATGGTTGACAACTGGTCAATGGGTAGGACGGGACACTTGACCACCACGGGTCTGTCAGATGGTTACAACTAGTCAATGGGCAGAACGGGACACTTGCCCACCACGGGTCTGTCAGATGGTTGACAACTGGTCAATGGGAAGGACGGGACACTTGTCCACCACGGGTCTGTCAGATGGTTGACAACTGGTCAATGGGCAGGACGGGACACTTGCCCACCACGGGTCTGTCAGATGGTTGACAACTGGTCAATGGGTAGGACGGGACACTTGCCCACCACGGGTCTGTCAGATGGGTTACAACTGGTCAATGGGTAGGACGGGACACTTGCCCACCACGGGTCTGTCAGATGGGTTACAACTGGTCAATGGGTAGGACGGGACACTTGCCCACCACGGGTCTGTCAGATGGGTTACAACTGGTCAATGGGTAGGACGGGACACTTGCCCACCACGGATCTGTCAGATGGGTTACAACTGGTCAATGGTTAGGACGGGACACTTGCCCACCACGGGTCTGTCAGATGGGTTACAACTGGTCAATGGGTAGGACGGGACACTTGCCCACCACGGGTCTGTCAGATGGGTTACAACTGGTCAATGGGTTGGACGGGACACTTGCCCACCACGGGTCTGTCAGATGGTTACAACTGGTCAATGGGTAGGACGGGACACTTGCCCACCACGGGTCTGTCAGATGGGTTACAACTGGTCAATGGGTAGGACGGGACACTTGCCCACCACGGGTCTGTCGGATGGGTTACAACTGGTCAATGGGTAGGACGGGACACTTGCCCACCACGGGTCTGTCAGATGGTTACAACTGGTCAATGGGTAGGACGGGACACTTGCCCACCACGGGTCTGTCAGATGGTTACAACTGGTCAATGGGTAGGACGGGACACTTGCCCACCACGGGTCTGTCAGATGGGTTACAACTGGTCAATGGGTAGGACGGGACACTTGCCCACCAGGGTCTGTCAGATGGTTACAACTAGTCAATGGGTAGGACGGGACACTTGCCCACCACGGGTCTGTCAGATGGGTTACAACTGGTCAATGGGTAGGACGGGACACTTGCCCACCCCGGGTCTGTCAGATGGTTACAACTGGTCAATGGGTAGGACGGGACACTTGCCCACCACGGGTCTGCCAGATGGTTGACAACTGGTCAATGGGTAGGGCGGGACACTTGCCCATCACGGGTCTGTCAGATGGGTTACAACTGGTCAATGGGCAGGACGGGACACTTGCCCACCACGGGTCTGTCAGATGGGTTACAACTGGTCAATGGGTAGGGCGGGACACTTGCCCACCACGGGTCTGTCAGATGGTTACAACTGGTCAATGGGTAGGACGGGACACTTGCCCACCACGGGTCTGTCAGATGGGTTACAACTGGTCAATGGGAAGGACGGGACACTTGCCCACCACGGGTCTGTCAGATGGTTGACAACTGGTCAATGGGCAGGACGGGACACTTGAACACCACGGGTCTGTCAGATGGTTACAACTGGTCAATGGGTAGGACGGGACACTTGCCCACCACGGGTCTGTCAGATGGGTTACAACTGGTCAATGGGAAGGACGGGACACTTGCCCACCACGGGTCTGTCAGATGGTTGACAACTGGTCAATGGGCAGGACGGGACACTTGAACACCACGGGTCTGTCAGATGGTTACCACTGGTCAATGGGTAGGACGGGACACTTGCCCACCAGAGGTCTGTCAGATGGGTTACAACTGGTCAATGGGTAGGACGGGACACTTGCCCACCACGGGTCTGTCAGATGGGTTACAACTGGTCAATGGGTAGGACGGGACACTTGCCCACCAGTGGTCTGTCAGATGGGTTACAACTGGTCAATGGGCAGGACGGGACACTTGCCCACCACGGGTCTGTTGGATGGGTTACAACTGGTCAATGGGTAGGACGGGACACTTGCCCACCACGGGTCTGTCAGATGGTTACAACTGGTCAATGGGTAGGACGGGACACTTGCCCACCACGGGTCTGTCTGATGGTTACAACTGGTCAATGGGTAGGACGGGACACTTGCCCGCCACGGGTCTGTCAGATGGGTCACAACTGGTCAATGGGAAGGACGGGACACTTGCCCACCACGGATCTGTCAGATGGGTTACAACTGGTCAATGGGTAGGACGGGACACTTGCCCACCAGGGGTCTGTCAGATGGTTACAACTGGTCAATGGGTAGGACGGGACCCTTGCCCACCACGGGTCTGTCAGATGGTTGACAACTGGTCAATGGGCAAGACGGGACACTTGACCACCACGGGTCTGTCAGATGGTTGACAACTGGTCAATGGGTAGGACGGGACACTTGACCACCACGGGTCTGTCAGATGGTTACAACTAGTCAATGGGCAGAACGGGACACTTGCCCACCACGGGTCTGTCAGATGGTTGACAACTGGTCAATGGGTAGGACGGGACACTTGTCCACCACGGGTCTGTCAGATGGTTGACAACTGGTCAATGGGCAGGACGGGACACTTGCCCACCACGGGTCTGTCAGATGGTTGACAACTGGTCAATGGGTAGGACGGGACACTTGCCCACCACGGGTCTGTCAGATGGGTTACAACTGGTCAATGGGTAGGACGGGACACTTGCCCACCACGGGTCTGTCAGATGGGTTACAACTGGTCAATGGGTAGGACGGGACACTTGCCCACCACGGGTCTGTCAGATGGGTTACAACTGGTCAATGGGTAGGACGGGACACTTGCCCACCACGGGTCTGTTGGATGGGTTACAACTGGTCAATGGTTAGGACGGGACACTTGCCCGCCACGGGTCTGTCAGATGGGTTACAACTGGTCAATGGGCAGGACGGGACACTTGCCCACCACGGGTCTGTCAGATGGGTTACAACTGGTCAATGGGTTGGACGGGACACTTGCCCACCACGGGTCTGTCAGATGGTTACAACTGGTCAATGGGTAGGACGGGACACTTGCCCACCAGGGGTCTGTCAGATGGGTTACAACTGGTCAATGGGCAGAACGGGACACTTGCCCACCACGGGTCTGTCGGATGGGTTACAACTGGTCAATGGGTAGGACGGGACACTTGCCCACCACGGGTCTGTCAGATGGTTACAACTGGTCAATGGGTAGGACGGGACACTTGCCCACCACGGGTCTGTCAGATGGTTACAACTGGTCAATGGGTAGGACGGGACACTTGCCCACCACGGGTCTGTCAGATGGGTCACAACTGGTCAATGAGAAGGACGGGACACTTGCCCACCACGGGTCTGTCAGATGGTTGACAACTGGTCAATGGGCAAGACGGGACACTTGACCACCACGGGTCTGTCAGATGGTTGACAACTGGTCAATGGGTAGGACGGGACACTTGACCACCACGGGTCTGTCAGATGGTTACAACTAGTCAATGGGCAGAACGGGACACTTGCCCACCACGGGTCTGTCAGATGGTTGACAACTGGTCAATGGGAAGGACGGGACACTTGTCCACCACGGGTCTGTCAGATGGTTGACAACTGGTCAATGGGCAGGACGGGACACTTGCCCACCACGGGTCTGTCAGATGGTTGACAACTGGTCAATGGGTAGGACGGGACACTTGCCCACCACGGGTCTGTCAGATGGGTTACAACTGGTCAATGGGTAGGACGGGACACTTGCCCACCACGGGTCTGTCAGATGGGTTACAACTGGTCAATGGGTAGGACGGGACACTTGCCCACCACGGGTCTGTCAGATGGGTTACAACTGGTCAATGGGTAGGACGGGACACTTGCCCACCACGGGTCTGTCAGATGGGTTACAACTGGTCAATGGTTAGGACGGGACACTTGCCCACCACGGGTCTGTCAGATGGGTTACAACTGGTCAATGGGTAGGACGGGACACTTGCCCACCACGGGTCTGTCAGATGGGTTACAACTGGTCAATGGGTTGGACGGGACACTTGCCCACCACGGGTCTGTCAGATGGTTACAACTGGTCAATGGGTAGGACGGGACACTTGCCCACCACGGGTCTGTCAGATGGGTTACAACTGGTCAATGGGCAGAACGGGACACTTGCCCACCACGGGTCTGTCGGATGGGTTACAACTGGTCAATGGGTAGGACGGGACACTTGCCCACCACGGGTCTGTCAGATGGTTACAACTGGTCAATGGGTAGGACGGGACACTTGCCCACCACGGGTCTGTCAGATGGTTACAACTGGTCAATGGGTAGGACGGGACACTTGCCCACCACGGGTCTGTCAGATGGGTCACAACTGGTCAATGAGAAGGACGGGACACTTGACCACCACGGGTCTGTCAGATGGTTACAACTGGTCAATGGGTAGGACGGGACACTTGCCCACCACGGGTCTGTCAGATGGTTGACAACTGGTCAATGAGAAGGACGGGACACTTGCCCACCACGGGTCTGTCAGATGGTTGACAACTGGTCAATGGGTAGGACGGGACACTTGCCCACCACGGGTCTGTCAGATGGGTTACAACTGGTCAATGGGTAGGACGGGACACTTTCCCACCACGGGTCTGTCAGATGGGTTACAACTGGTCAATGGGTAGGACGGGACACTTGCCCACCACGGGTCTGTCAGATGGGTTACAACTGGTCAATGGGCAGGACGGGACACTTGCCCACCACGGGTCTGTCAGATGGGTTACAACTGGTCAATGGTTAGGACGGGACACTTGCCCACCACGGGTCTGTCAGATGGGTTACAACTGGTCAATGGGTAGGACGGGACACTGGTCCACCACGGGTCTGTCAGATGGTTGACAACTGGTCAATGGGCAGGACGGGACACTTGCCCACCACGGGTCTGTCAGATGGTTGACAACTGGTCAATGGGTAGGACGGGACACTTGCCCACCACGGGTCTGTCAGATGGGTTACAACTGGTCAATGGGTAGGACGGGACACTTGCCCACCACGGGTCTGTCAGATGGGTTACAACTGGTCAATGGTTAGGACGGGACACTTGCCCACCACGGGTCTGTCAGATGGGTTACAACTGGTCAATGGGTAGGACGGGACACTTGCCCACCACGGGTCTGTCAGATGGGTTACAACTGGTCAATGGGTTGGACGGGACACTTGCCCACCACGGGTCTGTCAGATGGTTACAACTGGTCAATGGGTAGGACGGGACACTTGCCCACCAGGGGTCTGTCAGATGGGTTACAACTGGTCAATGGGCAGAACGGGACACTTGCCCACCACGGGTCTGTCGGATGGGTTACAACTGGTCAATGGGTAGGACGGGACACTTGCCCACCACGGGTCTGTCAGATGGTTACAACTGGTCAATGGGTAGGACGGGACACTTGCCCACCACGGGTCTGTCAGATGGTTACAACTGGTCAATGGGTAGGACGGGACACTTGCCCACCACGGGTCTGTCAGATGGGTCACAACTGGTCAATGAGAAGGACGGGACACTTGCCCACCACGGGTCTGTCAGATGGTTACAACTGGTCAATGGGTAGGACGGGACACTTGCCCACCACGGGTCTGTCAGATGGTTGACAACTGGTCAATGAGAAGGACGGGACACTTGCCCACCACGGGTCTGTCAGATGGTTGACAACTGGTCAATGGGTAGGACGGGACACTTGCCCACCACGGGTCTGTCAGATGGGTTACAACTGGTCAATGGGTAGGACGGGACACTTTCCCACCACGGGTCTGTCAGATGGGTTACAACTGGTCAATGGGTAGGACGGGACACTTGCCCACCACGGGTCTGTCAGATGGGTTACAACTGGTCAATGGGCAGGACGGGACACTTGCCCACCACGGGTCTGTCAGATGGGTTACAACTGGTCAATGGTTAGGACGGGACACTTGCCCACCACGGGTCTGTCAGATGGGTTACAACTGGTCAATGGGTAGGACGGGACACTTGTCCACCACGGGTCTGTCAGATGGTTGACAACTGGTCAATGGGCAGGACGGGACACTTGCCCACCACGGGTCTGTCAGATGGTTGACAACTGGTCAATGGGTAGGACGGGACACTTGCCCACCACGGGTCTGTCAGATGGGTTACAACTGGTCAATGGGTAGGACGGGACACTTGCCCACCACGGGTCTGTCAGATGGGTTACAACTGGTCAATGGGTAGGACGGGACACTTGTCCACCACGGGTCTGTCAGATGGTTGACAACTGGTCAATGGGCAGGACGGGACACTTGCCCACCACGGGTCTGTCAGATGGTTGACAACTGGTCAATGGGTAGGACGGGACACTTGCCCACCACGGGTCTGTCAGATGGGTTACAACTGGTCAATGGGTAGGACGGGACACTTGCCCACCACGGGTCTGTCAGATGGGTTACAACTGGTCAATGGTTAGGACGGGACACTTGCCCACCACGGGTCTGTCAGATGGGTTACAACTGGTCAATGGGTAGGACGGGACACTTGCCCACCACGGGTCTGTCAGATGGGTTACAACTGGTCAATGGGTTGGACGGGACACTTGCCCACCACGGGTCTGTCAGATGGTTACAACTGGTCAATGGGTAGGACGGGACACTTGCCCACCACGGGTCTGTCAGATGGGTTACAACTGGTCAATGGGCAGAACGGGACACTTGCCCACCACGGGTCTGTCGGATGGGTTACAACTGGTCAATGGGTAGGACGGGACACTTGCCCACCACGGGTCTGTCAGATGGTTACAACTGGTCAATGGGTAGGACGGGACACTTGCCCACCACGGGTCTGTCAGATGGTTACAACTGGTCAATGGGTAGGACGGGACACTTGCCCACCACGGGTCTGTCAGATGGGTCACAACTGGTCAATGAGAAAGACGGGACACTTGCCCACCACGGGTCTGTCAGATGGTTACAACTGTTCAATGGGTAGGACGGGACACTTGCCCACCACGGGTCTGTCAGATGGTTGACAACTGGTCAATGAGAAGGACGAGACACTTGCCCACCACGGGTCTGTCAGATGGTTGACAACTGGTCAATGGGTAGGACGGGACACTTGCCCACCACGGGTCTGTCAGATGGGTTACAACTGTTCAATGGGTAGGACGGAACACTTTCCCACCACGGGTCTGTCAGATGGGTTACAACTGGTCAATGGGTAGGACGGGACATTTGCCCACCACGGGTCTGTCAGATGGGTTACAACTGGTCAATGGGCAGAACGGGACACTTGCCCACCACGGGTCTGTCAGATGGGTTACAACTGGTCAATGGCTAGGACGGCACACTTGCCCACCACGGGTCTGTCAGATGGTTTAGAACTGGTCAATGGGTAGGACGGGACACTTGCCCACCACGGGTCTGTCAGATGGGTTACAACTGGTCAATGGGTTGGACGGGACACTTGCCCACCACGGGTCTGTCAGATGGTTACAACTGGTCAATGGGTAGGACGGGACACTTGCCCACCAGGGGTCTGTCAGATGGGTTTCAACTGGTCAATGGGCAGAACGGGACACTTGCCCACCACGGGTCTGTCGGATGGGTTACAACTGGTCAATGGGTAGGACGGGACACTTGCCCACCACGGGTCTGTCAGATGGTTACAACTGGTCAATGGGTAGGACGGGACACTTGCCCACCACGGGTCTGTCAGATGGGTTACAACTGGTCAATGGGTAGGACGGGACACTTGCCCACCACGGGTCTGTCAGATGGGTTACAACTGGTCAATGGGTTGGACGGGACACTTGCCCACCACGGGTCTGTCAGATGGTTACAACTGGTCAATGGGTAGGACGGGACACTTGCCCACCAGGGGTCTGTCAGATGGGTTTCAACTGGTCAATGGGCAGAACGGGACACTTGCCCACCACGGGTCTGTCGGATGGGTTACAACTGGTCAATGGGTAGGACGGGACACTTGCCCACCACGGGTCTGTCAGATGGTTACAACTGGTCAATGAGAAGGACGGGACACTTGCCCACCACGGGTCTGTCAGATGGTTACAACTGGTCAATGGGTAGGACGGGACACTTGCCCACCACGGGTCTGTCAGATGGTTGACAACTGGTCAATGAGAAGGACGAGACACTTGCCCACCACGGGTCTGTCAGACGGTTGACAACTGGTCAATGGGTAGGACGGGACACTTGCCCACCACGGGTCTGTCAGATGGGTTACAACTGGTCAATGGGTAGGACGGGACACTTTCCCACCACGGGTCTGTCAGATGGGTTACAACTGGTCAATGGGTAGGACGGGACATTTGCCCACCATGGGTCTGTCAGATGGGTTACAACTGGTCAATGGGCAGAACGGGACACTTGCCCACCACGGGTCTGTCAGATGGGTTACAACTGGTCAATGGCTAGGACGGGACACTTGCCCACCACGGGTCTGTCAGATGGGTTAGAACTGGTCAATGGGTAGGACGGGACACTTGCCCACCACGGGTCTGTCAGATGGGTTACAACTGGTCAATGGGTTGGACGGGACACTTGCCCACCACGGGTCTGTCAGATGGTTACAACTGGTCAATGGGTAGGACGGGACACTTGCCCACCACGGGTCTGTCAGATGGTTGACAACTGGTCAATGGGTAGGACGGGACACTTGCCCACCACGGGTCTGTCAGATGGGTTACAACTGGTCAATGGGTAGGACGGGACACTTTCCCACCACGGGTCTGTCAGATGGGTTACAACTGGTCAATGGGTAGGACGGGACATTTGCCCACCACGGGTCTGTCAGATGGGTTACAACTGGTCAATGGGCAGGACGGGACACTTGCCCACCACGGGTCTGTCAGATGGGTTACAACTGGTCAATGGTTAGGACGGGACACTTGCCCACCACGGGTCTGTCAGATGGGTTACAACTGGTCAATGGGTAGGACGGGACACTTGCCCACCACGGGTCTGTCAGATGGGTTACAACTGGTCAATGGGTAGGACGGGACACTTGCCCACCACGGGTCTGTCAGATGGGTTACAACTGGTCAATGGGTAGGACGGGACACTTGTCCACCACGGGTCTGTCAGATGGTTGACAACTGGTCAATGGGCAGGACGGGACACTTGCCCACCACGGGTCTGTCAGATGGTTGACAACTGGTCAATGGGTAGGACGGGACACTTGCCCACCACGGGTCTGTCAGATGGGTTACAACTGGTCAATGGGTAGGACGGGACACTTGCCCACCACGGGTCTGTCAGATGGGTTACAACTGGTCAATGGTTAGGACGGGACACTTGCCCACCACGGGTCTGTCAGATGGGTTACAACTGGTCAATGGGTAGGACGGGACACTTGCCCACCACGGGTCTGTCAGATGGGTTACAACTGGTCAATGGGTTGGACGGGACACTTGCCCACCACGGGTCTGTCAGATGGTTACAACTGGTCAATGGGTAGGACGGGACACTTGCCCACCACGGGTCTGTCAGATGGGTTACAACTGGTCAATGGGCAGAACGGGACACTTGCCCACCACGGGTCTGTCGGATGGGTTACAACTGGTCAATGGGTAGGACGGGACACTTGCCCACCACGGGTCTGTCAGATGGTTACAACTGGTCAATGGGTAGGACGGGACACTTGCCCACCACGGGTCTGTCAGATGGTTACAACTGGTCAATGGGTAGGACGGGACACTTGCCCACCACGGGTCTGTCAGATGGGTCACAACCGGTCAATGAGAAGGACGGGACACTTGCCCACCACGGGTCTGTCAGATGGTTACAACTGGTCAATGGGTAGGACGGGACACTTGCCCACCACGGGTCTGTCAGATGGTTGACAACTGGTCAATGAGAAGGACGAGACACTTGCCCACCACGGGTCTGTCAGATGGTTGACAACTGGTCAATGGGTAGGACGGGACACTTGCCCACCACGGGTCTGTCAGATGGGTTACAACTGGTCAATGGGTAGGACGGGACACTTTCCCACCACGGGTCTGTCAGATGGGTTACAACTGGTCAATGGGTAGGACGGGACATTTGCCCACCACGGGTCTGTCAGATGGGTTACAACTGGTCAATGGGCAGAACGGGACACTTGCCCACCACGGGTCTGTCAGATGGGTTACAACTGGTCAATGGCTAGGACGGGACACTTGCCCACCACGGGTCTGTCAGATGGGTTAGAACTGGTCAATGGGTAGGACGGGACACTTGCCCACCACGGGTCTGTCAGATGGGTCACAACTGGTCAATGGGTTGGACGGGACACTTGCCCACCACGGGTCTGTCAGATGGTTACAACTGGTCAATGGGTAGGACGGGACACTTGCCCACCAGGGGTCTGTCAGATGGGTTTCAACTGGTCAATGGGCAGAACGGGACACTTGCCCACCACGGGTCTGTCGGATGGGTTACAACTGGTCAATGGGTAGGACGGGACACTTGCCCACCACGGGTCTGTCAGATGGTTACAACTGGTCAATGGGTAGGACGGGACACTTGCCCACCACGGGTCTGTCAGATGGGTTACAACTGGTCAATGGGTAGGACGGGACACTTGCCCACCACGGGTCTGTCAGATGGGTTACAACTGGTCAATGGGTTGGACGGGACACTTGCCCACCAGGGGTCTGTCAGATGGGTTTCAACTGGTCAATGGGCAGAACGGGACACTTGCCCACAACGGGTCTGTCGGATGGGTTACAACTGGTCAATGGGTAGGACGGGACACTTGCCCACCACGGGTCTGTCAGATGGTTGACAACTGGTCAATGAGAAGGACGAGACACTTGCCCACCACGGGTCTGTCAGATGGTTGACAACTGGTCAATGGGTAGGACGGGACACTTGCCCACCACGGGTCTGTCAGATGGGTTACAACTGGTCAATGGGTAGGACGGGACACTTTCCCACCACGGGTCTGTCAGATGGGTTACAACTGGTCAATGGGTAGGACGGGACATTTGCCCACCACGGGTCTGTCAGATGGGTTACAACTGGTCAATGGGCAGAACGGGACACTTGCCCACCACGGGTCTGTCAGATGGGTTACAACTGGTCAATGGCTAGGACGGGACACTTGCCCACCACGGGTCTGTCAGATGGGTTACAACTGGTCAATGGCTAGGACGGGACACTTGCCCACCACGGGTCTGTCAGATGGTTACAACTGGTCAATGGGCAGAACGGGACACTTGCCCACCACGGGTCTGTCAGATGGGTTACAACTGGTCAATGGCTAGGACGGGACACTTGCCCACCACGGGTCTGTCAGATGGGTTACAACTGGTCAATGGCTAGGACGGGACACTTGCCCACCACGGGTCTGTCAGATGGGTTACAACTGGTCAATGGCTAGGACGGGACACTTGCCCACCACGGGTCTGTCAGATGGGTTACAACTGGTCAATGGGCAGAACGGGACACTTGCCCACCACGGGTCTGTCAGATGGGTTACAACTGGTCAATGGCTAGGACGGGACACTTGCCCACCACGGGTCTGTCAGATGGGTTACAACTGGTCAATGGCTAGGACGGGACACTTGCCCACCACGGGTCTGTCAGATGGTTACAACTGGTCAATGGGTAGGACGGGACACTTGCCCACCAGGGGTCTGTCAGATGGGTTTCAACTGGTCAATGGGCAGAACGGGACACTTGCCCACCACGGGTCTGTCGGATGGGTTACAACTGGTCAATGGGTAGGACGGGACACTTGCCCACCACGGGTCTGTCAGATGGTTACAACTGGTCAATGGGTAGGACGGGACACTTGCCCACCACGGGTCTGTCAGATGGGTTACAACTGGTCAATGGGTAGGACGGGACACTTGCCCACCACGGGTCTGTCAGATGGGTTACAACTGGTCAATGGGTTGGACGGGACACTTGCCCACCACGGGTCTGTCAGATGGTTACAACTGGTCAATGGGTAGGACGGGACACTTGCCCACCAGGGGTCTGTCAGATGGGTTTCAACTGGTCAATGGGCAGAACGGGACACTTGCCCACCACGGGTCTGTCGGATGGGTTACAACTGGTCAATGGGTAGGACGGGACACTTGCCCACCACGGGTCTGTCAGATGGTTACAACTGGTCAATGGGTAGGACGGAACACTTGCCCACCACGGGTCTGTCAGATGGTTACAACTGGTCAATGGGTAGGACGGGACACTTGCCCACCACGGGTCTGTCAGATGGGTCACAACTGGTCAATGGGAAGGACGGGACACTTGCCCACCACGGGTCTGTCAGATGGGTTACAACTGGTCAATGGGTAGCACGGGACACTTGCCCACCACGGGTCTGTCAGATAGTTACAACTGGTCAATGGGTAGGACGGGACACTTGCCCACCACGGGTCTGCCAGATGGTTGACAACTGGTCAATGGGCATGACGGGACACTTGACCACCACGGGTCTGTCAGATGGTTACAACTGGTCAATGGGTAGGACGGGACACTTGACCACCACGGGTCTGTCAGATGGGTTACAACTGGTCAATGGGTAGGACGGGACACTTGCCCACCACGGGTCTGTCAGATGGTTACAACTGGTCAATGGGTAGGACGGGACACTTGCCCACCACGGGTCTGTCAGATGGGTTACAACTGGTCAATGGGTAGGACGGGACACTTGCCCACCCCGGGTCTGTCAGATGGTTGCAACTGGTCAATGGGTAGGACGGGACACTTGCCCACCACGGGTCTGCCAGATGGTTGACAACTGGTCAATGGGCATGACGGGACACTTGACCACCACGGGTCTGTCATATGGTTACAACTGGTCAATTGGTAGGACGGGACACTTGCCCACCACGGGTCTGTCAGATGGGTTACAACTGGTCAATGGGTAGGACGGGACACTTGCCCACCACGGGTCTGTCAGATGGGTTACAACTGGTCAATGGGCAGGACGGGACACTTGCCCACCACGGGTCTGTCAGATGGGTTACAACTGGTCAATGGGTAGGACGGGACACTTGAACACCACGGGTCTGTCAGATGGTTACCACTGGTCAATGGGTAGGACGGGACACTTGCCCACCACGGGTCTGTCAGATGGGTTACAACTGGTTAATTAGTTAAAACACCTTATTTCAAGTGGGATTTCTTAATCAATTGGGATTTGTATGAAATGTTTTCCTGTTTTCAAATCTGGCCCGTGTCACTTATTTCTATTGGGTTTCTCATATTCTTTGAGACCCGCGCCTCCTGGATCGAGATGCGTTTCGGAGCCACAATGTATCCAGCCCAAGCCACTTCACCTCTCCGCAGGTGGCCTGTCGCTATCAGCCGATTAAGTTAAGTGCCACCACCCATCCCGCCCCGCCCTCCCGTCGGTGTACGTGCGACCTGGCCGCCGATTTACTACAGGTTGGCCAATACAAGTACTTGAGGCGAGAGTGCAATAATCGTATGGTTGGGTGAATCATGCCAGAAAAATAATTCCATGTGGCTTGTTGTACATTGTCTCAGAAGGCAAACTTCAGCCGGCGAAATCGTTTGACGTCGCTAGAGATGGTATTAAGCGGTTTTACGTTCAAGACAAAAAAGAGATGATGTGAAAACTATTTATTAAGCTGACACTAACACTAGTAACAGGATGCACGATTACACAACACATTGCCTTTCAATTACATCATGCTAATGCTGCTAATCCCTAGCCCCCCCCCCCCCTTCCCCTTCCCTTCACCGCCACACTCCTCCGCGGCCAAATTAATCGGCGGCCAGGTTGAAGCGCTGCCAAAGCGTACGTGCCCCCCCCCCCCCATCCCTCTCGCCCTCCACTAACCACCAGACACCTACACACCCCATGTTTGAGTTAATTACTATCTATCTACCCTACCTCATGTCTTAAATCAAGCTCACCAAGAGGGCATCATGACATCTGGCAGCCGCGCCTCCTTATATACCCCTCCCACACAACCGCCCCTCCCTCCACAACATATCTGTCTGGACCTAGCAGCCCTAGCAGAGATTTTGCCATTATCGTACTTTTCACATTATATTTAATAATACTTTCTGACCGGTAAATGTGTGTTTTTGGGCCCTCTTATCCTAGACCAAATGAGATTACTGTAACAGTCAAATGTCGAAAATGGGGTCTCAATAAGCACAAAAATCGGCATGTTGCAATGTTTTCTTACCCTTGCCATTGACCTTGGTGCTTATCCTTGTAATAATTACATATTTGACCCATCGCAAAGGGGAAAAAATATGTCTTTTTCTTCGAATATGTATTGCATGCTTTAAATAAGTGATAAATGACAACGAGGAATAGTATTATAAACATTGTATAAAGCCAGAACATAGGAAATAGGTGTTGTGGATCTTAGCGAATTAAAAAACCGTAATTTTGAGGGTAACACAGTTGTCTTTACATGTTCTGGATAGAACACTGTCTTTTCATGTTCCTATTCGGAAAATATGAGGTTTGATTAAAGATGCAAATTCAAAGAGTCAAATTTTGTCAGTGAAAATTTTTCAAAGAAAGTCAATTTTGTTAATGGAAAATGCGTTATGGTAGCTAAAGTAAGCCAGTTAAACAAGTAATTTCACAGTATGTTTAATAATACTTTTTAGCCGCCCAATGTATTTGGGCCCTTATTCTATAACAAATGAGGTCACAGTCTAATGTAGAGCATGAGGTCCCAATATGCACAAAAAACGACAATCGTAACCCTAAATATCGCGCATAGCGTGCATATTTCCCCGTAGGAAATTGTAGCAATCACTGCAAATGAAAAACGGTAACATCTGGGATATCATATGCCACATAAACTAGAATGTAACGATCGACGTTATGGACAGAGTATAAAGGTTAATAATGTATATGGAGAAAAGGTACATTCGCAAGGCCAAAAGCAATTATGCCCGTGCAGCATGTGCAGCTAATGAATATCCACTTAAAGAACCTGATAACCCTCAGCAGCCTCTTATCTGTGCTTTGCCAGCCCGAATGTAATCCCCATAGCCCCTCGCTGTTAGTTGCTCCAGACAGCCCGAACATCCACATATTTAAATGTCACGTAATTATTAAGCCTCCACCTGACCACACACCCACACACACACATCCGCGTAGTTTAAACGTATACCAAGGTTCGTTCTCTGTCGCGGGTCAAGGTAAAATTCATGTTTTTGAAATGGGGGGCGTAGTGATGTAGTTAGTAGCAAGCTGATTGTGTGCAATGCGTGTGCAATGTGTGCAGCAAATTGTTTACAAATCAAGGGGTGTATTAAAATCTGGCTAGGGCTCAAGTCACCAGGATCTTGGAGGCCCAGCTTGCGTGGCTTGTGACCTTTTCTTTCAGGGTTGATGCACTCACTCCTGTAGTAGCTTGATCACGCCTGACACCCAGATCAGAGGAAACATAAACCAGATGCTCACTTAGCCCCTCCACACCCCGCCCCATTCCATAATAACGTTATAATAGCCCCTCCCACCCGCAACTCCCCCATCTCTCCTTCGTCTGAACCCACACACACGCTCTAATAGCTGCTCCCCCCCCCACCACCCCACGCCGCGCAGGGAGTAAAGAAAGTGCTTCACGCATGAAACGCAGCCCCGTAGAGACCCCTGTGTCATGTAGCGTACTCTCTGGCGCGTCTGCGCCCGGCCGCCATCTTTCTATCCAGATAAGATGGACGTCGGACGCAGGTCAGCCAGTGCAGAGGGCGGGAAACTGGTCAACGGTTCGCTAATGTGCATGCATGCATGGTGGTTGAATATCATGAAACATGTCCTTCATTATCAGCACTCAGCATTATGGCGCAGGGTAGTATACACATGTAGGGTGGGTGGGGGGGGGAGGATTACCGAACGAAGCCCCAGCAAATACGTACCAACAATGCCTATGACCGCATTAAATTTAAGCGAGACTAGCTAATTATAAGTTATAATATATAAGTATCTATATAAATATATATTTGTATATGTGTTGGCTAATACTTCAGTCAGGCGTCCTGATCTCTAATAAGCGCCGGTCTAATATTTGCGAGGACACATAGCGGAGCCACGGATCGGGGTAACCCCCTAATTTATAGCGAACACTCGGTCATAGCTATATTCAGCCCCCCCCCCTCGCCTTTTTTCTTAACCCACGTGGATCGATAATTCCAAGCTTAGCTAAGGAAACACTTGGTCATGGCTATATACAGCATATGGCGTTAAAGTGATTATATTGCAGTAAACGCACGTGTAAACAATATAAGCAACTATGCGGGGATTATATTAGTGGCTTATCTGTATCTTCAATTTTAAAAGACGTCATATCACATCGTAAGGCATAAATGCAAGATATGTAGTCTTTTAAAATCGCAATGGGTGTGTTATTTCAAGAACCACCTTAGTTCAGGGCAGACTAAACAATAGGTGAGCGATGTGATACCCCAGCGGTTGTCAGCGATTAGGTACCATTATCGCTGGAGACGGGAGGCAGCAGGGTCCAAATGTTTCGGTGGTATACCAGCGTACGCAGCAATGGGTGAGGTATGCACATTTAGCTTTTTGCTAAATGACCCTTTTTTTCGCCATTTTTCTCTCAGTCCCCGGAGCAAAAATCTGGAATTCCTCTCGATGTGCCCATCTGAGACTGAAGTATTTTTTTAATTGCAGCTATTGACTATATATTCCTGTTCATGTCGAAAGTGTTCAAATAATTAACCACCATAAACTTCGCCATGACTGCCAGTGTCTATCCTTCCCGGATGTTCTCCCGAAGTATTCCCACGTGTCGGAAGGAGAAGGGGGTGGGGGGGGGCTTGTCCGTTTGTGGGTGTGTGTTTCCAGGGGGTGGTTATCGTCCAGGGGGGAATTGTCCGGTGGCAACTTGCCGGGGGGGACGGGCCCAAGGGGAACATTTTCCAGGTGGGGGATTGTAGTGGGGGGGGGGGGCGGTTGTCCGGGGGGGAACTGACTGGGGGGGAATTGTCCGGGGGCAATTGTCTGGGGGGAAGTTGTCTCGTAGGGGGGAGTTGTCCGGGAGGAAGTTGTCCTAGGGGGGAATTGTCCGGGGGGGAATTGTCCTAGGGGGGAATTGTCCGGGGGGGAATTATCGGGGGGGAGTTGTCCGGGGAAGAATTTTCCGGGGGTGAGTTGTCCTAGAACCGGACAGTGATAGTGAGACACAAGAGGAGAGGGGGAGAGAGAACCATACATTGGGCAGGGGCAGACAATGTGGGAGACAGATCGAGAGAAGGAAAGGGATACACACATGGGCAACGATGGAAAGAGGGAGAGACGTAATAGAGATAAAAACGGAGCTATTAGTAGGCATAAATAGAGAGAAAGAGACATACATAGTCTTCTAGTGTAGGATGTTTTCTTGCTTCCAGTCGTTCCTCTACATTGCATCCCCTACATTGCATCCCCTACATTGATTGATGTCTTGCGACCGAGCACCAATACATTGTATGATACAGGTCCCAGACCGCTTGTTCATCAAAATAAAGTATGATTGTCTTAAATTAAACCGTGTATAATCATATCCCAGCATTTGTTTAACCGCACGCACCACTAACACCGAACCCCCCATGCATCCAACCCATATGAAGTATTTCCCAGGAAACAGTGTTGATTATTGTCAGTAATTAATATGCATTCAAATGTAGAGCTGTACCTCCTATATGCGAATGGTTGACTTTGAGTGGGCCGGGGTTGTTCGCGGATAACTGCGGCCTACCCATTGCTCACGAGCCTGAACTCGTGTGGGCCGGGGTCACCACATTTTAACTCCGGCCTGCTGTCTCTGCATCGCGCCACATCTGGTTTCCCGTGTCGGCCAGGCCATTTAAATTTTTGGCGCGAGTGCGTGATTCCGGAGATTTCGTTATTCCGGTTTCAAATAATTCGGTGTTTTTAATGGAGTGTTATTTCGTCTACTAAATACAACAAACAAAAATTAAATATCTTTAATATTAAAGTTTCTACATGTTTTTTGAACGAGGGACCTCCATACCGGTCTAGATAGGCATGGTACATTTTTGTTTGTTAAAAAGCTATAATTAAAAGGGGGATGGGGGGCGGGGGGGGGTGCCTTGATCGATCGATCGTCACTTGCAGTTCCACCGTCACCAATATCGGTTTGATTCATCTCTATCTACAGCGTTTAACTTTTAATAAGTGAAACGTCTACGCAAATCAAGGGTGCCGCACCCCCCAACATGGTGTGTCTCCCTCCCCTAAATTGCGATGTCCCCCACTTCTAATTTATGGTGTCTACACTCTTCTAACTCTGGGTGTCTCTCCTGCTCTAACTTAGGGTGTCTGCCCTACCCTAACTTGAGGATACCACCCTAACTTGGGGTACCAACCCAAGTTCGGGTGGTCGAACTTGGGTTTGTGGTGCCTCCCCTCCCCTAATATTGGAGTGTCTCCCCTTCCCTAAGTTGGAGTGTCTCCCCTCCCCAAACTTGGGGTACTACCCGAACTTGGGGTTTTCCCCCCTACCTTAACTTTAGTTATCTCCCCTCCCATAACTGGAGGTGTCTCCCCTACTTTGGGGCACCACCCCAACTTGGGATGTGATCCCTCCCCTAACCTAGGGTGTCTCTCCTAACTTGGGAGAACTTGCCAGAACTTGGCTTGTGTACCACCCCTCCCGAAAGTGTCGGCCTACGACCCCCCCTAACATATCTCTTTGCAGTAGTAGGGGCGGATCTAGGAATTTGGGGGTTGGGTGTTCATGGGACACCTCCCCTAACTTAGGGGGTGTCCACTCCCCTAAATTGGGGCAGCTCCCCTCCCCTATCTTGGGGTAATATCCGAATATTGAATCTCTCCCTACCCCCTAAGTTAGGCTACCACCCCAACTTTAAGTGTCTTCCCTCCCCTAATTCGAGGTGTCTAACCTTCCATAACTTGCGGTGTCTCCCGTTTCCTAGCTTGGGTTAGAGCCCCAATTTGAAGTGTCTCCGCTCCCGTATCTTAGGGCATCACCCGAATGTTGAATGTCTTCCCTCCCCTAACTTGGGGTACCGCCTCGACTTGGGGTGTCTTCCCTCCAATAACACCGGGATTACCATCCAAACTTGGAGTGTCTGCCCTCCCCTAGCTTGGAGTTTGTCCCCTCTACTAACTTCTTAAACTCCCTTGCCCCCCCCCCCCCCTCCACCTTCCCCCTTGAAATTTCACATTTGATAGAGATGAAATATACATTGTTGGTCGTGGAGGAAGAAAGATTGTCATTTCCCCCCCCCCCCCACCCCTTCCCCTCCCACATACGTATTTTATTCATGCGATCAGGATAAAACGCGTCAATAATCGATTGAATTGTGAATATCGGACCATGTATCGAAAGGTCTGTCAAACCGGAGGCCCATCCGGCTCGCCATGCAAATACACTGTGTCGATCGACAGCCGGAAAGCATGAAAAGATGTTCCTACTTTAAAATGTCCTAAAACTTTAATATACAAGATATTTTATCTATGTTTGTTGCATTTTGTAGATTAAAAAACTCTCCATCATACACACTGGAAATATGGGTATGCAGGTCACAATTCGTAGTGCGGGTCTCAGCTGCCTCGCCTCCCTATCATTTCGTTTATGTAAAAATACATTGCTTCTTGTGGGGTTAGTAGGGTAAAGAAATTAAGCCACCCCCGTTAACAATATGTTCCAATCAATTGATTTTGGTAGATTTTGGAACCACCACTACTAGATACATATGGAATAAGAAAAAACAGGTTTGATTACTACTGGAATTTTTGAGTATATCCCTATGTTACCCGGACTATTATGGGAAGGGATACATGAAGGGAATTCTCTCTTCCTAGATTTATTACGCGAATCATGGCAGTAAGTTTATCCGACATCATTACACCCCGTATGCAAATATCTTACAGAATTTCACTAAAAACAATTCTAAAGGTTTCTATCGATCTTTCTATGGAAATTCTAAACGTTTTCCTATAGAGTTTAAATATAATTTCCATAAAGTGTTCGTAGAATTTCCATGGAGTTTCCATAGTCTCCATCGAGTTTGAATAGTTTTCATACCGGCCTAACAACTGACGGCAGGCACAAAAACGAGCTCTGGATTTAACACACGTAGGCTACGTTCTCTGCGAGAAGCGAACGAGTGGTTTGACGAATTCTGGAATATATTGTGTAAGAAGACTCCTGCAAGCGATATATGAAGGGATACCGACGGCACAGCACTATATAAGGTGATATTCGAAGTTTAGAACTTCGCATTTAAGGGACGTTGGAAGCCTTGCCGGCATATTGATTTTTGCACCGGTTGTCTGCTGCGAAGTGAGAGTAGCGGCGGAGCCAATCCTTTGAACAATAGCATTAGCAGCATGAGATGTGCAGGTCTGCCCAACGGCCGGGCCCGTTCAGCCGAGACGGAACTGATGTTGGACTCACCCAGGGCGACCTTGAACTCTGTACCATGCACTGCCGCGACGTGCGCTTTCTTTGGAAACTCTATGGAAATTCTATGAAATGTTGGTAAAATGTGGTTTAGGCCACTTTTGTGCACATCAAGCTAAATCGGGCCATGGAACCTTCGGGACGATGAAGGATGAAGGAATGAAACATGCCCCAGACTATGTGCCCGAGCCCAGATTCGAACCCAGGACCTATTGATCTGCGGTCGAGTACGCTAATCACTACAATAGGGAGGCCCCCGGAAGCTCTTGGAAGACTCGATGGAATTCTATGAAAACTCTATGGAAATTCTATGGAAGCTCCATGGAAATTCTGCGGAATCTCTATGGAAATTCTATGAAAACACTATGGAAATTTTATGAAGACTATGGAAATTTTATGGAAATTCTATGAAAACTCTATGGAAATTATATGGAAATTCTATGAAGACTGGAAATTCTATGAAAATCCTATGAAAACTCTATGGAAATTCTATGAATTTCTATGAATTTCCATCATATATTATTATGATAATATCATATATTAATATATATATTTAATTAACTTAATCACAATCTTAACTAGCATTTTACTCACATTTGTGACTAGAGTGGCTGGTTGAGGCGTAGCCCTGGTACATGCCTCTCTAACCACGCCCGTAAACGGAGCAAGGGTGAGAGCCACTCATTTCTTTGGTCGGTAGTATATTTTCTTGTAATCCGGGCGATTTTTATCACCTCTCGCTTCGTTTTCAATGCTTCATCGTGCTCATAGTGTGCCCACGCTAAGTTTGTTTACTTCCGGCGAGCGGCGGAGCATGGAAAACGAAGCGAGAGAGGACACAAATCGCCCGGAGTACAAGAAAATACACTATCGACCAAAGAAATGACTATCCGACGAAAGTCATAAAAGCTTCAGGAATCTAATGGAGCAACTTGACGGGTAGGCACTGGATATTTATTCTGTTAGGACCTCTAACTTGAGCCACCGGTCCGCGATTTCTACTTTTAGGCCTGGTGAGCGGCATGGCTCTCACCCTTGCTCCGTTTACGGGCGTGGTTAGAGAGGCATGTACCAGGGCTAGTTGAGGCGCATCCATCTTCCGCCATTGTTTACCGCCCTGATGGAAAGGGGGCTATGACGCGTATGACATAGTTGTGCGGAATTCCTTACAGAAAATGGTGGACAGTTAGACTACAGACTGTATACGCGGAGCTGCGGTAGCGCCGCGCAGCGGCAGTCAGCGGAAGAGACTAGCTTTCGCTGAGCGATCGAAATCACGATAACACTACAGTACGGATTCATGAAACCACTGCAGCTTGTCGCTTACGTGTTCCCAGCACCATCAGCCTAGGATTGCAGGGGAGTGAGATAACCGGTGCTATAATGGAAGACATATATAGAGACGGACCATTTTTGCTTCATACGATAGTGTTCTTTAATCATCTAAAGAGGAGCAAAACCATGGTAAGTACGGACAACCTCAGAGGCACATGATATGACAATGTGCTCGTTAAAAACCTTTTACTAGGTATTCAGTTTCAGCTCTTCAAATAGCACCTTTTTAGGCCCGCAGCACGCCCGCAGCACCCAGCGGGCGCTGGAGGCGTAGTGATACGCCTGATGGGAGGCGGATGAGGAGGGTACATAATACATTGCTAGGGTTCCACGGTAAACCCCCCAGCCCCCTCTCTTTTTTCCGTTCACCTGATCTATGTCACCGCGCCATGCAGACTCGCTCAGTCTTTTTTCTCGATTTACTGCTCCATGGCGGCTCAAATAAAGAGTCGCCTGCTCTCTGGGAGGATGTGTTGTCTTTGTCAGTATTATGTTCGTGCGGAGTACAGCCCCCCGGGGGGTGACAATCGGGGTGCAATTAGCATCGTCATGTTTTTCAGGGCGCTTTTTTTGCTTTTGCGCAGCTTTGTAACTGTATAATGTCGCAACTGTATAGTGCCCTTAGGAAGCATTTTACTTAAAAAGAGAAAAGACCAAAAAATAAAGAAATAACTTTTAGGTGAAGTCACTATCCATTTGACATTCTGCCTAACCGACATCTGCCCGCCTTTTGACATATATACAAGATTTGTGGCTCTCGGTCGATATTCCAGTTGCATGCCTCAGAATTATCTCTCGTGCTGTGTACCACGTACCCAAAGGGTCTCATTACTGTCGCCACCACACGTCTTTGAGGGCTCGGCATAGGCCTACATGTTATGAAGACTTAAAATTACTGCCAAGCTCCCCGCACGGTGGCGCTACGCAAGCTCGGCTTTTATCGCTGCTGTCAGCCGGGGGCAAATTTCAAGATTCTTGAAAAACGGTCAAATGCAATTTCGCGCAACATTATAATTTTCAAGAATAAACATGAAAATAACGAGCTCTGTGTATTTAATACAGCGAAAAACATCTTGTACTATTTTTCAAAAAGTTAGAGTTATGATTGAACTCTTTCTTTTCCTTACCTGATACGGTATGTTATTAGGCTTAATTAGGCCGTTTCCCGGTGTGGTATGACACTTTCATGGATAGTGTGGTATGAAATAGTGTCCGGCCATGAAATCGTGTCCGGCCGGACCAAATTTCATAGCACGGTAACATGAAATTGTGGCCACCGTGAGAAAGTGTCCGCGTACTTTTTTAAATATATGCGAATAGCAGCAGAAAAAAACGGGACCTTAGTGCAGTAATGAGAGGGAGCAAGGGGCAAGAGGTAGTCGTGTTTATTTTGCGGGCCGGACACATTTTTATGGCTGTGATCGGCTTCATGAAGATCGGTCCGGGCCGGACACATTTTCATGGCTGTGATCGGCTCCAGGAAGATCGGTCCGGGTCGGACACACTTTCATGGCTGTGATCGGATCCATGAAAATCGGTCCGGGCCGGACACATTTTCATGGCTGTGATCGGCTCCATGAAGATCGGTCCGGGCCGGACACATTTTCATGGTTGTGATCGGCTCCATGAAAATCGGTCCGGGCCGGACACATTTTCATGGCTGTGATCGGCTCCATGAAGATCGGTCCGGGCCGGACACATTTTCATGGCTGTGATCGGATCCATGAAAATCGGTCCGGGCCGGACACATTTTCACGGCTGTGATCGGCTCCATGAAAATCGGTCCGGGCCGGACACAATTTCATGGCTGTGATCGGCTCCATGAAATCGGTCCGGGCCGGACAAATTTTCATGGCTGTGATCGGCTCTATGAAAATCGGTCCGCGCTGATCAGACAACCCATACATCATCAGAAAGAGTCATTTGGCGGGCCGGATACATTTTCATGGCTGTGATCGGCTCCATGAAGATCGGTCTGGGCCGGACACATTTTCATGGCTGCGATCGGCTCCATGAAAATCGGTCCGGGCCGGACACATTTTCATGGCTGTGATCGGCTCTATGATAATCGGTCCGGCCTTATCAGACAACCCATACATCATCAGAAAGAGTCATTTGGCGGATCGGACACATTTTCATGGCTGTGATTGGCTCCATGAAAATCTGTTCGGGCCGGACACATTTTCATGGCTGTGATCGGCTCCATGAAAATCGGTCCGGGCCGGACACATTTTCATGGCTGTGATCGGCTCCATGAATATCGGTCCGGCCCGGACAAATTTTTATTTCTGTGATCAGCTCCATGAAATCGGTCCGGGCCGGACACATTTTCATGGCTGTGATCGTCTCTATGAAAATCGGTCCGCCCTTATCAGACAACCCATACATCATCAGAAAGAGTCATTTGGCGGGCCGGACACATTTTCATGGCTGCGGTCGGCTCCATGAAAATCGGTCCGGGCCGGACACATTTTCATGGCTGTGATCGTCTCTATGAAAATCGGTCCGCCCTTATCAGACAACCCATACATCATCAGAAAGAGTCATTTGGCGGGCCGGACACATTTTCATGGCTGTGATCGGCTCCATGAAGATCGGTCCGGGCCGGACACATTTTCATGGCTGCGACCGGCTTCATGAAAATCGGTCCGGGCCGGACACATTTTCATGGCTGTGATCGGCTCCATGAAGATCGGTCCGGGCCGGACACACTTTCATGGCTGTGATCGGCTCCATGAAAATCGGTCCGGGCCGGACACATTTTCATGGCTGTGATCGGCTCCATGAAAATCGGTCCGGGCCGGACACATTTTCATGGCTGTGATCGGCTCTATGAAAATCGGTCCGCCCTTATCAGACAACCCATACATCATCAGAAAGAGTCATTTGGCGGGCCGGACACATTTTCATGGCTGTGATCGGCTCTATGAAAATCGGTCCGCCCTTATCAGACAACCCATACATCATCCGAAAGAGTCATTTGGCGGGTCGGACACATTTTCATGGCTGTGATCGGCTCCATGAAAATCGGTCCGGCCCGGACACATTTTCATGGCTGTGATCGGCTCCATGAAGATCGGTCCGGGCCGGACACATTTTCATGGCTGTGATCGGATCCATGAAGATCGGTCCGGGTCGGACACATTTTCATGGCTGTGATCGGATCCATGAAAATCGGTCCGGGCCGGACACATTTTCATGGCTGTGATCGGCTCCATGAAGATCGGTCCGGGCCGGACACATTTTCATGGCTGTGATCGGATCCATGAAGATCGGTCCGGGCCGGACACATTTTCATGGCTGTGATCGGATCCATGAAAATCGGTCCGGGCCGGACACATTTTCATGGCTGTGATCGGCTCTATGAAAATCGGTCCGCCCTTATCAGACAACCCATACATCATCAGAAAGAGTCATTTGGCGGGCCGGACACATTTTCATGGCTGTGATCGGCTCCATGAAAATCGGTCCGGGCCGGACACATTTTCATGGCTGTGATCGGCTCTATGGAAATCGGTCCGTCCTTATCAGACAACCCATACATCAGCGGAAAGAGTCATTTGGCGGGCCGGACACATTTTCATGGCTGCGATCGGCTCCATGAAAATCGGTCCGGGCCGGACACATTTTCATGGCTGTGATCGGCTCTATGAAAATCGGTCCGTGCCGGACACATTTTCATGGCTGTGATCGGATCCATGAAAATCGGTCTGGGCCGGACACATATTCGTGGCTGTGATCGGCTCCATGAAAATCGGTCCGGGCCGGACACATTTTCATGGCTGTGATCGGCTCCATGAAAATCGGTCCGGGCCGGACACATTTTCATGGCTGCGATCGGCTCTATGAAAATCGGTCCGCCCTTATCAGACAACCCATACATCATCAGAAAGAGTTATTTGGCGGGCCGGACACATTTTCATGGCTGTGATTGGCTCCATGAAAATCGGTCCGGGCCGGACACATTTTCATGGCTGTGATCGGCTCCATGAATATCGGTCCGGCCCGGACAAATTTTCATGGTTGTGATCAGCTCCATGAAATCGGTCCGGGCCGGACAAATTTTCATGGCTGTGATTGGCTCCATGAAAATATGTTCGGGCCGGACACATTTTCATGGCTGTGATCGGCTCCATGAAAATCGGTCCGGGCCGGACACATTTTCATGGCTGTGATCGGCTCCATGAATATCGGTCCGGCCCGGACAAATTTTCATGGTTGTGATCAGCTCCATGAAATCGGTCCGGGCCGCACAAATTTTCATGGCTGTGATTGGCTCCATGAAAATCTGTTCGGGCCGGACACATTTTCATGGCGGTGATCGGCTCCATGAAAATCGGTCCGGGCCGGACACATTTTCATGGCTGTGATCGGCTCCATAAATATCGGTCCGGCCCGGACAAATTTTCATGGCTGTGATCAGCTCCATGAAATCGGTCCGGGCCGGACAAATTTTCATGCCTGTGATCAGCTCCATGAAAATCGGTCCGCCCTTATCAGACAACCCATACATCATCAGAAAGAGTCATTTGGCGGGCCGGACACATTTTCATGGCTGCGATCGGCTCCATGAAGATCGGTCCGGGCCGGACACATTTTCATGGCTGCGATCGGATCCATGAAAATCGGTCCGGGCCGGACACATTTTTATGGCTGTGATCGGCTCTATGAAAGTCGGTCCGCCCTTATCAGACAACCCATACATCATCAGAAAGAGTCATTTGGCGGGCCGGACACATTTTCATGGCTGCGACCGTCTTCATGAAAATTGGTCCGGGCCGGACACATTTTTATGGCTGTGATCGGCTTCATGAAGATCGGTCCGGGCCGGACACATTTTCATGGCTGTGATCGGCTCCAGGAAGATCGGTCCGGGTCGGACACATTTTCATGGCTGTGATCGAATCCATGAAAATCGGTCCGGGCCGGACACATTTTCATGGCTGTGATCGGCTCCATGAAGATCGGTCCGGGCCGGACACATTTTCATGGCTGTGATCGGCTCCATGAAAATCGGTCCGGGCCGGACACATTTTCATGGCTGTGATCGGCTCCATCAAGATCGGTCCGGGCCGGACACATTTTCATGGCTGTGATCGGATCCATGAAAATCGGTCCGGGCCGGACACATTTTCACGGCTCTGATCGGCTCCATGAAAATCGGTCCGGGCCGGACACAATTTCATGGCTGTGATCGGCTCCATGAAAATCGGTCCGGGCCGGACAAATTTTCATGGCTGTGATCGGCTCTATGAAAATCGGTCCGCGCTGATCAGACAACCCATACATCATCAGAAAGAGTCATTTGGCGGGCCGGACACATTTTCATGGCTGTGATCGGCTCAATGAAGATCGGTCTGGGCCGGACACATTTTCATGGCTGCGATCGGCTCCATGAAAATCGGTCCGGGCCGGACACATTTTCATGGCTGTGATCGGCTCTATGATAATCGGTCCGGCCTTATCAGACAACCCATACATCATCAGAAAGAGTCATTTGGCGGATCGGACACATTTTCATGGCTGTGATTGGCTCCATGAAAATCTGTTCGGGCCGGACACATTTTCATGGCTGTGATCGGCTCCATGAAAATCGGTCCGGGCCGGACACATTTTCATGGCTGTGATCGGCTCCATGAATATCGGTCCGGCCCGGACAAATTTTTATGGCTGTGATCAGCTCCATGAAATCGGTCCGGGCCGGACACATTTTCATGGCTGTGATCGTCTCTATGAAAATCGGTCCGCCCTCATCAGACAACCCATACATCATCAGAAAGAGTCATTTGGCGAGCCGGACACATTTTCATGGCTGTGATCGGCTCTATGAAAATCGGTCCGCCCTTATCAGACAACCCATACATCATCCGAAAGAGTCATTTGTCGGGTCGGACACATTTTCATGGCCGTGATCGGCTCCATGAAAATCGGTCCGGGCCGGACACATTTTCATGGCTGTGATCGGATCCATGAAAATCGGTCCGGGCCGGACACATTTTCATAGCTGTGATCGGCTCCATGAAAATTGGTCCGGGCCGGTCACATTTTCATGGCTGTGATCGGCTCTATGAAAATCGGTCCGCCCTTATCAGACAACCCATACATCATCAGAAAGAGTCATTTGGCGGGTCGGACACATTTTCATGGCTGTGATTGGCTCCATGAAAGTCGGTCAGGGCCGGACACATTTTCATGGCTGTGATCGGCTCCATGAAAATCGGTCCGGGCCGGACACATTTTCATGGCTGTGATCGACTCCATGAAAATCGGTCCGGCCCGGACACATTTTCATGGCTGTGATCGGCTCCATGAAGATCGGTCCGGGCCGGACACATTTTCATGGCTGTGATCGGCTCCATGAAAATCGGTCCGGGCCGGACACATTTTCATGGCTGTGATCGGCTCTATGAAAATCGGTCCGCCCTTATCAGACAACCCATACATCATCAGAAAGAGTCATTTGGCGGGCCGGACACATTTTCATGGCTGCGGTCGGCTCCATGAAAATCGGTCCGGGCCGGACACATTTTCATGGCTGTGATCGTCTCTATGAAAATCGGTCCGCCCTTATCAGACAACCCATACATCATCAGAAAGAGTCATTTGGCGGGCCGGACACATTTTCATGGCTGTGATCGGCTCCATGAAGATCGGTCCGGGCCGGACACATTTTCATGGCTGCGACCGGCTTCATGAAAATCGGTCCGGGCCGGACACATTTTCATGGCTGTGATCGGCTCCATGAAGATCGGTCCGGGCCGGACACACTTTCATGGCTGTGATCGGCTCCATGAAAATCGGTCCGGGCCGGACACATTTTCATGGCTGTGATCGGCTCCATGAAAATCGGTCCGGGCCGGACACATTTTCATGGCTGTGATCGGCTCTATGAAAATCGGTCCGCCCTTATCAGACAACCCATACATCATCAGAAAGAGTCATTTGGCGGGCCGGACACATTTTCATGGCTGTGATCGGCTCTATGAAAATCGGTCCGCCCTTATCAGACAACCCATACATCATCCGAAAGAGTCATTTGGCGGGTCGGACACATTTTCATGGCTGTGATTGGCTCCATGAAAGTCGGTCAGGGCCGGACACATTTTCATGGCTGTGATCGGCTCCATGAAAATCGGTCCGGGCCGGACACATTTTCATGGCTGTGATCGGCTCCATGAAGATCGGTCCGGGCCGGACACATTTTCATGGCTGTGATCGGATCCATGAAGATCGGTCCGGGTCGGACACATTTTCATGGCTGTGATCGGATCCATGAAAATCGGTCCGGGCCGGACACATTTTCATGGCTGTGATCGGCTCCATGAAGATCGGTCCGGGCCGGACACATTTTCATGGCTGTGATCGGATCCATGAAAATCGGTCCGGGCCGGACACATTTTCATGGCTGTGATCGGCTCCATGAAGATCGGTCCGGGCCGGACACATTTTCATGGCTGTGATCGGATCCATGAAAATCGGTCCGGGCCGGACACATTTTCATGGCTGTGATCGGCTCCATGAAGATCGGTCCGGGCCGGACACATTTTCATGGCAGTGATCGGCTCCATGAAAATCGGTCCGGGCCGGACACATTTTCATGGCTGTGATCGGTTCCATGAAGATCGGTCCGGGCCGGACACATTCTCATGGCTGTGATCGGATCCATGAAAATCGGTCCGGGCCGGACACATTTTCATGGCTGTGATCGGATCCATGAAAATCGGTCCGGGCCGGACACATTTTCATGGCTGTGATCGGCTCTATGAAAATCGGTCCGCCCTTATCAGACAACCCATACATCATCAGAAAGAGTCATTTGGCGGGCCGGACACATTTTCATGGCTGTGATCGGCTCCATGAAAATCGGTCCGGGCCGGACACATTTTCATGGCTGTGATCGGCTCTATGGAAATCGGTCCGTCCTTATCAGACAACCCATACATCATCGGAAAGAGTCATTTGGCGGGCCGGACACATTTTCATGGCTGCGATCGGCTCCATGAAAATCGGTCCGGGCCGGACACATTTTCATGGCTGTGATCGGCTCTATGAAAATCGGTCCGTGCCGGACACATTTTCATGGCTGTGATCGGATCCATGAAAATCGGTCTGGGCCGGACACATATTCGTGGCTGTGATCGGCTCCATGAAAATCGGTCCGGGCCGGACACATTTTCATGGCTGTGATCGGCTCCATGAAAATCGGTCCGGGCCGGACACATTTTCATGGCTGCGATCGGCTCTATGAAAATCGGTCCGCCCTTATCAGACAACCCATACATCATCAGAAAGAGTTATTTGGCGGGCCGGACACATTTTCATGGCTGTGATTGGCTCCATGAAAATCGGTCCGGGCCGGACACATTTTCATGGCTGTGATCGGCTCCATGAATATCGGTCCGGCCCGGACAAATTTTCATGGTTGTGATCAGCTCCATGAAATCGGTCCGGGCCGGACAAATTTTCATGGCTGTGATTGGCTCCATGAAAATATGTTCGGGCCGGACACATTTTCATGGCTGTGATCGGCTCCATGAAAATCGGTCCGGGCCGGACACATTTTCATGGCTGTGATCGGCTCCATGAATATCGGTCCGGCCCGGACAAATTTTCATGGTTGTGATCAGCTCCATGAAATCGGTCCGGGCCGCACAAATTTTCATGGCTGTGATTGGCTCCATGAAAATCTGTTCGGGCCGGACACATTTTCATGGCGGTGATCGGCTCCATGAAAATCGGTCCGGGCCGGACACATTTTCATGGCTGTGATCGGCTCCATAAATATCGGTCCGGCCCGGACAAATTTTCATGGCTGTGATCAGCTCCATGAAATCGGTCCGGGCCGGACAAATTTTCATGCCTGTGATCAGCTCCATGAAAATCGGTCCGCCCTTATCAGACAACCCATACATCATCAGAAAGAGTCATTTGGCGGGCCGGACACATTTTCATGGCTGCGATCGGCTCCATGAAGATCGGTCCGGGCCGGACACATTTTCATGGCTGCGATCGGATCCATGAAAATCGGTCCGGGCCGGACACATTTTTATGGCTGTGATCGGCTCTATGAAAGTCGGTCCGCCCTTATCAGACAACCCATACATCATCAGAAAGAGTCATTTGGCGGGCCGGACACATTTTCATGGCTGCGACCGTCTCCATGAAAATTGGTCCGGGCCGGACACATTTTTATGGCTGTGATCGGCTTCATGAAGATCGGTCCGGGCCGGACACATTTTCATGGCTGTGATCGGCTCCAGGAAGATCGGTCCGGGTCGGACACATTTTCATGGCTGTGATCGGATCCATGAAAATCGGTCCGGGCCGGACACATTTTCATGGCTGTGATCGGCTCCATGAAGATCGGTCCGGGCCGGACACATTTTCATGGCTGTGATCGGCTCCATGAAAATCGGTCCGGGCCGGACACATTTTCCTGGCTGTGATCGGCTCCATCAAGATCGGTCCGGGCCGGACACATTTTCATGGCTGTGATCGGATCCATGAAAATCGGTCCGGGCCGGACACATTTTCACGGCTCTGATCGGCTCCATGAAAATCGGTCCGGGCCGGACACAATTTCATGGCTGTGATCGGCTCCATGAAAATCGGTCCGGGCCGGACACATTTTCATGGCTGTGATCCGCTCCATGAAATCGGTCCGGGCCGGACAAATTTTCATGGCTGTGATCGGCTCTATGAAAATCGGTCCGCGCTGATCAGACAACCCATACATCATCAGAATAAGTCATTTGGCGGGCCGGACACATTTTCATGGCTGTGATCGGCTCAATGAAGATCGGTCTGGGCCGGACACATTTTCATGGCTGCGATCGGCTCCATGAAAATCGGTCCGGGCCGGACACATTTTCATGGCTGTGATCGGCTCTATGATAATCGGTCCGGCCTTATCAGACAACCCATACATCATCAGAAAGAGTCATTTGGCGGATCGGACACATTTTCATGGCTGTGATTGGCTCCATGAAAATCTGTTCGGGCCGGACACATTTTCATGGCTGTGATCGGCTCCATGAATATCGGTCCGGCCCGGACAAATTTTTATGGCTGTGATCAGCTCCATGAAATCGGTCCGGGCCGGACACATTTTCATGGCTGTGATCGTCTCAATGAAAATCGGTCCGCCCTCATCAGACAACCCATACATCATCAGAAAGAGTCATTTGGCGAGCCGGACACATTTTCATGGCTGCGATCGGCTCCATGAAAATCGGTCCGCCCTTATCAGACAACCCATACATCATCAGAAAGAGTCATTTGGCGGGCCGGATATTTTTTCATGGCTGTGATCAGCTCCATGAAGATCGGTCCGGGCCGGACACATTTTCATGGCTGTGATCGGCTCTATGAAAATCGGTCCGCCCTTATCAGACAACCCATATATCATCAGAAAGAGTCATTTGGCGGGCCGGACACATTTTCATGGCTGCGATCGGCTCCATGAAAATCGGTCCGGGTCGGACACATTTTCATGGCTGTGATTGGCTCCATGAAAATCGGTCCGGGCCGGACACATTTTCATGGCCGTGATCGGCTCCATGAAAATCGGTCCGGGCCGGACACATTTTCATGGCTGTGATCGGATCCATGAAAATCGGTCCGGGCCGGACACATTTTCATAGCTGTGATCGGCTCCATGAAAATTGGTCCGGGCCGGTCACATTTTCATGGCTGTGATCGGCTCTATGAAAATCGGTCCGCCCTTATCAGACAACCCATACATCATCAGAAAGAGTCATTTGGCGGGTCGGACACATTTTCATGGCTCTGATTGGCTCCATGAAAGTCGGTCAGGGCCGGACACATTTTCATGGCTGTGATCGGCTCCATGAAAATCGGTCCGGGCCGGACACATTTTCATGGCTGTGATCGGCTCCATGAAAATCGGTCCGGCCCGGACACATTTTCATGGCTGTGATCGGCTCCATGAAGATCGGTCCGGGCCGGACACATTTTCATGGCTGTGGTCGGATCCATGAAGATCGGTCCGGGTCGGACACATTTTCATGGCTGTGATCGGATCCATGAAAATCGGTCCGGGCCGGACACATTTTCATGGCTGTGATCGGCTCCATAAAGATCGGTCCGGGCCGGACACATTTTCATGGCTGTGATCGGATCCATGAAAATCGGTCCGGGCCGGACACATTTTCATGGCTGTGATCGGCTCCATGAAGATCGGTCCGGGCCGGACACATTTTCATGGCAGTGATCGGCTCCATGAAAATCGGTCCGGGCCGGACACATTTTCATGGCTGTGATCGGTTCCATGAAGATCGGTCCGGGCCGGACACATTTTCATGGCTGTGATCGGATCCATGAAAATCGGTCCGGGCCGGACACATTTTCATGGCTGTGATCGGATCCATGAAAATCGGTCCGGGCCGGACACATTTTCATGGCTGTGATCGGCTCTATGAAAATCGGTCCGCCCTTATCAGACAACCCATACATCATCAGAAAGAGTCATTTGGCGGGCCGGACACATTTTCATGGCTGTGATCGGCTCCATGAAAATCGGTCCGGGCCGGACACATTTTCATGGCTGTGATCGGCTCTATGGAAATCGGTCCGTCCTTATCAGACAACCCATACATCATCGGAAAGAGTCATTTGGCGGGCCGGACACATTTTCATGGCTGCGATCGGCTCCATGAAAATCGGTCCGGGCCGGACACATTTTCATGGCTGTGATCGGCTCTATGAAAATCGGTCCGTGCCGGACACATTTTCATGGCTGTGATCGGATCCATGAAAATCGGTCTGGGCCGGACACATATTCGTGGCTGTGATCGGCTCCATGAAAATCGGTCCGGGCCGGACACATTTTCATGGCTGTGATCGGCTCCATGAAAATCGGTCCGGGCCGGACGCATTTTCATGGCTGCGATCGGCTCTATGAAAATCGGTCCGCCCTTATCAGACAACCCATACATCATCAGAAAGAGTTATTTGGCGGGCCGGACACATTTTCATGGCTGTGATTGGCTCCATGAAAATCGGTCCGGGCCGGACACATTTTCATGGCTGTGATCGGCTCCATGAATATCGGTCCGGCCCGGACAAATTTTCATGGTTGTGATCAGCTCCATGAAATCGGTCCGGGCCGGACAAATTTTCATGGCTGTGATTGGCTCCATGAAAATATGTTCGGGCCGGACACATTTTCATGGCTGTGATCGGCTCCATGAAAATCGGTCCGGGCCGGACACATTTTCATGGCTGTGATCGGCTCCATGAATATCGGTCCGGCCCGGACAAATTTTCATGGTTGTGATCAGCTCCATGAAATCGGTCCGGGCCGCACAAATTTTCATGGCTGTGATTGGCTCCATGAAAATCTGTTCGGGCCGGACACATTTTCATGGCGGTGATCGGCTCCATGAAAATCGGTCCGGGCCGGACACATTTTCATGGCTGTGATCGGCTCCATGAAAATCGGTCCGGCCCGGACACATTTTCATGGCTGTGATCGGCTCCATGAAGATCGGTCCGGGCCGGACACATTTTCATGGCTGTGGTCGGATCCATGAAGATCGGTCCGGGTCGGACACATTTTCATGGCTGTGATCGGATCCATGAAAATCGGTCCGGGCCGGACACATTTTCATGGCTGTGATCGGCTCCATGAAGATCGGTCCGGGCCGGACACATTTTCATGGCTGTGATCGGATCCATGAAAATCGGTCCGGGCCGGACACATTTTCATGGCTGTGATCGGCTCCATGAAGATCGGTCCGGGCCGGACACATTTTCATGGCAGTGATCGGCTCCATGAAAATCGGTCCGGGCCGGACACATTTTCATGGCTGTGATCGGTTCCATGAAGATCGGTCCGGGCCGGACACATTTTCATGGCTGTGATCGGATCCATGAAAATCGGTCCGGGCCGGACACATTTTCATGGCTGTGATCGGATCCATGAAAATCGGTCCGGGCCGGACACATTTTCATGGCTGTGATCGGCTCTATGAAAATCGGTCCGCCCTTATCAGACAACCCATACATCATCAGAAAGAGTCATTTGGCGGGCCGGACACATTTTCATGGCTGTGATCGGCTCCATGAAAATCGGTCCGGGCCGGACACATTTTCATGGCTGTGATCGGCTCTATGGAAATCGGTCCGTCCTTATCAGACAACCCATACATCATCGGAAAGAGTCATTTGGCGGGCCGGACACATTTTCATGGCTGCGATCGGCTCCATGAAAATCGGTCCGGGCCGGACACATTTTCATGGCTGTGATCGGCTCTATGAAAATCGGTCCGTGCCGGACACATTTTCATGGCTGTGATCGGATCCATGAAAATCGGTCTGGGCCGGACACATATTCGTGGCTGTGATCGGCTCCATGAAAATCGGTCCGGGCCGGACACATTTTCATGGCTGTGATCGGCTCCATGAAAATCGGTCCGGGCCGGACGCATTTTCATGGCTGCGATCGGCTCTATGAAAATCGGTCCGCCCTTATCAGACAACCCATACATCATCAGAAAGAGTTATTTGGCGGGCCGGACACATTTTCATGGCTGTGATTGGCTCCATGAAAATCGGTCCGGGCCGGACACATTTTCATGGCTGTGATCGGCTCCATGAATATCGGTCCGGCCCGGACAAATTTTCATGGTTGTGATCAGCTCCATGAAATCGGTCCGGGCCGGACAAATTTTCATGGCTGTGATTGGCTCCATGAAAATATGTTCGGGCCGGACACATTTTCATGGCTGTGATCGGCTCCATGAAAATCGGTCCGGGCCGGACACATTTTCATGGCTGTGATCGGCTCCATGAATATCGGTCCGGCCCGGACAAATTTTCATGGTTGTGATCAGCTCCATGAAATCGGTCCGGGCCGCACAAATTTTCATGGCTGTGATTGGCTCCATGAAAATCTGTTCGGGCCGGACACATTTTCATGGCGGTGATCGGCTCCATGAAAATCGGTCCGGGCCGGACACATTTTCATGGCTGTGATCGGCTCCATAAATATCGGTCCGGCCCGGACAAATTTTCATGGCTGTGATCAGCTCCATGAAATCGGTCCGGGCCGGACAAATTTTCATGCCTATGATCAGCTCCATGAAAATCGGTCCGCCCTTATCAGACAACCCATACATCATCAGAAAGAGTCATTTGGCGGGCCGGACACATTTTCATGGCTGCGATCGGCTCCATGAAGATCGGTCCGGGCCGGACACATTTTCATGGCTGCGATCGGATCCATGAAAATCGGTCCGGGCCGGACACATTTTTATGGCTGTGATCGGCTCTATGAAAGTCGGTCCGCCCTTATCAGACAACCCATACATCATCAGAAAGAGTCATTTGGCGGGCCGGACACATTTTCATGGCTGCGACCGTCTCCATGAAAATTGGTCCGGGCCGGACACATTTTTATGGCTGTGATCGGCTTCATGAAGATCGGTCCGGGCCGGACACATTTTCATGGCTGTGATCGGCTCCAGGAAGATCGGTCCGGGTCGGACACATTTTCATGGCTGTGATCGGATCCATGAAAATCGGTCCGGGCCGGACACATTTTCATGGCTGTGATCGGCTCCATGAAGATCGGTCCGGGCCGGACACATTTTCATGGCTGCGATCGGCTCCATGAAGATCGGTCCGGGCCGGACACATTTTCATGGCTGTGATCGGCTCCAGGAAGATCGGTCCGGGTCGGACACATTTTCATGGCTGTGATCGGATCCATGAAAATCGGTCCGGGCCGGACACATTTTCATGGCTGTGATCGGCTCCATGAAGATCGGTCCGGGCCGGACACATTTTCATGGCTGTGATCGGCTCCATGGAAATCGGTCCGGGCCGGACACATTTTCATGGCTGTGATCGGCTCCATCAAGATCGGTCCGGGCCGGACACATTTTCATGGCTGTGATCGGATCCATGAAAATCGGTCCGGGCCGGACACAATTTCATGGCTGTGATCGGCTCCATGAAAATCGGTCCGGGCCGGACACATTTTCATGGCTGTGATCCACTCCATGAAATCGGTCCGGGCCGGACAAATTTTCATGGCTGTGATCGGCTCTATGAAAATCGGTCCGCGCTGATCAGACAACCCATACATCATCAGAAAGAGTCATTTGGCGGGCCGGACACATTTTCATGGCTGTGATCGGCTCAATGAAGATCGGTCTGGGCCGGACACATTTTCATGGCTGCGATCGGCTCCATGAAAATCGGTCCGGGCCGGACACATTTTCATGGCTGTGATCGGCTCTATGATAATCGGTCCGGCCTTATCAGACAACCCATACATCATCAGAAAGAGTCATTTGGCGGATCGGACACATTTTCATGGCTGTGATTGGCTCCATGAAAATCTGTTCGGGCCGGACACATTTTCATGGCTGTGATCGGCTCCATGAAAATCGGTCCGGGCCGGACACATTTTCATGGCTGTGATCGGCTCCATGAATATCGGTCCGGCCCGGACAAATTTTTATGGCTGTGATCAGCTCCATGAAATCGGTCCGGGCCGGACACATTTTCATGGCTGTGATCGTCTCTATGAAAATCGGTCCGCCCTCATCAGACAACCCATACATCATCAGAAAGAGTCATTTGGCGAGCCGGACACATCTTCATGGCTGCGATCGGCTCCATGAAAATCGGTCCGCCCTTATCAGACAACCCATACATCATCAGAAAGAGTCATTTGGCGGGCCGGATATTTTTTCATGGCTGTGATCAGCTCCATGAAGATCGGTCCGGGCCGGACACATTTTCATGGCTGTGATCGGCTCTATGAAAATCGGTCCGCCCTTATCAGACAACCCATATATCATCAGAAAGAGTCATTTGGCGGGCCGGACACATTTTCATGGCTGCGATCGGCTCCATGAAAATCGGTCCGGGTCGGACACATTTTCATGGCTGTGATTGGCTCCATGAAAATCGGTCCGGGCCGGACACATTTTCATGGCCGTGATCGGCTCCATGAAAATCGGTCCGGGCCGGACACATTTTCATGGCTGTGATCGGATCCATGAAAATCGGTCCGGGCCGGACACATTTTCATAGCTGTGATCGGCTCCATGAAAATTGGTCCGGGCCGGTCACATTTTCATGGCTGTGATCGGCTCTATGAAAATCGGTCCGCCCTTATCAGACAACCCATACATCATCAGAAAGAGTCATTTGGCGGGCCGGACACATTTTCATGGCTGTGATCGGCTCCATGAAAATCGGTCCGGGCCGGACACATTTTCATGGCTGTGATCGGCTGTATGGAAATCGGTCCGTCCTTATCAGACAACCCATACATCATCAGAAAGAGTCATTTGGCGGGCCGGACACATTTTCATGGCTGTGATCGGCTCCATGAAAATCGGTCCGGGCCGGACACATTTTCATGGCTGTGATCGGCTCTATGGAAATCGGTCCGTCCTTATCAGACAACCCATACATCATCAGAAAGAGTCATTTGGCGGGCCGGACACATTTTCATGGCTGCGATCGGCTCCATGAAAATCGGTCCGGGCCGGACACATTTTCATGGCTGTGATCGGCTCTATGAAAATCGGTCCGGCCCGGACAAATTTTCATGGTTGTGATCAGCTCCATGAAATCGGTCCGGGCCGGACAAATTTTCATGGCTGTGATTGGCTCCATGAAAATATGTTCGGGCCGGACACATTTTCATGGCTGTGATCGGCTCCATGAAAATCGGTCCGGGCCGGACACATTTTCATGGCTGTGATCGGCTCCATGAATATCGGTCCGGCCCGGACAAATTTTCATGGTTGTGATCAGCTCCATGAAATCGGTCCGGGCCGCACAAATTTTCATGGCTGTGATTGGCTCCATGAAAATCTGTTCGGGCCGGACACATTTTCATGGCGGTGATCGGCTCCATGAAAATCGGTCCGGGCCGGACACATTTTCATGGCTGTGATCGGCTCCATGAAAATCGGTCCGGCCCGGACACATTTTCATGGCTGTGATCGGCTCCATGAAGATCGGTCCGGGCCGGACACATTTTCATGGCTGTGGTCGGATCCATGAAGATCGGTCCGGGTCGGACACATTTTCATGGCTGTGATCGGATCCATGAAAATCGGTCCGGGCCGGACACATTTTCATGGCTGTGATCGGCTCCATGAAGATCGGTCCGGGCCGGACACATTTTCATGGCTGTGATCGGATCCATGAAAATCGGTCCGGGCCGGACACATTTTCATGGCTGTGATCGGCTCCATGAAGATCGGTCCGGGCCGGACACATTTTCATGGCAGTGATCGGCTCCATGAAAATCGGTCCGGGTCGGACACATTTTCATGGCTGTGATCGGTTCCATGAAGATCGGTCCGGGCCGGACACATTTTCATGGCTGTGATCGGATCCATGAAAATCGGTCCGGGCCGGACACATTTTCATGGCTGTGATCGGATCCATGAAAATCGGTCCGGGCCGGACACATTTTCATGGCTGTGATCGGCTCTATGAAAATCGGTCCGCCCTTATCAGACAACCCATACATCATCAGAAAGAGTCATTTGGCGGGCCGGACACATTTTCATGGCTGTGATCGGCTCCATGAAAATCGGTCCGGGCCGGACACATTTTCATGGCTGTGATCGGCTCTATGGAAATCGGTCCGTCCTTATCAGACAACCCATACATCATCGGAAAGAGTCATTTGGCGGGCCGGACACATTTTCATGGCTGCGATCGGCTCCATGAAAATCGGTCCGGGCCGGACACATTTTCATGGCTGTGATCGGCTCTATGAAAATCGGTCCGTGCCGGACACATTTTCATGGCTGTGATCGGATCCATGAAAATCGGTCTGGGCCGGACACATATTCGTGGCTGTGATCGGCTCCATGAAAATCGGTCCGGGCCGGACACATTTTCATGGCTGTGATCGGCTCCATGAAAATCGGTCCGGGCCGGACGCATTTTCATGGCTGCGATCGGCTCTATGAAAATCGGTCCGCCCTTATCAGACAACCCATACATCATCAGAAAGAGTTATTTGGCGGGCCGGACACATTTTCATGGCTGTGATTGGCTCCATGAAAATCGGTCCGGGCCGGACACATTTTCATGGCTGTGATCGGCTCCATGAATATCGGTCCGGCCCGGACAAATTTTCATGGTTGTGATCAGCTCCATGAAATCGGTCCGGGCCGGACAAATTTTCATGGCTGTGATTGGCTCCATGAAAATATGTTCGGGCCGGACACATTTTCATGGCTGTGATCGGCTCCATGAAAATCGGTCCGGGCCGGACACATTTTCATGGCTGTGATCGGCTCCATGAATATCGGTCCGGCCCGGACAAATTTTCATGGTTGTGATCAGCTCCATGAAATCGGTCCGGGCCGCACAAATTTTCATGGCTGTGATTGGCTCCATGAAAATCTGTTCGGGCCGGACACATTTTCATGGCGGTGATCGGCTCCATGAAAATCGGTCCGGGCCGGACACATTTTCATGGCTGTGATCGGCTCCATAAATATCGGTCCGGCCCGGACAAATTTTCATGGCTGTGATCAGCTCCATGAAATCGGTCCGGGCCGGACAAATTTTCATGCCTATGATCAGCTCCATGAAAATCGGTCCGCCCTTATCAGACAACCCATACATCATCAGAAAGAGTCATTTGGCGGGCCGGACACATTTTCATGGCTGCGATCGGCTCCATGAAGATCGGTCCGGGCCGGACACATTTTCATGGCTGCGATCGGATCCATGAAAATCGGTCCGGGCCGGACACATTTTTATGGCTGTGATCGGCTCTATGAAAGTCGGTCCGCCCTTATCAGACAACCCATACATCATCAGAAAGAGTCATTTGGCTGGCCGGACACATTTTCATGGCTGCGACCGTCTCCATGAAAATTGGTCCGGGCCGGACACATTTTTATGGCTGTGATCGGCTTCATGAAGATCGGTCCGGGCCGGACACATTTTCATGGCTGTGATCGGCTCCAGGAAGATCGGTCAGGGTCGGACACATTTTCATGGCTGTGATCGGATCCATGAAAATCGGTCCGGGCCGGACACATTTTCATGGCTGTGATCGGCTCCATGAAGATCGGTCCGGGCCGGACACATTTTCATGGCTGCGATCGGCTTCATGAAGATCGGTCCGGGCCGGACACATTTTCATGGCTGTGATCGGCTCCAGGAAGATCGGTCCGGGTCGGACACATTTTCATGGCTGTGATCGGATCCATGAAAATCGGTCCGGGCCGGACACATTTTCATGGCTGTGATCGGCTCCATGAAGATCGGTCCGGGCCGGACACATTTTCATGGCTGTGATCGGCTCCATGGAAATCGGTCCGGGCCGGACACATTTTCATGGCTGTGATCGGCTCCATCAAGATCGGTCCGGGCCGGACACATTTTCATGGCTGTGATCGGATCCATGAAAATCGGTCCGGGCCGGACACAATTTCATGGCTGTGATCGGCTCCATGAAAATCGGTCCGGGCCGGACACATTTTCATGGCTGTGATCCGCTCCATGAAATCGGTCCGGGCCGGACAAATTTTCATGGCTGTGATCGGCTCTATGAAAATCGGTCCGCGCTGATCAGACAACCCATACATCATCAGAAAGAGTCATTTGGCGGGCCGGACACATTTTCATGGCTGTGATCGGCTCAATGAAGATCGGTCTGGGCCGGACACATTTTCATGGCTGCGATCGGCTCCATGAAAATCGGTCCGGGCCGGACACATTTTCATGGCTGTGATCGGCTCTATGATAATCGGTCCGGCCTTATCAGACAACCCATACATCATCAGAAAGAGTCATTTGGCGGATCGGACACATTTTCATGGCTGTGATTGGCTCCATGAAAATCTGTTCGGGCCGGACACATTTTCATGGCTGTGATCGGCTCCATGAAAATCGGTCCGGGCCGGACACATTTTCATGGCTGTGATCGGCTCCATGAATATCGGTCCGGCCCGGACAAATTTTTATGGCTGTGATCAGCTCCATGAAATCGGTCCGGGCCGGACACATTTTCATGGCTGTGATCGTCTCTATGAAAATCGGTCCGCCCTCATCAGACAACCCATACATCATCAGAAAGAGTCATTTGGCGAGCCGGACACATTTTCATGGCTGCGATCGGCTCCATGAAAATCGGTCCGCCCTTATCAGACAACCCATACATCATCAGAAAGAGTCATTTGGCGGGCCGGATATTTTTTCATGGCTGTGATCAGCTCCATGAAGATCGGTCCGGGCCGGACACATTTTCATGGCTGTGATCGGCTCTATGAAAATCGGTCCGCCCTTATCAGACAACCCATATATCATCAGAAAGAGTCATTTGGCGGGCCGGACACATTTTCATGGCTGCGATCGGCTCCATGAAAATCGGTCCGGGTCGGACACATTTTCATGGCTGTGATTGGCTCCATGAAAATCGGTCCGGGCCGGACACATTTTCATGGCCGTGATCGGCTCCATGAAAATCGGTCCGGGCCGGACACATTTTCATGGCTGTGATCGGATCCATGAAAATCGGTCCGGGCCGGACACATTTTCATAGCTGTGATCGGCTCCATGAAAATTGGTCCGGGCCGGTCACATTTTCATGGCTGTGATCGGCTCTATGAAAATCGGTCCGCCCTTATCAGACAACCCATACATCATCAGAAAGAGTCATTTGGCGGGCCGGACACATTTTCATGGCTGTGATCGGCTCCATGAAAATCGGTCCGGGCCGGACACATTTTCATGGCTGTGATCGGCTGTATGGAAATCGGTCCGTCCTTATCAGACAACCCATACATCATCAGAAAGAGTCATTTGGCGGGCCGGACACATTTTCATGGCTGTGATCGGCTCCATGAAAATCGGTCCGGGCCGGACACATTTTCATGGCTGTGATCGGCTCTATGGAAATCGGTCCGTCCTTATCAGACAACCCATACATCATCAGAAAGAGTCATTTGGCGGGCCGGACACATTTTCATGGCTGCGATCGGCTCCATGAAAATCGGTCCGGGCCGGACACATTTTCATGGCTGTGATCGGCTCTATGAAAATCGGTCCGTGCCGGACACATTTTCATGGCTGTGATCGGATCCATGAAAATCGGTCTGGGCCGGACACATATTCGTGGCTGTGATCGGCTCCATGAAAATCGGTCCGGGCCGGACACATTTTCATGGCTGTGATCGGCTCCATGAAAATCGGTCCGGGCCGGACACATTTTCATGGCTGCGATCGGCTCTATGAAAATCGGTCCGCCCTTATCAGACAACCCATACATCATCAGAAAGAGTTATTTGGCGGGCCGGACACATTTTCATGGCTGTGATTGGCTCCATGAAAATCGGTCCGGGCCGGACACATTTTCATGGCTGTGATCAGCTCCATGAATATCGGTCCGGCCCGGACAAATTTTCATGGTTGTGATCAGCTCCATGAAATCGGTCCGGGCCGGACAAATTTTCATGGCTGTGATTGGCTCCATGAAAATATGTTCGGGCCGGACACATTTTCATGGCTGTGATCGGCTCCATGAAAATCGGTCCGGGCCGGACACATTTTCATGGCTGTGATCGGCTCCATGAATATCGGTCCGGCCCGGACAAATTTTCATGGTTGTGATCAGCTCCATGAAATCGGTCCGGGCCGCACAAATTTTTATGGCTGTGATTGGCTCCATGAAAATCTGTTCGGGCCGGACACATTTTCATGGCGTGATCGGCTCCATGAAAATCGGTCCGGGCCGGACACATTTTCATGGCTGTGATCGGCTCCATAAATATCGGTCCGGCCCGGACAAATTTTCATGGCTGTGATCAGCTCCATGAAATCGGTCCGGGCCGGACAAATTTTCATGCCTGTGATCAGCTCCATGAAAATCGGTCCGCCCTTATCAGACAACCCATACATCATCAGAAAGAGTCATTTGGCGGGCCGGACACATTTTCATGGCTGCGATCGGCTCCATGAAGATCGGTCCGGGCCGGACACATTTTCATGGCTGCGATCGGATCCATGAAAATCGGTCCGGGCCGGACACATTTTTATGGCTGTGATCGGCTCTATGAAAGTCGGTCCGCCCTTATCAGACAACCCATACATCATCAGAAAGAGTCATTTGGCGGGCCGGACACATTTTCATGGCTGCGATCGTCTCCATGAAAATTGGTCCGGGCCGGACACATTTTTATGGCTGTGATCGGCTTCATGAAGATCGGTCCGGGCCGGACACATTTTCATGGCTGTGATCGGCTCCAGGAAGATCGGTCCGGGTCGGACACATTTTCATGGCTGTGATCGGATCCATGAAAATCGGTCCGGGCCGGACACATTTTCATGGCTGTGATCGGCTCCATGAAGATCGGTCCGGGCCGGACACATTTTCATGGCTGTGATCGGCTCCATGAAAATCGGTCCGGGCCGGACACATTTTCATGGCTGTGATCGGCTCCATCAAGATCGGTCCGGGCCGGACACATTTTCATGGCTGTGATCGGATCCATGAAAATCGGTCCGGGCCGGACACATTTTCACGGCTGTGATCGGCTCCATGAAAATCGGTCCGGGCCGGACACAATTTCATGGCTGTGATCGGCTCCATGAAAATCGGTCCGGGCCGGACACATTTTCATGGCTGTGATCGGCTCCATGAAATCGGTCCGGGCCGGACAAATTTTCATGGCTGTGATCGGCTCTATGAAAATCGGTCCGCGCTGATCAGACAACCCATACATCATCAGAAAGAGTCATTTGGCGGGCCGGACACATTTTCATGGCTGTGATCGGCTCAATGAAGATCGGTCTGGGCCGGACACATTTTCATGGCTGCGATCGGCTCCATGAAAATCGGTCCGGGCCGGACACATTTTCATGGCTGTGATCGGCTCTATGATAATCGGTCCGGCCTTATCAGACAACCCATACATCATCAGAAAGAGTCATTTGGCGGATCGGACACATTTTCATGGCTGTGATTGGCTCCATGAAAATCTGTTCGGGCCGGACACATTTTCATGGCTGTGATCGGCTCCATGAAAATCGGTCCGGGCCGGACACATTTTCATGGCTGTGATCGGCTCCATGAATATCGGTCCGGCCCGGACAAATTTTTATGGCTGTGATCAGCTCCATGAAATCGGTCCGGGCCGGACACATTTTCATGGCTGTGATCGTCTCTATGAAAATCGGTCCGCCCTCATCAGACAACCCATACATCATCAGAAAGAGTCATTTGGCGGGCCGGACACATTTTCATGGCTGCGGTCGGCTCCATGAAAATCGGTCCGGGCCGGACACATTTTCATGGCTGTGATCGTCTCTATGAAAATCGGTCCGCCCTTATCAGACAACCCATACATCATCAGAAAGAGTCATTTGGCGGGCCGGACACATTTTCATGGCTGCGATCGTCTCCATGAAAATTGGTCCGGGCCGGACACATTTTTATGGCTGTGATCGGCTTCATGAAGATCGGTCCGGGCCGGACACATTTTCATGGCTGTGATCGGCTCCAGGAAGATCGGTCCGGGTCGGACACATTTTCATGGCTGTGATCGGATCCATGAAAATCGGTCCGGGCCGGACACATTTTCATGGCTGTGATCGGCTCCATGAAGATCGGTCCGGGCCGGACACATTTTCATGGCTGTGATCGGCTCCATGAAAATCGGTCCGGGCCGGACACATTTTCATGGCTGTGATCGGCTCCATCAAGATCGGTCCGGGCCGGACACATTTTCATGGCTGTGATCGGATCCATGAAAATCGGTCCGGGCCGGACACATTTTCACGGCTGTGATCGGCTCCATGAAAATCGGTCCGGGCCGGACACAATTTCATGGCTGTGATCGGCTCCATGAAAATCGGTCCGGGCCGGACACATTTTCATGGCTGTGATCGGCTCCATGAAATCGGTCCGGGCCGGACAAATTTTCATGGCTGTGATCGGCTCTATGAAAATCGGTCCGCGCTGATCAGACAACCCATACATCATCAGAAAGAGTCATTTGGCGGGCCGGACACATTTTCATGGCTGTGATCGGCTCAATGAAGATCGGTCTGGGCCGGACACATTTTCATGGCTGCGATCGGCTCCATGAAAATCGGTCCGGGCCGGACACATTTTCATGGCTGTGATCGGCTCTATGATAATCGGTCCGGCCTTATCAGACAACCCATACATCATCAGAAAGAGTCATTTGGCGGATCGGACACATTTTCATGGCTGTGATTGGCTCCATGAAAATCTGTTCGGGCCGGACACATTTTCATGGCTGTGATCGGCTCCATGAAAATCGGTCCGGGCCGGACACATTTTCATGGCTGTGATCGGCTCCATGAATATCGGTCCGGCCCGGACAAATTTTTATGGCTGTGATCAGCTCCATGAAATCGGTCCGGGCCGGACACATTTTCATGGCTGTGATCGTCTCTATGAAAATCGGTCCGCCCTCATCAGACAACCCATACATCATCAGAAAGAGTCATTTGGCGGGCCGGACACATTTTCATGGCTGCGGTCGGCTCCATGAAAATCGGTCCGGGCCGGACACATTTTCATGGCTGTGATCGTCTCTATGAAAATCGGTCCGCCCTTATCAGACAACCCATACATCATCAGAAAGAGTCATTTGGCGGGCCGGACACATTTTCATGGCTGCGATCGGCTCCATGAAGATCGGTCCGGGCCGGACACATTTTCATGGCTGCGATCGGATCCATGAAAATCGGTCCGGGCCGGACACATTTTTATGGCTGTGATCGGCTCTATGAAAGTCGGTCCGCCCTTATCAGACAACCCATACATCATCACAAAGAGTCATTTGGCGGGCCGGACACATTTTCATGGCTGCGACCGTCTCCATGAAAATTGGTCCGGGCCGGACACATTTTTATGGCTGTGATCGGCTTCATGAAGATCGGTCCGGGCCGGACACATTTTCATGGCTGTGATCGGCTCCAGGAAGATCGGTCCGGGTCGGACACATTTTCATGGCTGTGATCGGATCCATGAAAATCGGTCCGGGCCGGACACATTTTCATGGCTGTGATCGGCTCCATGAAGATCGGTCCGGGCCGGACACATTTTCATGGCTGTGATCGGCTCCATGAAAATCGGTCCGGGCCGGACACATTTTCATGGCTGTGATCGGCTCCATGAAGATCGGTCCGGGCCGGACACATTTTCATGGCTGTGATCGGATCCATGAAAATCGGTCCGGGCCGGACACATTTTCACGGCTGTGATCGGCTACATGAAAATCGGTCCGGGCCGGACACATTTTCATGGCTGTGATCGGCTCCATGAAAATCGGTCCGGGCCGGACACATTTTCATGGCTGTGATCGGCTCCATGAAATCGGTCCGGGCCGGACAAATTTTCATGGCTGTGATCGGCTCTATGAAAATCGGTCCGCGCTGATCAGACAACCCATACATCATCAGAAAGAGTCATTTGGCGGGCCGGACACATTTTCATGGCTGTGATCGGCTCCATGAAGATCGGTCTGGGCCGGACACATTTTCATGGCTGCGATCGGCTCCATGAAAATCGGTCCGGGCCGGACACATTTTCATGGCTGTGATCGGCTCTATGATAATCGGTCCGGCCTTATCAGACAACCCATACATCATCAGAAAGAGTCATTTGGCGGGCCGGACACATTTTCATGGCTGTGATCGGCTCCATGAAAATCGGTCCGGGCCGGACACATTTTCATGGCTGTGATCGGCTCCATGAATATCGGTCCGGCCCGGACAAATTTTTATGGCTGTGATCAGCTCCATGAAATCGGTCCGGGCCGGACACATTTTCATGGCTGTGATCGTCTCTATGAAAGTCGGTCCGCCCTCATCAGACAACCCATACATCATCAGAAAGAGTCATTTGGCGGGCCGGACACATTTTCATGGCTGCGGTCGGCTCCATGAAAATCGGTCCGGGCCGGACACATTTTCATGGCTGTGATCGTCTCTATGAAAATCGGTCCGCCCTCATCAGACAACCCATACATCATCAGAAAGAGTCATTTGGCCCGCCGGACACATTTTCATGGCTGTGATCGGCTCCATGAAGATCGGTCCGGGCCGGACACATTTTCATGGCTGCGACCGGCTTCATGAAAATCGGTCCGGGCCGGACACATTTTCATGGCTGTGATCGGCTCCATGAAGATCGGTCCGGGCCGGACACACTTTCATGGCTGTGATCGGCTTCATGAAAATCGGTCCGGGCCGGACACATTTTCATGGCTGTGATCGGCTCCATGAAAATCGGTCCGGGCCGGACACATTTTCATGGCTGTGATCGGCTCCATGAAGATCGGTCTGGGCCGGACACATTTTCATGGCTGCGATCGGCTCCATGAAAATCGGTCCGGGCCGGACACATTTTCATGGCTGTGATCGGCTCTATGATAATCGGTCCGGCCTTATCAGACAACCCATACATCATCAGAAAGAGTCATTTGGCGGGCCGGACACATTTTCATGGCTGTGATCGGCTCCATGAAAATCGGTCCGGGCCGGACACATTTTCATGGCTGTGATCGGCTCCATGAATATCGGTCCGGCCCGGACAAATTTTTATGGCTGTGATCAGCTCCATGAAATCGGTCCGGGCCGGACACATTTTCATGGCTGTGATCGTCTCTATGAAAGTCGGTCCGCCCTCATCAGACAACCCATACATCATCAGAAAGAGTCATTTGGCGGGCCGGACACATTTTCATGGCTGCGGTCGGCTCCATGAAAATCGGTCCGGGCCGGACACATTTTCATGGCTGTGATCGTCTCTATGAAAATCGGTCCGCCCTCATCAGACAACCCATACATCATCAGAAAGAGTCATTTGGCCCGCCGGACACATTTTCATGGCTGTGATCGGCTCCATGAAGATCGGTCCGGGCCGGACACATTTTCATGGCTGCGACCGGCTTCATGAAAATCGGTCCGGGCCGGACACATTTTCATGGGTGTGATCGGCTCCATGAAGATCGGTCCGGGCCGGACACACTTTCATGGCTGTGATCGGCTTCATGAAAATCGGTCCGGGCCGGACACATTTTCATGGCTGTGATCGGCTCCATGAAAATCGGTCCGGGCCGGACACATTTTCATGGCTGTGATCGGCTCTATGAAAATCGGTCCGCCCTGATCAGACAACCCATACATCATCAGAAAGAGTCATTTGGCGGGCCGGACACATTTTCATGGCTGTGATCGGCTCTATGAAAATCGGTCCGCCCTTATCAGACAACCCATACATCATCCGAAAGAGTCATTTGTCGGGTCGGACACATTTTCATGGCTGTGATTGGCTCCATGAAAGTCGGTCAGGGCCGGACACATTTTCATGGCTGTGATCTGCTCCATGAAAATCGGTCCGGGCCGGACACATTTTCATGGCTGTGATCGGCTCCATGAAAATCGGTCCGGCCCGGACACATTTTCATGGCTGTGATCGGCTCCATGAAGATCGGTCCGGGCCGGACACATTTTCATGGCTGTGATCGGATCCATGAAGATCGGTCCGGGCCGGACACATTTTCATGGCTGTGATCGGATCCATGAAAATCGGTCCGGGCCGGACACATTTTCATGGCTGTGATCGGATCCATGAAGATCGGTCCGGGCCGGACACATTTTCATGGCTGTGATCGGATCCATGAAGATCGGTCCGGGCCGGACACATTTTCATGGCTGTGATCGGATCCATGAAAATCGGTCCGGGTCGGACACATTTTCATGGCTGTGATCGGATCCATGAAAATCGGTCCGGGCCGGACACATTTTCATGGCTGTGATCGGCTCCATGAAGATCGGTCCGGGCCGGACACATTTTCATGGCTGTGATCGGATCCATGAAAATCGGTCCGGGCCGGACACATTTTCATGGCTGTGATCGGCTCCATGAAGATCGGTCCGGGCCGGACACATTTTCATGGCTGTGATCGGATCCATGAAAATCGGTCCGGGCCGGACACATTTTCATGGCTGTGATCGGCTCCATGAAGATCGGTCCGGGCCGGACACATTTTCATGGCAGTGATCGGCTCCATGAAAATCGGTCCGGGCCGGACACATTTTCATGGCTGTGATCGGTTCCATGAAGATCGGTCCGGGCCGGACACATTTTCATGGCTGTGATCGGATCCATGAAAATCGGTCCGGGCCGGACACATTTTCATAGCTGTGATCGGCTCTATGGAAATCGGTCCGTCCTTATCAGACAACCCATACATCATCAGAAAGAGTCATTTGGCGGGCCGGACACATTTTCATGGCTGCGATCGGCTCCATGAAAATCGGTCCGGGCCGGACACATTTTCATGGCTGCGATCGGCTCCATGAAAATCGGTCTGGGCCAGACACATTTTCATGGCTGTGATCGGCTCTATGGAAATCGGTCCGTCCTTATCAGACAACCCATACATCATCAGAAAGAGTCATTTGGCGGGCCGGACACATTTTCATGGCTGCGATCGGCTCCATGAAAATCGGTCCGGGCCGGACACATTTTCATGGCTGCGATCGGCTCCATGAAAATCGGTCCGGGCCGGACACGTTTTCATGGCTGTGATCGGCTCTATGAAAATCCGTCCGCTCTTATCAGACAACCCATACATCATCAGAAAGAGTCATTTGGCTGGCCGGACACATTTTCATGGCTGCGATCGGCTCCATGAAAATCGGTCCGGGCCGGACACATTTTCATGGCTGTGATCGGCTCTATGAAAATCGGTCCGTGCCGGACACATTTTCATGGCTGTGATCGGATCCATGAAAATCGGTCTGGGCCGGACACATATTCGTGGCTGTGATCGGCTCCATGAAAATCGGTCCGGGCCGGACACATTTTCATGGCTGTGATCGGCTCCATGAAAATCGGTCCGGGCCGGACACATTTTCATGGCTGCGATCGGCTCTATGAAAATCGGTCCGCCCTTATCAGACAACCCATACATCATCAGAAAGAGTTATTTGGCGGGCCGGACACATTTTCATGGCTGCGATCGGCTCCATGAAAATCGGTCCGGGACGGAGACATTTTCATGGCTGCGATCGGCTCCATGAAAATCGGTCCGGGCCGGACACATTTTCATGGCTGTGATCGGCTCTATGAAAATCGGTCCGCCCTTATCAGACAACCCATACATCATCAGAAAGAGTCATTTGGCGGGCCGGACACATTTTCATGGCTGCGATCGGCTCCATGAAAATCGGTCCGCCCTGATCAGACAACCCATACATCATCAGAAAGAGTCATTTTCATGGCTGTGATCGGATCCATGAAAATCGGTCCGGGCCGGACACATTTTCATGGCTGTGATCGGCTCTATGAAAATCGGTCCGCCCTTATCAGACAACCCATACATCATCAGAAAGAGTCATTTGGCGGGCCGGACACATTTTCATGGCTGCGATCGGCTCCATGAAAATCGGTCCGGGCCGGACACATTTTCATGGCTGTGATTGGCTCCATGAAAATCGGTCCGGGCCAGACACATTTTCATGGCTGTGATCGGCTCCATGAAAATCGGTCCGGGCCGGACACATTTCGATTTCGAAGGGGGGACGCGTTCGCACGAAATCGAGGTAGGGGAGGGTTAGCTCTGAATTTTTCCGCAAATGAAACCGAAAGGCTGACAACAAATGGTTGGTTGGTTATTCAGGACGCTTTAATCACTTTTGGTCATATCGTGTCAAAGGGAGAAAGAAGGGAGATTTGCGCCATGTCCCCGGGGGTAACCCCCTACTCTTTACGAAGAATGGGATCTTTATCCGGCGACCACACAGAGATGGCCACAGCAGGGCTCGAACCACCGATCCACGTGCCGTTAGGCTCTCAGGTGACCAGAGCACTCAAGGCGATCTCTCTAACCCACTGAGCTATCGCGCCGGCCCCCGATAACAAATGGAAAGATTATTCTCGCTCGCCATGGTCAGTGTATAGATATATATCCAGGATTATGACAGTCAATAATAAAATAAACGATATATAATGCTGCAAACACAGGCATGCAGATAACGAGCCTTGTCCAAGAGCAAGAAAATAATTCTCCCCGTTGATCCCGTTTACGACAGTCATAAACATAAAATTCATTTGGGTTGAGAAGTGTGACAATAAAGGATATTAAATTATTACCAAACTAGCTATAGTTATATCAAAAAATTAGCAAATACTAACTAAAGAAAATCTCTTTTCCCTAAACTCACCCCTCTTAAAATATCAGGCGTGGAGTATATTTATGTTGCCGGGTGGTCTGAGCGGTTTTCGGCATTTAGTTTATTTATGTAAATTTTGTGCGGGATTTCGCGGGCTTCTACGAGGCGTACCTTAGGTGTGTAACATACGCTGTCTGTACGAAACCGCCAAGATGGACAAGTGGGTTTCTTGGCAGGAAAAGTGTAATCTTGTAAGGCAATTTCTGCAAAACAAAAGCTACGACGATACCATATCTATGAGCGACAATAAAAAGCGAACGTTGAGGAGACTGACAACGCAATACGCCTTAGGTAAGTTATCTATTCTGCAGGTTTATCACACATATTGAACATAGGGAGACGTAAAACCAAGATGTTCTTGCCACATTTCATTACGCTCTAAGAAGATATTATGTACCCCCTCCTCATAGACACCCATGACCCCCTCCCCCCCCCCCCCCCACACGCTCACATACACGGAGGTGCCGCCCCCCCCCCGTTACACACACCCGGGACCCTACCCACCACCCACCCCCTACACGGTCAAATACGCGCAGGTCGCCCCCTCTGTACATTCACACATTCACCCCCCCTCCTGTCACATACACCCAGGACGCCCCCCCCCCCCACACGGTCACATAAAAGCAGGTCGCCCCCTCTGTCACATTCACACATACCGCCCCATCCCCCCTTCTGTCCCATTCACACATGCCGCCCCGCCCCCCCCCACCACACGGTCATATACACGCAGGTCGCCCCCTCTGCCACATTCACACATACCCCCCCCCCCTCGTCACATACACCCAGGACGCCTCCCCCCCCCCACACGGTCACATATACGCAGGTGCCGCCCCCCCTCCGTTACACACACTCGGGACCCTACCCCCCCCTACACGGTCACATACGCGCAGGTCGCCCCTTCTGTACATTCACACATGCCGCCCCCCCTCCTGTCACATACACCCAGGACGCCCTTCCCCCCCCCCCCCACGGTCACATAGACGCAGGCCGCCTCCTCTCTCACTTCACACATACCGCCCCATGCCCCCTCCTGTCCCATTCACACTTGCCCCCCCTCCCCCGTCACATACACCCAGGACGCTCCCCCCCCCCCACGGTCACATAGACGCAGGCCGCCTCCTCTCTCACTTCACACATACCGCCCCATGCCCCCTCCTGTCCCATTCACACTTGCCCCCCCTCCCCCGTCACATACACCCAGGACGCTCCCCCCCCCCCACCCACACGGTCACATAGACGCAGGTCGCCCCCTCTCTCACTTCACACATACCGCCCCATCCCCCCTCCTGTCCCATTCACACTTGCCCCCCCTCCCCCGTCACATACACCCACGACGCCCCTCCCCCCCCCCCACGGTCACATAGACGCAGGCCGCCTCCTCTCTCACTTCACACATACCGCCCCATGCCCCCTCCTGTCCCATTCACACTTGCCCCCCCTCCCCCGTCACATACACCCAGGACGCTCCTCCCCCCCCCACGGTCACATAGACGCAGGCCGCCTCCTCTCTCACTTCACACATACCGCCCCCTGCCCCCTCCTGTCCCATTCACACTTGCCCCCCCTCCCCCGTCACATACACCCAGGACGCCCCTCCCCCCCCCCCCACGGTCACATAGACGCAGGCCGCCTCCTTTCTCACTTCACACATACCGCCCCATGCCCCCTCCTGTCCCATTCACACTTGCCCCCCCCTCCCCGTCACATACACCCAGGACGCCCCCCCCCCCCACGGTCACATAGACGCAGGCCGCCTCCTCTCTCACTTCACACATACCGCCCCATGCCCCCTCCTGTCCCATTCACACTTGCCCCCCCTCCCCCGTCACATACATTCAGAACGCTCCCCCCCCCCACGGTCACATAGACGCAGGCCGCCTCCTCTCTCACTTCACACATACCGCCCCATGCCCCCTCCTGTCCCATTCACACTTGCCCCCCCTCCCCCGTCACATACACCCAGGACGCCCCTCCCCCCCCCCCACGGTCACATAGACGCAGGCCGCCTCCTCTCTCACTTCACACATACCGCCCCATGCCCCCTCCTGTCCCATTCACACTTGCCCCCCCTCCCCCGTCACATACACCCAGGACGCTGCCCCCCCCACGGTCACATAGACGCAGGCCGCCTCCTCTCTCACTTCACACATACCGCCCCATGCCCCCTCCTGTCCCATTCACACTGGCCCCCCCTCCCCCGTCACATACACCCAGGACGCTCCCCCTTCCCCACGGTCACATAGACGCAGGCCGCCTCCTCTCTCACTTCACACATACCGCCCCATGCCCCCTCCTGTCCCATTCACACTTGCCCCCCCTCCCCCGTCACATACACCCAGGACGCTCCCCCCCCCACGGTCACATAGACGCAGGCCGCCTCCTCTCTCACTTCACACATACCGCCCCATGCCCCCTCCTGTCCCATTCACACTTGCCCCCCCTCCCCCGTCACATACACCCAGGACGCTCCCCCCCCCCCACCCACACGGTCACATAGACGCAGGCCGCCTCCTCTCTCACTTCACACATACCGCCCCATCCCCCCTCCTGTCCCATTCACACTTGCCCCCCCTCCCCCGTCACATACACCCAGGACGCTCCCCTCCCCCCCCCACACGGTCACATACGCGCAGGTCGCCCCCTCTGTACATTCACACATGCCGCCCTCCCCCGTCACATACACCCAGGACGCCCCCTCCCCCCCCACACGGTCACATACACGCAGGTCGCCCCCTCCTGTCACACTCACACAGGGCGCCCCCCCCCCGTCACATACACCCAGGACGCCCCCTCCCCCCCCCACACGGTCACATACACCCAGGACGCCCCCTCCCCCCCCCCCCACACGGTCACATACACCCAGGACGCCCCCTCCCCCCCCCCACACGGTCACATACACCCAGGTCGCCCCCTCCTGTCACACTCACACAGGGCGCCCCCCGTAATAATTGGATTCAGGTTCAACCAGTCCAGATGGGCCGCTTACGTACATCCACGGTGGCAAAGAGGCTACGGTGGTCGAAGATGAAGCTGCGGCGCTTGAGGTGTTCCACGAATTTCACGGTAGCGCCATTGGTGGACACAGCGGTGTTAACCGCACAACCGACGCCATCACGAGACGGTTTCACTGGCCCAGTATGACCAGCGACATCAAGTACTGGGTGAGTAATGTGAATATAGCAACTATAGTCAAAATTAAAAAAAGTTCCCAAGACTGCCCATAAGTAAAGTAAAGAATAAAGAAACAGTTATTTAACATTGAAAATATCCCGCAAGTTAAATTTATCATTTCTTTTTCAATTATTTTGAAGATTTCATCCTGTGATAGTTGTCAACGCGTTGGCCCTCTCGAGGCCAATCGGCCGTTAAAGCACATCAAGGTAGAGTACCAATAGCGACCCGCAAAATTAGACACACCTTCCAGGCGGATGGGCTGAATGAGACTAAGTGCTTATGAAAGACGACTAGTTGTCGGCAAATGTTATTTATTTCAGTAGCGGGTATGCGGGAATCGTAGGATCTTTTCATTGTGATAGCGAAAACACAATAATCCTTCAAAGGTTAAAGTTGCATATCGAGCTCTTTCCCGCCCAAACTAAGCCCAAGCAACAAAGATATCACATTTTGCAGAAAACTCGATTGTTTCATTCTATAAATTCAGAAACTTAATAAATATGGCCGTTTCGGTTATGATATGGCAAACGAGTCTATCCCGGGACACCGCGGAACTCTTGATGACGTTTTCCACCTAGTTGAAAACCTATGGTAAATTGATATCACGGGCATGGCTAAGAGACTCCATTTGGCGGTCTGTCATGCGTGGAATATAGAAGAAAGAAATTTTGAATGATTCAAGGACTGATTCTTTTTCTATTTTGACCTCTTTAGAGTTGGTTTTGAAAGAGCTCGATATGCAACTTTAATATTAAGCATGGACATTATGTACATTTAATTATCGAACAATAGCCGGATATACGAATGTTATGCATCTACCCATTGGCCATAGGTCGCAGAGCCATGGGAAATGTTGAAAGTGGATTTGATAGGCCCGCTTCAAACAACGGAAGCCGGCAACAAGTACATATTCACCGCAACAGATTACTTCACCAAGTGGGTGGAAGCGTTCCCGCTGCCGGACAAAACGGCCCAGTCTGTAGCCTCTTGCCTCATGCGCATGTTCTACAGGCACGGGGCATCCAAAAGTGTGCTAACTGACCAAGGGAGAGAATTCGTCAATAAGGCAAGATCAGTGCAATGTTTAAAATTGTCAATTTGGTGGTGGTAACATATATGAAGTCTAACGGAAATCCATTTATATCTCCTCATGACATATTACCATGTAATTACCATTACAATGTAATAATAGCATAAACATATAATTGAATGTAGTTGTTAATGAAACTTCCTCGATTTGAAATTGATCACATTATGGCCTAGTTTGGTCTCTAGAGGGTTACAGTAGCTTACTCTGGATGGGTTATACAATAACTCAGGGTTTCTTTTGCTCCTAACAAAAACGTTATTTATTATTAATTGCTGCAATTTCTTTAGATAAATGAGGATTTGTGCGCCAAACTTAAGGTCGCTCACAAAATAACCGCAGCCTACCATCCTCAGACAAGTGGTCTAGATGAACGGACCAATGGAAACATCAACATGTAAGCATAGAACATGTACAGTGCATGGACATGGACCAATTGCATTTTAACCATTTAAGGCAGTTCCAGAGAAAGGCTTGGCTGGTACCGATATCCTAAACCGCGTTTATAAGTAACGGTTGCAAGCTAAACATTTAAAGCGAAAGCCAAGACCAGCGATGAATGGTTTTTCGATTGAAACTATGAAACCAAAGGTGCTCATCCCCAGAAGGAAAATTTTTATGAATAATTTTACCAATATGATAACGGAGTAATCATCGAATGAACGCTAACCATTGCCCAAGTCATAGAGGTAGCGCATTCCAGCTGATGATGACGTCACGGTAGCGGCCCGATATTCCCACCTCGCCCGCCCGCTGTTGCAGCCCGTCATCAGGCCTCAATTATTTGACTCATGACAAAAAAAAAACTCACCGGCCGTCAATCGTATTTGTTGCCAGATATTTAGGAAATACGATCTATGCTATCACAATTGAGCGTATGGGCTCTCAACCGGTGACTACACCCCAACTCCTCCTCCCATACACACACCATCGTGAACCATCGCAACCTAGTCAGTAGTTTAATGTTCCTAACGTAAGTGTATATGGTTGGTCGACAATCAAAAACGCGTTTACCCAGTGCGGTCAATGATGAAGGCATTATCATGTGAAACACTTCACGGCTGCACATCTAAACATTTATTTTACTTCTTTTATATTTGCACACAGGGCATTGAAGAAGCTCGTGTGTGACAAAGGCAATGACTGGGACATGTTTCTTGACCCAGTCCTGTTTTCGCTCCGCACAAAAAAGCGGACAACGACCCAACACACCCCTTTTTTTTGATGTTTCATCGAGAAGCGAGGTATCCAGCGGAGCTGCAGGAGGTTTCTGAGAGCGTAAGCGAATACTTTGTTATTACAAGAAGTAACATTATAATTTTTTTTGTATGTTAAAGGGAACCGCCGAACCGCCAGCCTCGCCTCTAACGCTGCTTTACCGATTCATAGAATACTCAATTGTCTATCTTCCAAATTATAGAATTTTCCGCTCTATCTGTAGCTCACAATACAATTTAGAAGTGACCGCCAGGCATGATTTCGCCGCCTACCCAGGTGGCAGCCCCTTTTGGAGGTGCGTCCGCGATTGACTAATCCGGAGGCGATACTCTAATTTTTTCAAACCGGAAATTGCGCCTATTGTGTGAGCAAAACAAGAGCGCGTGATAATCGCTAATATAAATAGCTGCGATTCTAACTCCAATCATGGCATTGTTGCGGAGTCAATCTTCACAAGACGCATATCAATTTGTTTGGACGGTACTTCTCCATGAAACACTAAGATCTTGCGCTACTGCGAGGCTTGGAACTGCCGATGTTCATCTGTAAATCGCGGCCATGATATCTCTCTCTGCGAGTTATAACTTAAGGCGGCGCCATATGAATAGTCACAATACGCGTCACTGCTCCCGGCAAAATGGCGCTCTGCTTGACAGTGCTTGGGGCGGCTTGCCTTATTTTTTTTCTCCTTACCAGTCGGCCGAAGCGAAGCGTTAACACTCACCAATTTAATATTAAGATGTAAACTTTCGGTGCAGATCGCGATTAAATTAGGTTGGACACCCGCTTTAATGTAACATTGTCACTATTAAAAGACATACTCTAAGTAACAATACGACTAGTGCTGAGGCTGGCTGGCGTCGGTAAATATAGCGTGCGTTTTGTTTAGAGGCTCAAAAAGGAAATCATTTCCATTTTATTAGTGAGCATTCGTTACATATCCGGGTACCATTCATCACTGTGATATCCGTGTGCTTAAATAGCTCGTGATAATACTTGAGAGTTCTCAAGAAAACCGATTATATAAAAGAAACAACGATTATATTCACCAGTGTGTGTAGATGATATAACACATACATTATTGCATTTCATTTTAAACCAGTTCTTGCTGTCGCCCCCAACGGAAGAAGACACAGCCCCCACTAAGTCTGCCCCCACCGAGTCTGCCCCCACCGAGTCTGCCCCCACTGAGTCTGCCCCCACTGAGTCTGCCCCCACCGAGTCTGCCCCCACTGAGTCTGCCCTCACTGAGTCTGCCCCCACCGAATCAGCCCACACCGAGTCTGCCCCCACCGAGTCTGCCCCCACTAAGTCTGCCCCCACTGAGTCTGCCCCCACCGAGTCTGCCCCCACTGAGTCTGCCCTCACTGAGTCTGCCCCCACCGAATCAGCCCCCACCGTGTCTCTCCCCACATCAGCCCCCACCGAGCCAGTCCTCACTGAGTCTGCCCCCACTGAGTCTGCCCCCACCGAGTCTGCCCCCACCGAGTCTCCCCCCACATCAGCCCCCACCGAGTCAGCCCCTACTAAGTCTGCCCCAACCGAGTCTGCCCCCACCGAGTCTGCCCCCACTGAGTCTGCCCCCACCGAGTCTGCCCCCACTGAGTCTGCCCCCACTGAGTCTGCCCCCACCGAGTCTCCCCCCACATCAGCCCCCACCGAGTCTGCCCCCACCGAGTCTGCCCCCACTGAGTCAGCCCCCACCGAGCCAGCCCCCACTGAGTCAGCCCTCACCGAGCCAGCCCCCACTGAGTCAGCCCCCCCTGAGTCTGCCCCCACTGAGTCTGCCCCCACCGAGCCAGTCCCTACTGAGTCTGACCCCACTGAGTCTGCCCCCACCGAGTCAGCCCCCACCGAGCCAGCCCCCACTGAGCCAGCCCCCACTGAGTCAGCCCCCACCGAGCCGGCCCCCGCCGAGCCAGCCGCCACCGAGCCAGCCCCCACTGAGTCAGCCCCCACTGAGCCAGCCCCCACTGAGCCAGCCCCCCACTGAGTCTGCCCCCATTGAGTCTGCCCCCACCGAATCAGCCCCCACCGAGCCAGCCCCCACCGAGCCAGCCCCCACTGAGTCTGCCCCCACCGAATCAGCCCCCACCGAGCCAGCCCCCACCGAGCCAGCCCCCACTGAGTCTGCCCCCACCGAGTCTGCCCCCACCGAGCCAGCCCCCACTGATCCAGACCCCACTGAGTCTGCCCCCACTGAGTCTGCCCCCACCGAATCAGCCCCCACCGAGCCAGCCCCCACCGAGCCAGCCCCCACTGAGTCTGCCCCCACCGAATCAGCCCCCACCGAGCCAGCCCCCACCGAGCCAGCCCCCACTGAGTCTGCCCCCACTGAGTCTGCCCCCACCGAGTCTGCCCCCACTGAGTCTGCCCCCACTGAGTCTGCCCCCACTGAGTCTGCCCCCACCGAGTCTGCCCCCACCGAGTCTGCCCCCACCGAGTCTGCCCCCACTGAGTCTGCCCCCACCGAGTCTGCCCCCACTGAGTCTGCCCCCACCGAGTTTGCCCCCACTGAGTCTTCCCCCACCGAGTCTGCCCCCACCGAGTCTGCCCCCACCGAGTCTGCCCCCACTGAGTCTGCCCCCACTGAGTCTGCCCCCACCGAGTCTGCCCCCACTGAGTCTGCCCTCACTGAGTCTGCCCCCACCGAATCAGCCCACACCGAGTCTGCCCCCACCGAGTCTGCCCCCACTAAGTCTGCCCCCACTGAGTCTGCCCCCACCGAGTCTGCCCCCACTGAGTCTGCCCTCACTGAGTCTGCCCCCACCGAATCAGCCCCCACCGAGTCTCTCCCCACATCAGCCCCCACCGAGCCAGTCCTCACTGAGTCTGCCCCCACTGAGTCTGCCCCCACCGAGTCTGCCCCCACCGAGTCTCCCCCCACATCAGCCCCCACCGAGTCAGCCCCTACTAAGTCTGCCCCCACCGAGTCTGCCCCCACCGAGTCTGCCCCCACTGAGTCTGCCCCCACCGAGTCTGCCCCCACTGAGTCTGCCCCCACTGAGTCTGCCCCCACCGAGTCTCCCCCCACATCAGCCCCCACCGAGTCTGCCCCCACCGAGTCTGCCCCCACTGAGTCAGCCCCCACCGAGCCAGCCCCCACTGAGTCAGCCCTCACCGAGCCAGCCCCCACTGAGTCAGCCCCCCCTGAGTCTGCCCCCACTGAGTCTGCCCCCACCGAGCCAGTCCCTACTGAGTCTGACCCCACTGAGTCTGCCCCCACCGAGTCAGCCCCCACCGAGCCAGCCCCCACTGAGCCAGCCCCCACTGAGTCAGCCCCCACCGAGCCGGCCCCCGCCGAGCCAGCCGCCACCGAGCCAGCCCCCACTGAGTCAGCCCCCACTGAGCCAGCCCCCACTGAGCCAGCCCCCCACTGAGTCTGCCCCCATTGAGTCTGCCCCCACCGAATCAGCCCCCACCGAGCCAGCCCCCACCGAGCCAGCCCCCACTGAGTCTGCCCCCACCGAATCAGCCCCCACCGAGCCAGCCCCCACCGAGCCAGCCCCCACTGAGTCTGCCCCCACCGAGTCTGCCCCCACCGAGCCAGCCCCCACTGATCCAGAACCCACTGAGTCTGCCCCCACTGAGTCTGCCCCCACCGAATCAGCCCCCACCGAGCCAGCCCCCACCGAGCCAGCCCCCACTGAGTCTGCCCCCACCGAATCAGCCCCCACCGAGCCAGCCCCCACCGAGCCAGCCCCCACTGAGTCTGCCCCCACTGAGTCTGCCCCCACCGAGTCTGCCCCCACTGAGTCTGCCCCCACTGAGTCTGCCCCCACTGAGTCTGCCCCCACCGAGTCTGCCCCCACCGAGTCTGCCCCCACCGAGTCTGCCCCCACTGAGTCTGCCCCCACCGAGTCTGCCCCCACTGAGTCTGCCCCCACCGAGTTTGCCCCCACTGAGTCTTCCCCCACCGAGTCTGCCCCCACTGAGTCAGCCCCCACCGAGCCAGCCCCCACTGAATCAGCCCCCACCGAGCCAGCCCCCACTGAGCCAACCCCCACTGAGTCAGCCCCCACCGAGCCAGCCCCCACCGAGCCAGCCGCCACCGAGCCAGCCCCCACTGAGTCAGCCCCCACCGAGCCAGCCCCCACTGAGCCAGCCCCCACTGAGTCTGCCCCCACTGAGTCTGCCCCCACCGAATCAGCCCCCACCGAGCCAGCCCCCACCGAGCCAGCCCCCACTGAGTCTGCCCCCACCGAATCAGCCCCCACCGAGCCAGCCCCCACCGAGCCAGCCCCCACTGAGTCTGCCCCCACCGAGTCTGCCCCCACCGAGCCAGCCCCCACTGAGCCAGCCCCCACTGAGTCTGCCACCACTGAGTCTGCCCCCACCGAATCAGCCCCCACCGAGCCAGCCCCCACCGAGCCAGCCCCCACTGAGTCTGCCCCCACCGAATCAGCCCCCACCGAGCCAGCCCCCACCGAGCCAGCCCCCACTGAGTCTGCCCCCACCGAGTCTGCCCCCACCGAGCCAGCCCCCACTGAGCCAGCCCCCACTGAGTCTGCCCCCACCGAATTAGCCCCCACCGAGCCAGCCCCCACCGAGCCAGCCCCCACTGAGTCTGCCCCCACCGAGTCAGCCCCCACCGAGCCAGCCCCCACTGAGTCTGCCCCCACCGAGCCAGCCCCCACTGAGTCTGCCCCCACCGAATCAGCCCCCACCGAGCCAGCCCCCACTGAGTCTGCCCCCACCGAGCCAGCCCCCACTGAGTCTGCCCCCACCGAATCAGCCCCCACCGAGCCAGCCCCCACTGAGTCTGCCCCCACCGAGCCAGCCCCCACTGAGTCTGCCCCCACCGAGCCAGCCCCCACCGAGCCAGCCCCCACTGAGTCTGCCCCCACCGAGCCAGCCCCCACCGAGCCAGCCCCCACTGAGCCAGCCCCCACTGAGTCTGCCCCCACCGAATCAGCCCCCACCGAGCCAGCCCCCACCGAGCCAGCCCCCACTGAGTCTGCCCCCACCGAGTCAGCCCCCACCGAGCCAGCCCCCACTGAGTCTGCCCCCACCGAATCAGCCCCCACCGAGCCAGCCCCCACCGAGCCAGCCCCCACTGAGTCTGCCCCCACCGAGCCAGCCCCCACCGAGCCAGCCCCCACTGATTCTGCCCCCACCGAGCCAGCCCCCACTGAGTCTGCCCCCACCGAATCAGCCCCCACCGAGCCAGCCCCCACTGAGTCTGCCCCCACCGAGCCAGCCCCCACTGAGTCTGCCCCCACCGAATCAGCCCCCACCGAGCCAGCCCCCACTGAGTCTGCCCCCACCGAGCCAGCCCCCACTGAGTCTGCCCCCACCGAGCCAGCCCCCACCGAGCCAGCCCCCACTGAGTCTGCCCCCACCGAGCCAGCCCCCACCGAGCCAGCCCCCACTGAGTCTGCCCCCACCGAGCCAGCCCCCACCGAGCCAGCCCCCACTGAGTCTGCCCCCACCAAGCCAGCCCCCACCGAGCCAGCCCCCACCGAGCCAGCCCCCACCGAGCCAGCCCCCACCGAGCCAGCCCCCACCGAGCCAGCCCCCACCGAGCCAGCCCCCACCGAGCCAGCCCCCACCGAGCCAGCCCCCACCGAGCCAGCCCCCACCGAGCCAGCCCCCACCGAGCCAGCCCCCACCGAGCCAGCCCCCACCGAGCCAGCCCCCACCGAGCCAGCCCCCACTAAGTCTGCCCCCACCGAGCCAGCCCCCACTGAGTCAGCCCCCACCGAGCCAGCCCCCACTGAGTCTGCCCCCACCGAGCCAGCCCCGCAGGGTCGGGAGGGTGCCCATGCAGGTTGGTATACAACATATCTATCTGCTGCAAACACTGCCATAGTGAATACCAAAGAAAGTGTAAAATTCAGATATAGTTTTATTCATTCATAGAGAAGCTTAGCTTATGCATGAATAACTGGTCCAATGAATCTTTTGCATTTGAACAGAACAAGACGAGGACCCCTCCACATCAGCACAGCCCTCGGACTCTGCCACCGGGGAGGACACGAGAGCGGGTAAACGGCTCGATGCAGGTAAAAACGAATTGATGCATGCATTACTAATACCATAAACAAATTGTGCTTAAACTGAGCAAAAACAAGTTTAAATTCAGTCCGCATTGATCATGCCATGTTCCTATTTGCTGGCCCAAATATAATAATCTCCAAGCAAGCAGCAACGCTGGACATTGCAAACGCTTGTCACCACTGCACCTCACGTAGTTAAATTTTGAAAGATAATTATATGCGGCAATTGTCTGATAACCTGGATGGATACCTTCCATATTTAGTTTGTTCTTATATCATGAAATTAGCACTGGCCGATATATGGCGCACGAACACGGACTACCTAGAGGGTAAAATCGGCCCATATAAATTAGATGATAGAAGTTTCCGATCCATCCAGGGGAAATGTTACGTCACGGATGAGGTAAGTTTATTCGCATATTCAATGTGCCATGGTCGCATGGTGAGAACTTAAATTTGCCTGTGTCAAAGATGGGATATATTTTTGTTAAATTGACCAAAAACGGCTTCACACGGCTGACATCATACGTAAATTAAACGCCTGGTGCATGGTGATTTCGCATCTTGGAACGATTTTCATTAGTTGAACGTTTATCTTATTTCATTTCTTCGCAATTGTACTCTTGTATTTGTAGGTCGTCAACGCTTATATTCAGCAGGCCGTCGAGAAATCTAAGGTAACTAGATGATAATAATTAGGTATACGGTAATAACATAACATGCTTTGGTAAAGATGTTTGCTGTATGTCTTTAAAGCACAGTATTCTGCCGAATTATGACTAAGCCATGTTATTAATTTAAATCATAGATCCTTAATTATTACAGTTGGATAATTTGGATCTTCTGAAAATTAAGGTTCCTTGGTGTTTGTAGTAAAACTTAATTTACAAATATATCCGAATGACTTATGTGGTGTTCCACGAAAATGCTTCAATGTGAAGAAGGCGAGATATGTTACATGAATTGACCATATATTCCTCATAACCTTTGACTTGTTTAATGAAATTTGCAGCTTAACGCGGCAATGCTAGATTGCCACGTCCTTAGCAGCATTTTGAATGATCGGTCCGACAGAAACTTCTTTCTCCACAAGGTATTTATTCCAAGGAAGATAAGAATATAGTTGTTGGTCACACCCGTAAGAAGCTTATACTAATTGTAAGAAGTGCGAAATTGACCATCAAAAGCAATCTATTAAACATTCTTTCTTCAACCGCGATAGGCCGTAGACCGGAGTACCAGTTATATGATATTATTGCCAAAGACCCAAACATATACTGTTAATCATGATTTCACCCTGTGTTGCAGTTTGATTTTCGAATGTATGACATGGTGATCGGTGCAGTCCTGGAGCATGGTAATCACTGGTGCCTGCTGGTTAGTAAAACTGATATGGCAATGGAAAGCTTCTTATTCTTAAAAGGCAATTATCAATTAAACAAGAGTTTTAACATGCAAACAATATTTCTATTTTGACTGTTATTACGGTAATGACACAAATCTTCACTTTAGCATATAAACACAATGTGCGCGCTGTCTAGATCAATCTGGAGTTGCATATCGACCAAATACATGTTACAGGTCATTAAACCACAGGAGCAACAAATTGCCTGCATTAATCCCATGAGAGAACTGAAAGATACTGCAGAGAGGCACCTGAAAAACTGGAGGTATGTATATTAATTGGATTGTTACATATTAGAAGGTTGATAAGCTCTGCACACTGTATTAGAAAAATATCTTAAACATTCAAACTCTGACTGTCTATATGTCAAGAGATACTGAATGTCTCTCAATAGTCGGCTATGATTGTTTTACTTTCTGTTATATCGATAGGAGCTTCATGTTCAAGCGCTATCGAAGCGGGATTGACGAAAAGACCAGCTACAGCGTCAAATACCTAGACCACGCGAAACAGCTCGATAGTTACAACTGCGGAGTTTTTGTACTAAAGGTAAACAACACTTGAACAGTATGGACGCGTAACTTTTCCATAATATTATACATACATAAAACAAACGTTTTAAATTACTAACAGTTTGGCAACAGCTTGACTAAGTGCAGAAAGTCTGCCATGATGACCGGGTAGGTGGGCTGAAACCGTGTCACATCGTCCCTATATATATATGGTACAATCTTAAACTCAATCATTATTCCATCGCTATATCAAGTGGGATGTAGTGGTAACATAGCCCATAGCAACATTTAGAAGTGTCTCATATGGGTAAGACAACAATTGACAAAGAATAAACATCGTAAATGAAAAATACCCAAGCGGCCGTCCATTGTTTCTACCCGGGGTCAGCCTATAATGACAAGAACGGCGATAAATAACATACACACAATACGTACGGGATATACTAGACAATTAGCGGCAGTAAAAGCAGAGTTGTTTTCATTAAAATAAAACGTTTAATGCAGATTTAGTTAGAATGCATGAGCATTCCGACGGAAAGCTTTAGGCTTACATGCACTTTTAACAATCACATGATAAGAATTACGCAGAAATTAACTCTCATGCTGATTAATACGTTACAAGATACAGAAACGTAAACTTGTGTGCTATTTCAGTTCGCCGATTGCCTGTTGTCAGGCTCATCACTTGGGGAGATTTCTAACAATTGTGACTTCCTGCAGCTGTACCGGAAGGAAATTGCTCTGAAGCTACTGGAAACATCAGGTCTGTTTCGCAATGGCTATCTCTCATACCTATAACTTGCACGAATTAAATTTACATAGAGGGGATCGTATTCCTATTGCCCGGAAGATCGATTATCAAAGACTATTGAAGATAGTTTTCATTTGGCTCTGTATACGTGCTGCCCTAAAGTCTCTGTTACAAGCCAACTTTTTTGGCGCAGGGAATAAGTGTGCTAACGTACTCGTAGGAAGTGTTCGCCTTGCGTCAGGTTCACCTACTTTGGCAATAGTTACAATCACCCGACTTCATAACTAGGTATATAAACACAAGTAAAATCCATCTTGCGCATTTTGATGACAGTCAAATGACGTCACGATGACATCATCTGCAATATAGCACCATTAATATTTAATCTAGACAATCGCTGTGGAAATCCATCATGCATGCTAATTTTAACATCTAATTTTGCATTAAATTCGTGGGCGGAAGATGCGTCACGTGACGTCATGGTGACTTAGCATTGATAACCTAATCCGGTGAAAAATGAGGTTAGCGCGGGATCACACGCTACTAGAAAGTCGGGACTCGCACCTAGTCGGTGAAAATGACGTCCTCTAACTAGAAATAATAGCCCACTTGCATTTTTAAAAAAACGCTCTTTGACCCGAGAGAAATTTTCATCGTCATCGTGTCGCTGACTGCTTGTGTTTGATATCGTTCATATAGATATCCTTGCACCATGAACATCAATCACGTATAAACAAATATTTCCACTATTTCTAATTTTCTCTTTCAGAGAATTTGACACATGTCTGTAGGTCGTGCAAGCACGAGCAGATCATGTCAGGAGGACTGAACGCCACTGGGTGAGCATTCGTATAACAGCAATTCAATTATATGCTAATTACGGAATGATCGTTAATTATTGACCATATCGCTCTTGGACAAGTAATGAAGGCATTAGAAAATCCAAATATCTCCCAAAACCTCGTTATCTCAGCTTTTACAGCTTGTCTATTGACTTTCATTAAATTAAGACATTTTATGCAAGAGATCTCGTTACTTTGTTTACTACCCATCACATACTAATACATGTTTTCCTGTTCTCCGTGTAGGTGAAATGTGACCGGTGTGTCCGCTGGTTTCATGTAGCTTGCGTTACCAGCGGTAACGTCAGTTTCACGTCCATTGACTTTGTATGTGACCGGTGCAAAGACGACCGACCCAAGAAGCCGAGTGCGACGGACGCTTTGAGGCCACCTCCTGGCGTGGCTTCTTCAACTCACCCCCATGTCGTCATGCTCTCAACCAAACGCATCAAACGGTGTCAGGGATGCCGTGGCGGATTTGAGAGTTCACCGGGCACCGCGATCTCCCGTCTTGTGGTTCAGCACTACGAAAACAATCCCTTTTGTAGTCGTGCACTTGGACGCCACGATTCATGGCGCAACTATTATTATTTCGAAGTACGGTGTCACTGTCGGATTCGAAAAACTAAAATTACTATTAAGCTGCGTCGGTCATGAGTTTTGAAATTGTCGGGTGTTGAATTAAAAAAAAAGGCAATTTTGCGTGTCACCATTTATTTACCTTTTCCAGACCCCTATTTATAATACAGCAGGGCTTAATATTAGTCTCATACATTCCACAGACGCCAGCCCCCATCTGGTTTATCCACCTTCTATCTAAACGCACCCCTGAGGTATTTGTAATGATCACTGCTGCATCCCGTACGGTGGCGCTTGGCTCGGAGATCCGCACTTGAGCGGAGTTCCATCTAGCGAATAAAGTGATTCAACGGCTTTTGTGAAGCCTGGTCACGCAAATTACATCAATGCAGGTCAATGACATTGTAAACAGAAAGGCAGTATCATCTAACTGGGTAAACAGTCCCAATTTATGCAAATAATTATGCCTAAAGTTCAAGTAAAATAGTTTTTAATGTTCGAAAAATATGTCCTTCTGTGTTTACACAATGTTGCTTCCCTTTGTCCTTTTAACCTTGACCTATCATTCACAATGCCAGTGACCTTGAACTGGAGGTCGCTACTTGCCTACTTATGAGTCACAGGCTTTTGTGAAAATAAATCTTCCATTGATAAAGATGAACTACTTAACATGCGACGTATGCCGCTATGGGGGTATGGGGGCCAATTATGTGGCCTCCGACCCCCTGTACCGCTCCCCCCAATCCCATCGCCTTGGCTTGGACCTCAATTCGTAGGGCATGCGTATGAATAATATACGTATATACCGAGACCTACTGAAACAGACATCCGACCATTCGCTGCACGGTTGGGCGGTCGCATAACAAAGACAAGAAACGGGGAACAGAGAAGGGGGCTGGGTTTGTTGTTACAGGGAGGGAGGTGGAGGCAGTGGGTTGGAGGTAGGGGGCGTGAGTGGATGGGGCCGGGAGTGGAGGTAGGAGCGTCAGGGGATGGGGGTAGGGGAATTAGGTGGAGGCGTGAAGACAGCGAGGTGGAGGGAGTAGATGAAGTTGGAGGGTAGAGGCGGAGGGAGTAGATGGAGGTAGAGGGTAGAGGTGGAGGGAGTAGATGGAGGTGGAAGGTAGAGGTGGAGGCGTGAAGACAGCGAGGTGGGCAGTTAGGTGGAGATGTCATATAGGTCGTATATTTACACAGGGCGAATTACCGTAGGACATGCTACGACAGATATATTTTTTGAAGGGCGCTGCAGTGTTGTCGCATGAATTACAATATGACAGGTTGTGTCTTCAGGCGACTCTGACGTAAAGGCCACCCACGGCTTATACCTAGGAAATAATGATGTGAACATGGGGCTATCGAGTATCTATTATTAAAGGGCGGATCCAAATAATTAAAAGCGGATGAGTTGGGATGGGTTGGCGTTCTGAGCCAGGGGTCGGATGGGTTGGTGAGGGCTGCGTGTAGGTGGGCCTGGATTGGGGGGGGGGGGTGTACCGTACCCAAAGAACAAAACTATATGACGGGCAGTGGGGGGTTTACAACATAAACGTCGGGTTCACCTAAGAGAAAGTTGGAGACGCAGTAAGGGGGGGGGGGAGGGGGCTAATGGTCCTAACACCTTGCACAGGCCCTGGGCCCGTCAGTGCTTGGCACTGAAAGAAGGAGTAGACAACATGGGTAATTGGAAACCAAAGTGGAAGGGGGGATCTGAATTATCGCACACATAAAGAAGCGCAGAAGGAAAGCAGAAGTCAGAAAGAAAGGTGGAAAGAAAACTTCATGAGAAAGACGAAGATGACGGGGCCATTGCCACTTCAGAGCGCGATAAATAAAGCCGAAAACTGACAATGGAAGGGGCAGAGCAAAACATGACACATGTGCGTCCGAGTAAAGCAAGGCGTCAAAATTTATTATAGGATGCTGATTGCTTAATTATCGCCCTCTCATCAGGGGACTCGGCATCACCTTCGCCCCTATGCAGCCGTCCATCTAGCGGTTGATCTCAGTGGTGTTGGCGTCGCGAACGGTTTCCACACACTAACATTTTTTGGGTTCAACATTTTGTCTTTAGATGATGATGAACAAAAATTAACTGTGTTTTAATGCACAACCACAATTGAGGTCCTGGAGGAAAACGCAGCGTCAAGGCTGACGGCGCTTCAAGCAATTAAATCTTGATAATTTTTTTTAGTTAAAACATAATATGGCCTTAAATGAATCAAACCTGATAAAAATGTCGGGTACTGTTCATAGCGCATGCTGTAGATGCTAAGTATGTCAGCGAAAAGCCCTCTGCCGGGATATTCAGTCTGTGAGCGTGGCCTCCCATGGGGGGGAGGGGGGGGTACTTAGTACATTGCTGGGTTGGAGGCGGAGGGGAAGGGGGGGGGGCGTCGGCGGTAGAGCCCTCCAGCCTTTTGCACAACCAAAATCCTCCCGGTCCGCTCAAATGGGTATTTGTTGCGACAACCCGCTATATGAACGCACATTTCCCCCCCGATGACAATTTTTTTTTTCAAATTTCGGCTCTTTTGGGGTATCTTTTTCATCATACATATCCGCTCTATATGGGTATCTTTTTTGTCCACTCTCAGGCGCCATGGCACCCGCGGAACCCACCGCCAGATTTGTATAATAGCGCCCCCCCCCCCCCACCCCCCTGGGGGCAGCCTCATGTTGGCCAGCCGCTGTACCCCGTGTAAACGAACGGCCGAGGAAGATACTAATGATAGGCAATTTGTTGGATATACACCCATATTACTAATACTGCCCATCGCTTTGACATAGGCGAGCTTCTCGCTGTAAATGGGACAAACAAATCATGAACAGACGATTTTATCTCGTTGGGCGGTGAAGACGTATTAAAAATGTTTTATGTTTATCTTGAGGTAATCGATCAATAGAGGTGAAATAAACGATGTGAGCTCCATAAAATGGCAGTTTATGACTCAAATTTGTAGGGGAACGATATGATCTCAATAGATTCGTAATTGTACGTTATTAGCTCAGTAAATTGGTAGGTGAACGTTATGAGTTCAGTAAATCAGTAGTGGGACGCCATGAGAAGATTGAACTTGTGGTATGACATTGCAGCTCGTTAAGTCTGATTTTTCCGTCGAATGCCGTTAAAATATGGTTTTGTTTTTAATTTGACTCCAGTAAAGTCTTAACAAAGTATGCCTAAAGAAATACTAAAAACAATAATGACATGCTGGTCGTTTATAGACTGCTCATCTATGTTTTTAATTTCCACAACTAATTTAATACACATTTTCATTAAAGAGTTAAAGGGAGGGTCTCATTTCTTCGCCAAAGTGTAAACTAGGTAATGTACTTTGTCTTTGGACGTGTACTTTTATTGCGTAATGGATTGTCCGCCAGAGGAGACCAAGTCGACGCCCATCTTGATAGTGGTGGTGAGCACACTCGCCTCCGTGGTGGCGCTGTTCATCCTGGGGTGCGCCCTCTACATGCTGCTGAAGAACTGCAGGAAGGAACAGGAAGTGAAGAAGGAGGAAGAGCTGTACGAGGCAAAGATCAAGGAACTCAGGTATTTACATAAAAAAAAACCTAGGCCCCGACCGGACCTGGTTTAGCCGCCAGGCGTTATGCGGCGTCATGTTACTAGATCAAGCTGTGTCTGTAGGTAAGGTACGACTTTGATAGCGTCTGTCTTCTTTTGAGAATAAACAGCGCGTGTCCCCTTATTAATTAGGATACACATGCGCGGATCCCAGGGGCTTGGGGTTTTTTGGAGAACACCGCCCCACCCCCCCCTCCTCCCCAGTCATTTGATGATAAACAGCGTGTATCCTCTTTTGAGGACACACAGTGTATATTTGCGTTTGAGGATAAACAGCATATGTGTCCACTTTTGAGGATAAACTGTGCGTGTCCTCTTTTGAAGATAAACAGCGTGTCCTCTTTTAAGGATAAACACAATGCGCGTCCTCTTTTGAGGATAAAGAGTATCTGTCCTCTTTTGAGGATAAACAGTACGAGACATAGAGAAACTTTGAGAGAAAGTTATTAAGGGCGAAGCCAGAGAGAGACAGGGAGATAACCCGCATCGAGCATGATTCAATCCAAGTACACCTAGGCAAACGCTTAAAAGGAGGGCGGGGGCGTTGTCTTCTATGGGACGGTATGAACCGTTCACGCTATGCACCTGAAACCACCACACGCATGTCTCATAGCGATTTGAGTCAGAATCGGATCAAAGTAGAAAATGACACCATTCAAGCTTTCAGGCAATTAGGAATCTTGTTCATGAATAACATTGTCGAACAAAATAGGGGCATCTTTCATGCATTCAGCCTTCATCGACTCGGCAGGGTATTGGGCTTAGGTTACAACCTTGTGTGCACTAAAGCGATCTAAACAGACACCTTCGTTTCATGTTATGTGTGACTGTTGAGAGACCCGTATGGTCGTTGGCGTTATGACGAGACTTGATTACGGGAGCCGATGCCGTTATGACTGGCGTAGTTCGTCTGCCATGACCTGGCTGGGACGGTGGCGTCTTTAGTGCCATTTGGTCCAAGTCGGCAGACACCTTGTGGGGAAAAACCTGTACCGAGGCGCTGATTGGGTTATATTTGCCTCGTTACCGATAATGCAAAACGGTCTTGTACTAACACTGCTTTCTAATGGTGTACCGCAGCTGCCTATCACATGGGGGCAAAAACGCCCCGCTTCATAAAGAACGCGACGGAATGAGGGGGAGAGATAGAGGTAGAGATACAGAGAGATAAAACAAGACGAGGCACAAAAAAGAGCGAAAGAGGTAGTGCGGGTGAGAGGCAGAGTTAGGAAGAGAGAAAAAAAGAGAGCGTAAGACACTGGCGAATTGCCTTCCTCCTCGTTTGGCGAACTATTTCAATTTTATGGCAAAATGTTTAGAACGTAATTATACAGATTCACGAGTTAATTATTTTGATTACTCGTTGACACTGTCCCACAGTTTGGGTTTCAAATCAGGACATAAAAACTCAAATAAAGGGACTTGGGGGGGGGGGGGGGGCCAGACCCGGGATTCTTCTGTTTTGCAGACCCTAAAACGTCCTCAACATCATTTTTTTATTGCACACAATTTATGCGCATTTTCTAAACAATAAATACCTAAACAAATGGAAGTCATACATACTCTCTATGATCAGCCTTCAGCGGTCTTCCTCAAACCGCCGAACAATCCACCCGTAGAAACCGCGAACACGTGCCCCGCCTGGTTGCTAGGTTACTACGACTTCCGTTGCACTCCGTAGCTTTGACAAGTATTAGATGAACGAAGCCAGCTGATTCCCGCTTCCACAGCAAGGAGGTCATAACCTTTACGTACCGCTCACTACGTGACTGATTTGTGCTTGAGAGAAACGAGCAGTGACTTAAATGGAGGTACATTGGCTTACAACATTAACTAATATGTCGGTATGCTGCTCTCTTTGCTCTACACACGGGGAGACCTCTGGCCTCTATAGCGCACTTGCCCTGGGTGGTTAGGGCACTATAAAAAAAAAAGTCAAAACTCTTCGCCCCTCGATTTTTGCCAATTATGAAAAAATGTACGCTTGTATTTTTACGCAAACGGCTGAAATGTTGTCTATAAACATTCCGCCGATAAGTCCTGCACTGTTCACAATCCTACCTATCAACTTGTTGCATTTAGCCTATTAATCTCATGTTAGCAGACGTCTGTTTCGTTGTTGTTGTCGCCATTTGCAAGTGTCGTCACGATTCCTTACGCGGCGGTGATTTGGCTGAGCGAACTACATTGCGAGACGCGTGAACTGGAATGTGTTACTAAGGGTACCTTTTTTACGGACACAAACGTGCTTGGGGGCAGGGGATTACGTTTTAAAACAAGCGGTCCTGCGGGATAGGTCGGGTAAATGGCCCCAAGATAAGTAAAAGCAAAGGGGCGGGGGGGGGGGGGGGGGGGCGGGGGGTCATATCGGAGTTGCAAACGAGAAGCACGCAATCATAACGTCATATCGTAATGCAAGGTGCCCGTTCAATGAGATATGATCATAACGCCAAACAACAGATTACATCAACTTGGGAATGGGATAGCCGGCCGGCGGTCTAACGATTTTCCTATAAATGTTACGAAACGTGAAATCCGAGTACAAACAGTATGAAGACCCCTTTCCCATCTTAAAACCCCGGTGGGAAATTCACACAGGGGAGGCAAAGTTCTGTTGTTGTCGCCATCTGCAAGTGTCCTCACTGTTTCTTTTACAGCAAGTTCTGTACTTGCTAGGAGGCTAAGACGGTAATGTACCTGGGGGTAATCATACTCCCACAAGAAAATGCACGGCCGCGTGTTCGGTAGGCCTTGGGTATCGGGGATCCAACGCCAAAATTTTGAAATCGCCTCCGGAAGCGCGCGATGCATCGTCTGCCGCTATGTTTTTGGAGTTGTGTATAAACTCACTTTGCACCCCAGTTCGTAGATCGCTAAATGATATGTCTTTAGGTGGAAAGGTCTTTAACTGGAAACCCCAAACCTTAATTGTTTCCGACGTCCATTTTAAATCCAGGCCGCCCCCCCCCCCCCCCCGCCCCCTTCACTTGAAGATACAACCCATAATCCATCAGTTTTGTCTCTGATAATCCGGGGGCTTATTAGCATAACATAAGAAAGTAGCATAAACATCAAGGATATAAACATCAAGGCTATTTATTGAATAGTGTGACATTTTACGCCCAAAAACGACACATAAAGCTGAATATAAATATTTAGTAAATAGAATACGTTAACAATGTAAAAGTGTAAATAGTAAAACAGTAGAAAGAAGCGTTTGGCGATATTATTCCTCTGGCTGGTTTATCAGTGCTGGCAGCACTGACGTGTCTCCGCCCTGGAGCCGCCGCACCAGGCACAACTCGCATAGCCAGTCCTGGTTGGGATCGGCCAGCGACGCGCGGACCCGGGCCATCGAAAGGCTGGAATTACAGAAGCGGAAACATTTGTTGATAACTGAAATGTGTACAGGGGATCACCAGTGGCCAATTAGAAAACGCGTTCGTCTATTGTCGAGTATTACGATATGGCTGTACCTTAACACTTCACATTTTCGCTGTATACATGTTCCACTACCATGATTACGGTTAAAGGGTCAAAGCAAACCAAAAGACAAATATGTTCACGCATATGTTTACGCAATATGTGACATGCAAAATAGAAAAGGACAGCCAGCTACCCTTCGGTTTAAATACCTGTCCAGACACTGCTCGTGCCACCAGGAGTCGCACGTGTCGCACCCAAACCATGCCTCGGCGTCCTGGTTGCCCCAGATCCCGCCACACTCGCTGCAGCGGCAGGACGGATCGACTTCGCCCGCTAGCACCATCACGTTGTCGGCAGCCTCTCCTCCACCCGCCTCCAAATCCACCACCTCCTCCCCGCTCACCACCTCAACTCCGTCCTCGCCCACATCTTCCATCTCCTCGTCGAGATTGACCACGACGGGGGCGACGCCCTCGGCATCCCTGATGCCGTCCAAGTTCCAATATCTAAAAGATAGAAGGAATAACCAACAGTTGCAATTGGTAAATCTACAACTAACACCCCTTCCCCTCCCGGTAGCAAGTCTCCATGCCCTTTAAAAAAAAAAAAAAATGGGGGATCCGCGCCTGATCACACACATTAACTATGAAGCTGCAATAAAATAGTGGACTACACACAATGCGTACATCGATCAGTGAATGTAGCTTCGAAGTAATGATCTGCAACAAATCTGATTTTCTTTAAGAACCGAATGCTGCAGTTACAAAAAATGTGAATGTCAATTATGTGTCATACTATTAGAACTATTTTAATAGGCGGTTAATATATCAGTACATGATGAATAATAGAACTAAATGAAAAAGTAAAGATCTTTCCTCAATTGACATTTTTTTGTTATTGATGGTTTCCGAAACTAAACTAAAGTAAACTAGAGATGTAATTACGCAGCCGTGCCATGGCCCTTGGGGACTCTTACCGTTCCTCGACTTTACGACAGTGCCGCACAAAGGAAGGCCACATGTTTCTATCCGCCACCTTCTCCCTACCAGCAAGGAACAGAGCACGGACGTCCTCCATTTTCTGTGTCACGTTGAGTGAGGCCACGTGGCCCTTCTCCACCGCCCACACCATCTCAATTGGATTGAATTCACAGTGGTAGGGCGGCAGACGAAGGACCGCGTGGCCGGCCTCTTCGGCGAGTAGGTCCACGCGGAACTGCTTTACTGGGCGGTGTGCCGCGACCAGTTGCAGTAATTCCGCCTTAATCATGTCTTCGCTGAACTCCACTCCTGCGAATTAATCAGACATTTGAGGTTCGGACTAAACCCATAAAAAAACCCCATAGATATGTGATACCCCCCCTCCCCCCCCCCCCCCCAAATAAAAATATTATCGTTTACGGGGAGCGGGGGGTCGTTCTTTTCTTCCATGTAAGGGCAAACAATTGTTTCAGCATAGCTAACGTATCATTCACGCATAACGTTTACTACAATAATACATTTCGTTGGTTCTAACATGGAAGATGGACCGAGCGGGAGCACCCGGCATCAGCAGACCAAAACGTTTTGTAAAAGGTTGCTCGGCTTACCAAAGCATACACCTGATCATGCTGCGTTAGGTGAGTGCGGGCGAGTGTCGTTAGCGGCTAAGGTCTATCTTACCAAATGTGTTAATTATTGGCTTAAACGTGTACAAATGCCTGACACTAGATACGTTCGATGTTGCTATGAAATGCTAAAGGATTTAGATCAAAATGAGAGGCAAACATGGGCCTCTTAAATCAGGGCACTACGGATGAAATATAGTTACGGTGATGCATGGGGCAATCAGGGAGTGCAAAATGAAAACGTCTTTTCGGGTAAATTGAGCACCAACATAAAAGTCAATGAAAAGTAAATGGTGCTGGAGCATAATGAAACTTAATCGACTTATTGTTGTTTCAAAACAGTTAATTCCCGAGCATCACTTATTTACTGTTAATATTGTTAAAGTTAGAAACCTCTCGCGCGCTTTAGGTGTTCAACCCACAGACTTGCAATCGAGCTTGGTGGATGTAATGGTACTTTGTTAGCCGAATTATTGTAATTTAATTATAGGAACAATAGTATCGCTCTTAAATACTAACCTTTATTCTGTAGCCAAGTTCGGATCTCGTCTTTCTTTGACCCCGATGACGGGGATTTGCTTGCCTCCGTCTGAACAGTATGGTATGGCGCATTGTCAAGTATAACAACGCTTGCCGGTGGCAGCCCAGGTAGTAGCTGGTCTTTAAACCAGGCCTCGTACCGGGGACCATCCATTTCACAATGGTAATCCCCGGTACCGCTTTGAGCCCTACGGCAAGGAAATTTAATAAAGAATTAGACAGTGCAGTCATATTATTCTTGGTACAAGATTTCATTATATGAATTGTTTCAATTAATAGATATGACGCCATTTGATCTGTTCAATGATATATTTTTTGCCGATCTTGTACAACACAATATTTCGATTTATTCAATAACATGAGATTGATTTGATATAAATGTATTACTTTCCTTTACCTAATTATCATGGAAGCACCTTGGATAAACCCTGCCTCGCTTCCGGCATCCGTTACTATCCACCTGCAGAAGGTAATAATATGTAATCAGTTATGTGACGTTAGTTGTGTCATGGTCTTGATGTACCTGATTTCATTCAAATCAGGTCACCTGGTTCAGTCTCAAAGATTGTTGCAAAAAGTAATGACATAATAGCCAGAAGGAAAGTGGGGAAAAGATACGCGAGTATCAATCACAGCCGGTTAATTATTTCATCAAAAAAGCAAGTGGCACATCAGATCGCGTTATTCGGAATTTGATTAAACAATTTGGTGGATAATATGGATGAAAGAAATTTGTCAGAATCATGACGTCGCTGCGGAGAATGAAACCCAGGACGACAGGATATACATTTACATGTATTCGCTTACAAAATTGTCGGTTAAAGCATAGCCTACCGTCCGCCCTTGCCGCTGACGCGCTTCTTCTTCCGGACGACCCCTGGTGCACACCACTCCTTGGCTGGGGCGTGCCCTGCGTTTACCCAGGTCTCATCAGTATACACCAGGGGTCGGCCCTGCTCCCTGTAAATGGCAACCTGGCGCAGGTAGCGGCGACGCCATACAACGATGTCGTCGCGCTCCCGCACCTGGTCGTCAGCGCCAGCTTTTGCACCCTGGTACCTGTAAAACAGTTCACGCACATTGCAAATATTAAATGCCATTGTAATGGGGCGCCAATCCAGACAATTAATATCAACAGGATGGGAGTCATGTTAAGGGAATACCACCGAAGTTGGTCGGCGGCAAGCTTTGCATCAGGTAATATTTTCGATTTCTTGACCTATTTCTTCTTAAATATTTATGCTTATATCTTAATATACTAATATTATAAGTATATAGCCCTTCATATACGACGATATTTACGGTCAGAAATTCATTGTATTACTCATACGCATTACTCACTTGAATCCTACAACGGCTAAACTGCGTCGCAAGGTTGATATGGAAAGATCGATGTCGTGCCGCCGCAACTGCGCACGCAAGCCTGCGAGCTGCACGATCGCTCCTCGTTGAAGCTGGTTAGTTATTTCGCGTCTAATGACGTCCAAGTTGAACTCATCAACTGAAGAGGGCCTTCCTTGCTTTTTGGCCACTTTGTTGTCGTCTGAAATATATATATAAGCTTATAGTAGGATCGAAATTAATTTAAAGATAACTTGGGTAGAATGTGTTGGTTGGGTGGGAACCCGGGGGGGGGGCACTATTATACAAATCTGGTGTGTGTGTGTGTGGGGTGGGGGGGGAGGGGGGCTCGACCGGGAGGATTGGGGGGGGGGGGGCTCTGAAAATATGCGTTTACAGAGCAGGCTGCCACTAAGAATATCCCTTTGGAGCGGTTTTGGCGGTAACACGCCACGACCCAGCGGAGTTTGGCGGTGAAAAAGGGTGTCTTCACCACGGAGCCCCCCCCCCCCCTCCACAAAACCCAGCAATGCATTAAGTATGCATTAAGTAAGGAAGGAATAGGGCAGTCCCTCGGTGAAACTAATTGATCGAGAGCCGTGAGGAGGGGGGGGGGGGCTAACAAACAATGAATTGGTTCGTAACTAATTAAAATCGTAGGATCGAGGGGGAAGCAAGGCAAAGGGGTAGGCTTTACTTTGAATTATGTTGGGTGGGGTTTTAGAGTTGGAAAAAGAGTCCCAAAACAACTTATTTGCTTTCAAAAAAACACGGCTAAAAATATGGTTTATACTATGCATATGATTATTGCATATGATTATAGTCTTGCAAATTGTAATAAAAATATCGTGAATATTTCGCAGGTCAGAGTGGATCATAACGTCACACATATAAAGGTCATGGGAATAAAAATCACAAACTTACCGTTTACGTTATGATCTTGTAGCCGTGCATGTCGAAGTTGGCTCTTAGAAATACCTAAAGCGGCGCAGGTCCTTTCATTGACTCGGTTTATAGAAATCGTTAACCGTTCTTCACGTTTCTCGCGCTCGAAAAATTTAAAAACGTTGAGAATAATCTTTTGCGCGTCCATTTCATACAAATATGGCGTCTGCGATCGCGCCAAGCATAACGACACTCAATAGGTGGCGCTGTCGTGAAACAGCGCCATCTATGCATAGGATCGAGCAAGCTGACGTCACGAAATATGCAAAACACTGGCGCGCAAGAATATATGAGGCAATGAAGACGGTGAGGCGACACTTGCAAATGGCGACAACAACAACGAAACAGACGTCTGCTAACATGGGATTAATTGGCTAAATGCAACAAGTTGATAGGTAGGATTGTGAACAGTGCAGGACTTATCGGCGGAATGTTTATAGACAACATTTCAGCCGTTTGCGTAAAAATCGAAGCGTACATTTTTTCATAATTGGCAAAAATCGAAGGGCGAAGAGTTTTGACTTTGACTTTTAGACCTCTGACCAATAGGCCATGGGTTCGAAATACGTAGCTTACGCATGGTATTTCGCAACTACCAACGGTCGGACAACGTACGTTCCATTCAAATTACATAAAATAGTAGGAGCAATATCCAGTGTCTGTTTCTTGGCCTAGTGTAGCCATTGCGTACACACAAACACGGCCTAAAACACGAATTTCTTGCCTTACTGTCCACAGCAACTACTTCGCCTCCAACCAGGACTGTGTGGGCATGCCACCATTAGTGTTCGACAACGTCGACCCGACCATGAGAGGGCGCTGTTCCAGCAGTACTGCCTCGTAAGTTTGCATTATAGCATCTATGAAATGGAATCTGAGCAATCATCACTCAATATTGAGGGAATTTGCCGCAGGTTTGTAATAGAGCATGTATGTAAAAAACAACGCCAGAAATCTTCACTCAGTATTGAAGTAATTTGCCGTAAGGTTGTATTATAGCATGTATGAACGGCATTCCAAAAAGTCATCACCCAATATTTTAACATTACGACATGGCTATGTCCTTAGAAGTCATCACTCTATATGAAGCCTACCGTAAGTTATGCCATCAATTCGGAGTCACTCCGTGGTTTTGTAAGTAGAGTGCTCGACTACTGACGAGTGTGTTCCGCTAGGCCAGCCTGCGCGACCGTTGTGCCGTTCGCACCCCACCTGTGCAAATGCCTTTGTTTAACGATTCCCAGTCAATATCCGCAACGAGTAGGGGGTTATTCCCGGCGATATGATTTGCCTTGACCCTTCCCTTTGTCGCGATATGACCTTAACTTTGTGTCATATAATGCATGTATCCTTACACGGCATCGTCATATATAGAGGTGGCCTACCACGTGGTGTATCAGTGTTATGTATACGTTGACGTATGGCGTTGCATAATACTGACGATGACGTGAATCACGCGGATAGGGATTGCCGTAACCGCCACCACCACCACCCCCTCCTCCCAGGGGAATGCTGCGTGTGGGTGGGCTGCGGGGGTGTGGGGGTCTGGGGGAGAGGGGGTGTGACAGCCAGTCTGTTAGACAATGCGTTCAGCGTTCAGGGCATAAGACAAGACCAGATATATATTGCCGGAGTTATAAGGTACGTGCCCCACTGTGCAAATATCTATAATGTATGCGCAGGATAAAGACTCAAATCAAGATTCTTTCTTTGAAATGAGTACCACATCACGGATAGTTCTACCCTTGAGCCTCCTCGTTGACGCGAAATGGCCTTCACATCAAATGCTTCTGATGGTTTCACGGTTATATTTTCAGATCCATAAGTCAGGGAACGAGTCCAACACAAGGGGATGAAGACCAGGACTCGAACAAGTACGTACACCAGTTACGCAGATACATTAATATGAGATACTGGACAATGGATCAGCCCGATTTATGAAAATAAAATATTTTAAAAATTAATTATGGAAGTATTATGGCGCCATTGACAAAAGTTCATGGTTACTCCGCAGAATGTTAAATTCTTCCATTGTTGGTCTCATTTATATCTCAATATATAAATGGGGAACGACTGCAAGCAGCATGTGATTCATAAGGTTGGTCATGGACCATTTGTAATGTAACCACAGAACAAGACAAACTAAAATCTGCTCCTTTCGCCCATCAGGGTCTTCGTCTACTGACCTTGGCCATGCATGTGACCTTGGAACAGCAGCGCAGACGTCCCGCCGACGAAGAAGGCTCAATGAGGCTGATTCCTCAGGAAGTGACGTCAGACACCGATCTATGTACCAGTAATGACGCAGGGCATTTATGACTCGTTATGACACGTCAAACCCTCACGGAAATATCATTAATTACGTCACGAAAACACAACTCGGACGAGGATGTCAGGACGTCAGGACATTTGTTGATGACGTCACAAGTCAGTTGATGACGTCACAAGTCGGTTGATGACTTCATAAGTCGCTTGATGATGCCGCTACACCAGGAAATTTGAATGACGTCGTCACCCATTGCGTTGCCAGATTTGGGGAGCGGCAGCAAGAGAGATGGAGAGAAGAGAACTAGTTCGGTTGTTCTTCAGTCTGAATTATTTATTTATTTTCGACATGAAGGACACAATCCATTGGGTCTTTCTTGATCAGGGATATCATTAAGTTCTGTTGGTGGAGCACCGAATGTGCAATAGCGATTCATCACTTGTTTGCTGGTAGCTTGTAGCACTGGTGCCGTAAACCGTTGAAGGCAAACAATTATTAGATTTCTAGTTTACGGTATTCAGCTACAGCAGCACCTGCATATGCTTCCAGACTAATTGGGCTTGTAATATAAACACTTCATGTCGTTCCCTTCGTGTAGCACGATGACTATATAACATAGAGTAGTGCTCCATGTATTTTTTGGTCAAATCCAATTGCCGGCGAATGGCATATCCAATCTTCGTTTGAAATTGGTGAGCAGTTGCCACAGAATCAAGAATGCCATTGATGGATGTGACTGTGTCGTCAAGGGTAGACGGACACCAATGTCCTGATTTTTCACAATACTCCCGCCCCCCCCCCCCCAACGCCGCCGCCCTCCCACCCAGTCACCCCGAGCACAATTCCCGGAATCCCCTTTAATGCGCCCATGGAGAGTTGCCATGGATTTCACGTATATGGATTCCTCCACAGATTTCGTTCATTTTGCCTGACTTGCTCTATCCGGTTCCCCATTGTATTTGTGGTTGAACGCCTGGTACGATATATAGCTTTACATGCTAAAAGTATCATTAAACTCCAGTCACGTAACAAAATTGTTGTCGAACCGCATTTGATGACCTGGTCGCTTCTAATAAAAATGATTTTCAGCGTTATATAAGCTGTAAATTTATCACTTAGGCCTAAATTGTCTTATTATCCAAACCGTTTGAATGATTTTGAATGTTCTCTGTGATGAGTGCCTGAACACATTGCGACATGGCTAGCCTACATCACAATGCATGTTTCCCTCTCAAACACTGGCACTGTTCGGTCTTCCTAGAATGTGTTGGTTCTTCAGTTGAGCGGAATGTTAAACCAGCGATGATAGGTCTTTTGCGCACTTTAAGCCACACAGATTCAAGAGCTAGCTGGAGGATGCCTGTGACATCTTATTCTTTGTAAACATATTACATATGATGTGTCTCTGCTCTGGAAACGCACGTTTTATGTGTGTCAGGAAACATCGGTTTCCCTCAATGCAAGATGTCGCCGGCGTCCACTCATGCACCAAGTGACATGAGGGAGAGTTTCACGTCGAAATATATATGCATGCAACCCACATCGCTAGTGGCGACGTTAAGCTGAGCCGTCAGCCGCGACATCTGTCGGGACAGGAAAACCTGGATGTTGAGATATGTTCCGAGGAAAGGACACCTCTCCAGTCCCAATCAGGTTACTGGTCTCAAGTCGACTGTGTAGGCAAGGCATACTCGTCTAGACTGTATGCCATCATGTATGCGTTGGGCATATAGCGTGGAGGACATGTGATGGGGAAGATTAGGTGTCAGACATGGGGAACAAGGGAAGGGAGAGGGCCACCCCCCTCCTCTTCCACTCCATCCGCCTCTTTCGCCGCCTCCTCCTCCACCCACTGCTCTTCCATCCCCTCTTCCAGCTCCTTCTCCGCCATTTACTCATTCCCATCCTCCGCTACCTTTTTCTTCCTCGTCTCCTCCTGCTCCATCGCTTCTACCACCTCCTCCACCGCCCCTCCTCCCCCTCCCCCTCCTCCCCCTCCTCCTCCTCTGACTAGATAATATCGCCTATATAATGAGCCTTCCGGATTGTTGGCGGGTATTTCTTTTCACCTCCTTGTACTCGTTGGACATTTTTTCGGCTTTGCGCTCGCTCCGATAATCAACACACCGGCTGGTATTACGCTCGAGAACGGCGAGATATTCATCACGTGGTTAGCAGGACCCGCGATTAGCGCTTGATCCCAATTATTTATTCCCCCAGCGCCCCGCAAAGTGAAAAACCCGGTCGCCGAACCCTTTTCTACCGTCTTCAGGCAGACCGCCGTACGCCGCACTCAGAAAGCAACGGTGTATTCCTGCGCCAGAGCGAGGGTGAACCGGTTCGTCTTTTGTGAGCTCGTGGTTTTCTACATAGTAGCCAACCGTTGTCCCGTTGTTTATCTGTGGGGCGACAATTGAATGTCACTGTAACACAAACACACAAGACACGCCCCCCCCCCACCGGAAGGATAAAATGGTAATGGTGTTCCTCTCATTTAGCCACGTCTCGTTGCGGAGATCCCTCTCGTTACATGGTGTATTATCGCCCAATGGGTGAGCTGACCAGTTGCTTACGGAAATGTGAATCGTGCAAAGGCGGCGTCACTTCCATGGTTATGCTGTGAGATTGGGGCTTTGCTGGCGGGGATAAACAGGAGGGGGGTGGGGGCTGGTAGTGGATAGCATTAAGAACATAAAGACCTGAAAGTCGATGCATGTATTTATTACTTGAGTTATATTTTATATTTTGTCACCTTTGTAGTTCGTTTATGTGGGGTAGTCCTCCCATGTGCATGCTTTTATGTAGGTCACGTAGCTGCCGCCCTTCAAAATGTCTGTGGTGGCTCTATTAGTTTACAATAGCATAGCCTGCATATGTTTGCAGAACATGTTTTTAGTTTATATGAAGGATTATGTTTCTGGGTGTCATAGCCGATGGTCAGGTTTTGTAAGCCATTGGGACCCAGTGTGTTTATTGGCTGTCACTGAACCTATAATCCGTCGTCACCATCCATGCGTGGACGTCAAAACTATAATTTCAGGTCACCATCCACATGTGGACGACACGAAAGCTATAGTTTCACGTCACCATCCACGCGTCGACGTCATGAAAGCTATGGTCTATCGTCACCATCCACGCGTTGCCGTCAAAACTATAGTCTCACATCACCCTCAGCGAGTGGATGTTATGAAAACTATATTTTTACGTCACCATGCACGCGTGGACGTCATGAAAGCTTTAGTCTCCCGTCCCCATCAGCGAGTGGACGTCGTGAAAGCTATTAATTTACGTCACAATCGACGAGTGGACGTCTCGAAGCTATAGCTTAACTGTCCATATATGGTAACGAACATTGAATGCATTGCCTTGTGCACCCACTACTAGGGTATGCACCTCGCTTGTCGTGACCGAAGAGGTGTACTCGTCATGCTGACAACAAGTTGTGCAGACGGCCAGGCTGCGTCCCTGCGTCATGCCGTCACTGCGTCATGCCGTCACTGCGTCATGCCGTCACTGCCGATTGGCATCCCATCAACGTACAAGTTATTACGTAAATCATTCGTGCACGCTTTCGTCACTGGTGCTAGAGATACAACGCAACAAATAGTAACGTTTTCCTCTCATATGTGCACCTTAGCAATCGAGTAATCGTGATATCGATTTTGTCGAGCGTACCGTTGGCCATTATAAAAAAGTGAGATTGGGCGCGTTATGGGAAATAGAACAAGAAAAGGACAGTGGTTCTAATAATATAACCGATACATTTATTTATAAACTGAATTGTGATTGTAATAATATAGCATTTCCATTTGTACATGTCATAATAAAGATACACAATTGAACACTATAGAAACAAAACTATGATGTAGAAACAGCTAGCACTAGACAGCACTGGCCTCAAAGGCTGGTCAGGCAAGAACGGTATGGCTAAGATTTGTGCTTCCACACTCATCAATCTTACATGGTCTTAAAACAGCGATGATTTACTAAAATGTTTATCTCTGAACGCAGTTGAGCTTACCGCGAGGCCACCATGACAATAAGTCGAGTCTTGTATCTTCACCATGGTAGCAATGGTGTATAGTACTGGTAGCCTTGACAAAGCGCGCTACTGTTAAAGCTGCTCACGCAGCAATGTCTACTAAAAAATATCTAACTTTGCTCTCAATGAGCATACTATTTTTGTTATTGCCTAAATATAAATATACGACATGAAAATAAATAAAAGAACGTGTTTGGTAAATGCACTGTTTTGGCCATATTGGCTTGAGAACATTTGGTTTATTTTAACGTGTATTACGTCGTCACAATATGCACATCGTTTACCGACGTTTGGCTTCTCAACATGAGAACATATATAACAACGCAATGTTTAACATTAATACTAGCAAGATCAGACTACTCTCCGGCCAATTCCCAGTGAAGTTACTTTGATTATATATTACGTGGAACATTGCTGTATGAGCGGCGCATTTTAAGTGGTCCTCCAGAGTTTGACGTCCGAGTCTTCCTTCTCAAGTGGTCCTTCACAGTTTGACGTCCAAGTCTTCCTTCTTAAGTGGTCCTTTAGAGTTTGAAGTCCAAGGCTTCCTTCTCAAGTGGTCCTTCAGAGTTTGACGTCCGAGGCTTCCTTCTCAAGTGGTCCGTCAGAGTTTGACGTCCGAGCCTTCCTTCTCAAGTGGTCCTTCAGAGTTTGATGTCCGATTCTTCATTCTCAAGTGGTCCTTCAGAGTTTGATGTCTGAGGCTTCCTTCTTAAGTGGTCCTTTAGAGTTTGAAGTCCAAGGCTTCCTTCTCAAGTGATCCTCCAGAGTTTGACGTCCGATTCTTTCTTCTTAAGTGGTCCTTCAGAGTTTGACGTCCGAGGCTTCCTTTTAAAGTGGTCCTGCAGAGTTTGACGTCCGAGTCTTCCTTCTTAAGTGGTCTTTCAGAGTTTGACGTCCGATTCTTCCTTCTCGAGTGGTCCTTCAGAGCTTGAAGTTCGAGGCGTACTTCTTAAGTGGTCCTGCAGAGTTTGAAGTCCGATTCTTCCTTCTTAAGTGGTCCTTCAGAGTTTGACGTCCGATTCTTCCTTATTAAGTGGTGCTTCAGAGTTTGACGTCCGCGGCTTTCTTCTCAAGTGGTCCTTCACAATTTGACATCTGATTCTTCCTTTGAAAGTTTAACGTCCGAGTCTTCCTTTGAAAGTTTGACATCTGAATCTTCCTTTGAAAGTTTAACGCCCGAGTCTTCCTTTGAAAGTTTGACATCTGGATCTTCCTTCTCGATCTGGGCCTGCACCAGAGCTTCCTTCGCGGACGACGAGTTGCTGTTGTTGCTCGAGGACCGGTTGTCCTCCACGGCGCACTCTCCCCCGCCAGGTGTCCACCGATTGGCGGTGATGGTGCACTCCACCTTACAGTGGGTATGCGAACCGGTCAGACTATCCTCCGGGGTCAGGCGGAACCTGCTGCTCTCTTCGTTAATGGTGTTCGGGATACTCAGCGTCAAGTTCAGGATCTCCTTGTGTTTCTTCAGCAGCCCTTCCCGGATGGAATGTTCCTCGCGATCCTGGCGCACCAGACGCTTCCGGCGGCTGTTGAAGGTGTAGCGCGGGATGCGCTCCTCGCAGGAGGCCATGCTGCCGTAGGGGCGCCTCTGGTGGTGGTCGGGGTTGGCGTTGCTCGTCAACACCATGGAACTCGTCTGCTGGGACCTGATGCTGGCGTTGCGCATACTCCCCGTCGTCGAGCGACTTCCGGTGCTCTGGCTGGAGGAGAGGACCCTCAACAGAGGGCGCTTGCGAGATATCCGGGTGGAGTTGTTGGCCGGTGTGTACACCGCCACGAGGTTCACCTGCAGATAAAATAAATAAATAACTAAATAAATAAATAAATACGTTAGCGAAGGTGTCATCCACCTAAGTTTTACACTTACATTGTTAGACTGGGATCTCAGGATGTTTTGTTTTCAATCCAGTTAAGATCCAAAATTCTGTTATATGTACTCATTTGCCGGTGGCCCCCCTATACATCGATCGAAACGTGAATGACATTCCATATATAGAAAATTGATCTGTCATGTAATATTGAACCACATATGCATTGTAACAACATGCATTAGGTTGCGCTGGTAGAGTTGGCCATCACGTGATCAAGATAACCGCTCGACTCGTAAGTCTACGTCTTACCACCAGCCTCTGGGACATGATATATCCAACTTCACTTCATTATACCGGGGCGTTTATTGGTATAGCTTAGCCATCAAGGGCACAAAAGTGTTATAACGCGCCAGGATCTCTGGCAAATAAGGAGGGATTTATGTGATTTTTGTTCTTCTATGCCGAAACAGACGAAATGTTCCTATAGACAAGAAACAGTTCCTATAAGAACATATCGATAAATATACTAACTGCGATGCTACACAGAGAAGTACACATAGACTCAATGATGTCTGACAGATTTACTAACAGCGATGCTATACGGAGAAGTATACAGAGACTCAATCGTGCTTGACAGATATACTTACAGGCGGCGTTTCTTTTGTTCGCTTCCGTGTTTTAGTATTCCGGCATTTGAATGTCCGTACGAAGAACTTTCTGAAGCTCTTGTTCATGAAGTAATAGAGTATAGGATTTAAGGCACTGTTAGAGTGACCCATTAACAAGGTGAACGGCAGAGCGTCCAGGGCTCCGGGTGCGAACGTCTCCCCGACGAAGTCCAAGTAGATGCTCAGTATGTGCGACGGCAACCAGCACAGCCCGAACAAGATGGCGAGGATGACCAGGATGCGCGCCACCCTGCGGCGACCCGCCATGACCTTTTCGGCTTGCATCTTGCCGACCTTGGAATCGGTCCGGTAGAGATGCGTATTTTCCGTCCACAGTTGCCGGCCGATCAGCGAGTAGGACGTCGTTATGAAACATCCGGGAACGACGAACATGAGAATGAACAAACAGACGTCGTAGATACTCCGGTGGGAGGAGCGCCACCAGATTTCGCTGCAGAACTCGATTGTCTGCATCGGGATGAACTCCACTTTCTGGATTGTCTTGGCCAGGATCAGCGGGACCATGATGCCCAGCGATACGATCCAGATGAGTAATACTATCTTCCAAGCGTACTTGACCGAACATAGCCTCCTGAAGGTCATTGGATGGCGGATGGCGAAGTAGCGGTCCACACTCAAGGTCATAATGGTGAAGACGCTGGCAGCGACACTCACTCCTGTCATTGGTGATGAACGATATTTATAAATTAATCATCGCATATATGATCTGTGCATCAAATTTCGTGTTTTATTTACATAGTTTTCCAGTATTTATTTCGTCCATTTAACTATTTTCAATTATTTTATTTCATTTTTATTTCACTTCGATTTTTTTTGTATTACCGTCATTGTTTTTTCATTAGATATATTCAATAGACATTTAAGGATATCATCTAATTAACAGCAGATGCCTCTTTTGCGTTATATTACCTGCATAGCTTATTGCCATAATATAATGATGCAAGTACCTATTTGAGGCCGATGCTTACCCTGCATGTAGGCTGTAGTTTTACACATGAACTCTCCATACACCCAGACACGGTACACGCCTTGTCCTATGGCCATCGGCATGCATACCAGAGTCACTGCGGAGGGAAACAAAACAGAACAACGTTACTAGCCGATTAAACGAAGATATAAATGTAGAGAGAGACGTCAATGATATAAATGTAGAGAGTAATGGCGTAGTAATCTAACGACAATTCAAGTAATAAACTTTATAACTATCATGTAAAAACGCATTTTTTTTAGTTCAGATTTTAGGATAATTATATTCATATATATGATATAACCAGGTAGCTGCATGGCATTAAAAACTGGTTCATGTGAGATGAGAATAATACATTATCAGTGCATAGCACGCCAGCGTTTAAATATATTGATAGTCTGCTTGTCTTCCTGCTTCCCTGAAAATTGTCATCAGCTAGACTACACCAGGCGACATATCGAATATCGACTATATATTTGTATACTATAATTGCATAGCACGCCAGCGCTTAAACATATTGATAGTTTGTTTGTCTTCCTGCTTCCCTGCAACGGAAATTGTCATCAGCTAGACTACACCAGGCGACATATCGAATATCGACTAATTTGAAAATTCCACGACATGGAAGTTCTGCTTTCCCGCGCTTCCCGCACGTAGCAGACGACACACGCAGACGCTAACGACATTCACCAACGATTCAAGTCACACACGGTCGCCCCCTCTCATTAGGTTTTATTTCCAGGCGTCAAATTGCAAACGCATTCGGTTTAATTTGTCGGTCTCGGCAGGTCACCATTTGGAATTCAAACAGCGACCGCAAGCGGGGAAACCTAATTGTAAAAACAGGTCTGTGTGGAATACGGCTATGGCTATTTTCGATTCTCCGATGTCTCCATTGAGCAACGGATAAAAAAAAGGAGCAAAGGACAAGACCTCTTCATTCCGGAGATTACGTTGATGATGGATGTCACGGTGTAGCACAGACTGCCACACACTGCCCCCCCCCCCACCCACGTGTCACACAATGGGCAATGATAAGATGTTTTATTTCAGTCTTACCACTTTTTATTTTATTTATTTCTCCTGATAGAGGTTTCCATATTATGTATTGATCTCATCTAATTCTTTCAATGTTGGATGATAAGCGTAGCCACAGCTATTTTGTGGCATAAATATCCTGGATTATCTTATACATGTATTGTATATGAGTGCTCAAACATTTGTAAAATGCATAACTTTTGATTTTTATGTTACTTAACTTGTAAATATTTTGAACCTATCTGCCTAATATATAATTATAAATACTTCGTGACATATGCATGTCGTGACGGTGTCGGCGGAATTGATCGCTAATTATAGAATATCATTCCAGGCAAATGCTGACATGGATATCCCGTCAGGAGTCAACGTTAAATATATGCGATTTGGTTTTTCTAATAGTCAATCAAAAAGTGGATTGGACATAGCGGAACCCACGCCGGGTGCTGTTCCTGCCATCACAGCCACGCGGCACCGTTTAGGCCTATGGTGAGAGCAGTTGATTTAATCTCGGCAACAGATGTTCTCAGATTAGATTACCACCCCCCAGTCCATTTCAAGATGTAGCGAGACCGCGATGCCTTTGGCGGGCAACGCGAGAGTTGGGACGAGAGGCGCGAGAACGAGCGTTGATGGCAATGACCCGGAAGCGCTTGTCACAGGGGGTTTTGGGTAGTAGCGGGGAGAGGAAAGTCCTGATGGCGGTGGGGGGGGACTCTTGGTCTGGTGCGCTCCAACTTTTTAATACTCTGGGATTATAGGTTTTCACGCACCGCAGCAAGCCTCCCTAGCTCAGCTGGTAAAGCAGGTTGACACGCATATAAAAATACACAGGGCGTAGGTTCTTATCCTCGCAGCTATTAAAGTAGGTTGACACGCATATAAAAATACACAGGTCGTAGGTTCTTATCCTCGCAGCTGCATCTCCGGAACAAGCTTCATCCCTTCCCGGCATCCAAAGTGGCCCAATTTAGCTTTTGTGTCCACAAACTTGGTCTAACACCACCAACCACAGATCATTTCCCGCAACGCAGAGTGCCAAATCGGTCCAAGTATAAGTGCATGTACCTAGGCGTCAACCACGTGTTTCTTTCACGTCTCGCGTGTCCACAGATTTAAGCTGGTTCCACGACCGATAGCTAGATGGCTGCTAGGCAGGGCCCCTTGTTGTTGGATGGAAGCACGCAGCGCCAGCATCGGCGGTGCCTCTGCAGGCCGTCGTCGCCCCACCGGATGGGGAGCGGTGCATGGTCGGAGGTGAGAAGCCCGTGAAGGGTGTCTCCGATTCGCAGGCACCATGCACTCCCGCCGGCTGGAGACCCACGGACTGCCTCGCCACACAGCCAGTGGTTAAAGCGGGTGTCCAACCGAATTTAATCGCGATCTGCACCGAAAGCTTACATCTTAAAGTTAAATTGGCGAGTGTTAACGCTTCGTTTCGGCCGACTGGTAAGGAGAAAAAAATTAAGGCAACCCGCCCCCAGCAATGTCGAGCAGAGCGCCATTTTGCCGGTAGCAGTGACGCGTATTGTGACAATTCATGTGGCACCGCCTTATGCTGTCACTCGTGGAGAGAGAAATCAGAGCCGCGATTTACAGATGAACGCGCAGTAGAACATGATCTTAGTGTTTTATGGAAATGTACCATCCAAACAAATTGATATACGTCTTGCGGCGATTGCCTCCGCAACAATGCCAGGATTTGAGTTAGAATCGCAGCTTTTTATATTAGCGATGATCACGCGCTCTTGTTTTGCTCACACAATAGGCGCAATTTCCGGTTTGAATAAATTAGAGTATCGCCTCCTGATTGGTCAATCGCGGACACACCTCCAAAAAGGGCTGCCGCCTGGGTAGGCGGCGAAATCGTGCCCGGCGGTCACTTCTAAATTTTATTGTGAGCTATAGATGGAACGAAAAATTCTGTAATTTGGAGAATAGATAATTGGGTATTATATGAATCGGTAAAGCAGCGTTAGAGGCCAGGCTGGCGGTTCCCTTTAAACAAGTTCGCTCCAAGACAGCAGGTGCTCGCCATGGAGACAATGGCTGCAACTTCCGACGGCTACTTAGAAAAGGCCGGGTCTTTTTCCGGCTTTTTCTTCTCCCGATCGAGCTGGAAAGCCCACTGCAGCCAGAGCTGGGAACCACTAGCAATAGGTCTTTGTACATGTGTGCTATCTGCTAAGGATGAAAGCAAATTCCCAGGGGGCGTCAAGAGAAGACAAAATAAAATATATGGTTCGATGGAGTGCAGCCTGTTCTAACTGGTCAGCTGCGGGCACTGAATGAAGCGAACAATGCAGCTTTTCACATTTTTCTCCTGTCTGATGACTGAACACATTATCTGGCATTAATAGCCATATAAAATACACCGTGTAACTTTCTACTGCACGATATTCATAACAAGAGCGACCGACCGGACATTGCAAAGATGAAACTTAATATTCTTCTTCGACTCGCTCTCGATATATCTGTGTCCCCCAGCCAAACGTTCGTACCTGATCCGCCTAACAGCGAGTACGACTACTCATGATATCTAGATCAGCTGAGGGTCCAATCGGAATAGGTCAATAGGTCAAGCTGATAATTTTACAACCAGGACGCCTACAAGGATCCCACATTTGTGGCATTTTTGCCCTGCTGGGCAACGTTAGAAGAAATGCAATTATCATGGAGATAACAGATAAATAGATTGAAGAAAAATCATGCAATATGAACATCTCAGGATATTTACTGCGTGTTGCGTGCTCGGAACCGAAAAACGACAGAGACGCAATAAATCCGAGAACTCATTCTAGCAAATGATAGCAAATATTTAATTACTATGAAACTACACATTTCCTCCCTCTGTGGCCTTGTGATCAAACAGTTAAATTTTACGAGAAGTTAGGAGAAAAAAATTCAAATTAGCTATTGAACATTTGAACGACTGTTGGATGAGTAAAAAGCTATAACTGTGAAGCAATAAATACGTCAACACACAAGTATCATATAATTTATCTGCAGTCACATTTATGATTTCGCGTGAAGTCTTTCCTAGCAAAGGTATTGCTTGTTTTATTATAAGCCAGCATTAATCAGAGTTGTAGAACATTCGGCATAATCAATCAGTAAGTCAGTATATAATATTTTAACAGCCCCTATGTCATCCAATGAGAAATCAGAAAATCAAATCCTAACTAATCTTTTTTTCATGGTTTGTATTCACAGCATAATGTTCCTGTGGTAACCTGGTATATTTGTTGTGCTTTATGTTTACTTGAGATGTATCCGTTTGGACAATAAACATTATTGTGCTCGGGGAGTTTATATATGATTAAGTATAATTGAAGAGCAGTCACACGTTTACTGAAGGCACATCTCGTGTCTACAATGAATGTGGCAACTTGTGAATCTGGCTTCATGTTTTTCATAGTTTTTTTTTAGAAATAGTCCTTTGACACAAAAGCCACGCATAAGCCACAAATGTATACTGACCTGATAAAAAATGCTGTCGAGAAACAGTGATGCAACACCTGCTTAAAAAGGCAAGCGATTCGGTGGTACAGCATGATGTCAACAAGTAACTCCTAGATCCCATATAAAGCCTTTATGTTATGTTTCGATTGGGGATGGACCAGCACGGGTATAGAATATAGGCCACATGCTGACAATACATATTATTATATAAAGGGCTGCAGACAATTAACATCATAAAGAAGGACGAACCAAAATCGCCACAGATAATTACGTAGCTGGGACATGGCTTCCATTGCCATGGGTGTGTCCCAGGAGGGGATAAGGGGAGATACTGGCGGGAGGAGAATGGTGGCGGGGAGGGGGAGGGGTAGGGTGGGGGGGGGGGGCTAGGATGTTGTTGGGAAGAAGACAATGTCGATCGTCAATGGCGTAATATCGGGTTGGTGATAATGACGTGGATTGCCCTTTTCTGGCGTGCTCCCAGCGTTGAACTCGTGACCCCTGGGTGTAACCTTTGGGCGATGTTACGGGAAATTTACTTCACACCAATGGAGGCGCTGAACCCCGCTGAGGACAAACACGTGTTTGTGTTGTTCTGTAACCTTGGAAGCGGCATCGATTTTAGCCCCCTGGGTGGTGGCATTATTTCCCCTAGGGGCCGGCTGGTAAGACATCCAGGGGCCCGAGTAAATAGAACTCCGGGTATCCTTGCCATCACAAGGAATGAACAGCCGCTGGCCATCACACAGCATTAGAACTCCTTGCCATTACAAGGAATGTACAGCTTTTTCCCATCACAAAGCATGTAGAGCTCCTTGCATCACAAGGAATGTAGAGCTCCTTGTAATCACAAGGAATGTAGAGCTCCTTGTAATCACAAGTAATGTAGAGCTCCTTGTTATCACAAGGAGTGTAGAGCTCCTTGTAATCACAAGGAATGTAGAGCTCCTTGTAATCACAAGGAATGTTGAGCTCCTTGTAATCACAAGGAATGTAGAGCTCCTTGTAATCACAAGGAATGTTGAGCTCCTTGTAATCACAAGGAATGTAGAGCTCCTTGTATTTCACAAGGAATGTAGAGCTCCTTGCCATCACAAGGAATGCAGAACTCTTTGCCATCACAAGAAATGTAGAACTCCTTGTCATTGTAGTATCTTGCAAAGGTAAGGTCAATTGGGGGGACCCAGAGCGCCCTCTGACTTGTAGATGCAAACCCTAGCGGATGATACTGGCACCGGACGCACGCCTAGCGAACGGGACTACAGGCCAGAAGTGTGGAACAAGACGGCAAACAGCACGGTGGGACATTCAAATTAGGAATTCTGTGGTGTCGGCCGGCATCCACCTCAAGTGTTCCAGATACGATTAGCACTATATATAACCAGTAAAAAACGACATTGTCCAGATAATTTGTCTTCGTGCGATGGGGCCATCTAGGCGTTGCGCAAAGGCACTAAAATACTAGCATTCTGACCGCTTATGACATACAGTGGCGCCTCGTGGTGGCATAATCTGAACTATCAAGCCATCTATTAGCAGGGGCGTTATGTTGGCAGCACGCCGTGAACGTAACAGAACCATTGATTTCTTCCCCCCACCACCCATGGTGTTAATCACTCGCCCGGACCGTCTCTGCTGGTGTCAGGAAGCCAGATAAACAGCCGTCACTCAGGACACCTCGATCTCAGGCAGTTTTATGCACGATTTTCTCACACCTGATATTTGACTCGCGCATGGACCTCCAACGCCTGATTTTTAATGTTTAGTTTTTCCTTTATGGCAGACGGGAAGGTTCTGTTTCTGTCCGACATTGACGGTACAGTTTAGGGTTCGTCTTCGCCATTTTAAAATGGTTTGCCCTTTATGATGCGCTCCACCACGTGATATTGTTGGTGTTTCGTATGACACAGCAATAACAACGCAGTGAAAGGTGAGGACTAAGGCCAGCTGAGCTGTTCTCATATGATGAGAAAATCCGTTGAGAGATTTTAATGTTATTGACTCTCAGTCAACACAAGCAGTCAATAAAAGGTCTGGGTGGAATGAGGGGTAGGAGGGGGGGGGGGGGTACTTATTACTGGGGTAAATGCCATTTAAAGGTGCCATTTAAACACATTTGGAGTTCAGAAGCAGGTGCATTTAAACGTGACCGATCACTATGACGGCTAGCTTATGTCAGTCTCAAGAGCATCAAAATGATGCATGGCCCATTACACCAATGATCACGATTAAGGTAGCAGGACTCAAGCGTGGGCGGGGCTTAGTGTCGGAGTATGGATCCGTGTATTCATTGCTCCATGTGCTAGGAGAGTTTACACCACCAATAAAAACCCACCCCACCCCATCCCCACATTTTTACCTCACCCCCACATATTTACCCCACCCCCACATATTTACCCTACCCCCACATTTTTACCCCACCCCCACATATTTACCCCACCCTCACATTTTTAAAATCCTGGATCCAAGCTCAACCGAATCTACATTTGATATTAATTTCGTTCAGGTCGTGAGAAGTACTTGTTAAACGCTCACGCTCTCCGCACGGTGGCGCTACGCAAGCTCCACTTTTACCGCTGCCGTCGGCCGGGGGCAAATTACAAGATTCCTGAAAAACTGTCAAATTAGCTGTCATTGTTTGCAACATTATAATTTTCAATAATAAAACAATAACGAGCTCTGTGTATTTAATACAGCAAAATACATCTTGTACCCTTTCGAAAACGTTATAATTGTGATTGAACTCATTCTTTTCATCACCTGATACCGTTTGTTATTAGGCTTAGGCTGGGTCCCCAGCACTATTTTGTAGATATGCGCGGCGCATTTTTCTTATCAATTTCCGCAGCGCCGCACCTGGCGAGCGAATGTGAAAATGCATTGAGGAAGTAGGCGACAACAGATATATAATGGATCCCTAGCGAAGTGAGTCGAAGGCAGAGAGGGGTTAAACTGTTCTGAATCATCCAAGAGGTGAGCGTCACCCACTTCACGGGAGTAAATGAGAGAGAATATCGCAAATCTTATCCACCAGGAAACATATCCAGGATGGTGGGTTCCCTCTAATGCTGGTGTAATACGATTTGAATCCGTCCCAACCTTCGCCAGCGGATCAATGGTTACACTACCCGTATCAGGCTCTCCAGAAACGTAAACCAAAAGAGGGTCCCGGGCTTTTGGGAATATATAGAAAATAGAAGTTGTGGATGGTATATATACTACGGCTGAAAATGGAGGTTGTGAATGGTTGACTATGGCTGAAAATAGCGGTTGTGGATGGTTGGCTGTGGCTGAAAATGGAGTTTGCGGATGGTTGAACACAGCTGAAAATAAAGGTTGCGAATGGTTGACTGTGGCTGAAAATAGAGGTTGTGAATCGTTGACTATAAAGGAAAACAGAGGCTGTGGATGGTTGACTATGGCTGAAAATGGAGGTTGCGGATGGTTGACTATAGCTGAAATAGAGGTTGTAAATGGTTGATTGTGGCTGAAAATAGAGGTTGTGAATCGTTGACTATGAATGAAAACAGAGGTTGTGGATGGTTGACTATGGCTGAAAATGGAGGTTGCGGATGGTTGACTATAGCTGAAATAGAGGTTGCGAATGGTTGACTGTGGCTGAAAATGGAGGTTGTGGATGGTTGACAATGGCTGAAAATAGAGGTTGTGAATGGTTCACTGTGGCTGAAAATGGAGGTTGTGGATGGTTGACTATAGATGCAAATGGAGGTTGTGGATGGTTGTAGGTGATTGACTGTGGCTGAAAATAAAACTTGTGGGGGGTTGACTATGGCCTAAATAGATGTTGTGGATGGTTTACTATGGCTGAAAATAGAGGTTGTGGATGGTTGACTTACTGAAATGGAGGTTGTGGATTGTAGACTATCACTGAAAATAAAGGTTGTGAATGGTTAAGTATGGCTGAAAATAGAGGTTATGAATGGTTGACTAGGGCGGAAAATAGAGGTTGTGGATGGTTGAATATGGTTGAAAATAGAGGTTAAGAATGGTTGACTATGGCTGAAAATAGAGGTTATGAATGGTTGACTATGGCTGAAAATAGAGGTTATGAATGGTTGACTATGCCTGAAAATAGAGGTTGTGGATGGTTGACTATGGCCGAAAATAAAGGTTCTGAATGGTTGACTATGGCTGAAAATAGAGGCTATGAATGGTTGACTATGGCTGAAAATAGAGGTTGTGGATGGTTGACTATGGTTGAAAATAGAGGTTATGAATGGTTGAGTATGGCTGAAAATAGAGGTTTTGAATGGTTGACTATGGCTGAAAATAGAGGTTGTAGATGATTGACTATGGCTGAAAATAGAGGTTGTGAATCGTTGAATGTGGTGGAAAATAGAGTTTGTGAATGGTTGACTATGGCTGAAAATAGAGGTTTTGAATGGTTGACTATGGCTGAAAATAGAGGTTTTGAATAGATGATATGGCTGAAAATAAAGGTTTTGAATGGTTGACTATGGCCTGAAATGAAGGTTGCCCGCCGGTTGCAATAATATCTATATGAGCGGCTCACTTTTAGTATTATTATCTGTTTGCACCATGTAGGACCACGGGACACTAGCGTTTTGGTCTATGTGGGTAGCGTTATTCACGTAACCATGGTGACTGATTGTTATCACCGTGCCGCACCGTATAAACAGTGCGCTGTAAACCGGCTCCATGTAGCGGGGATAATGATTGGGAAGATGATGATGATGACGATGCTGAAAATAATCATGATAACAAGGACCACACTGCTAATATGATATGTATCGGGGGGAGATAGGCAGGGGAGGGTGGTGTCTCTACTTCAGGTGTTCTCCTTGCTGCCCCTTACCCCCAGCCCCGCTCCCCCCACCCACCCCTCGCAACCTCCGTGCCACTCGCCTGCCCTATACCTACATATTCACCCCCCCCCCACCCCCACCTCCCCCGGTCATTGGCTCATATCTTACCGACTAAACACCACCTGATGCCTGCGCTTCTTCTCAATCCCCCCTCCCCCCAACACCCAGACACCCACCCTCTCGTGTCGATACTGCCCAACCCCCCAACCCCACCCAACAATCATCGCGGTGTCCCCGACTTCAACCCTCCCCCTCTCAAGCCACCCGCCCAACCCGGGGTGGGGTCGGGTTTGAGCCTCGGTTTTTCTTTCCCCAAGCACCCGCCTGAACCCCCTGGCGTCACCGGAGCTCCCCCAAGAGGCAATTACAGGGCGTTTTGCATGCCAGGTAAAGCACTTTTAATGCACTAGGGATGTCATTTCATACCCCTTCATTATTTGATCTGTGGCAACTACTGAGGTCTGCCACCCACCTCACCACATACCCCCTCGCCCCCTCCCCCCACCCACCGAAACCTCTCTTCCCCCCATACCATCCCGCCGGCCATAACGGGTATCCTTCCCACTTCTCTCGTCACTCTCCCCCCCTCTCGCCTTCCCGCCCGCACTCCCCACGGCTGTATCCAGTCTCTCTCGCCCCCTTCCTCATCCCCTCACCACCCTACTCTCTACCCACTCTCTTCCCCTCCCTACCCGCTCCCTCGCTCTCCCCTTCCCCTCGCCTCAACCCCATCCCCCATCCTCCTCCCTCCGTCACCTCCCCTTCCCCCTCCCTTCCCTCTTCCCCTCCCTACCCGCTCCCTCGCTCTCCCCCTTCCCCTCCCCTCAACTCTACCCCCATCCCCTATCCCCCTCCCACCCTCTCCTGGCTCTCCCCCTCCCCTGTCACCCGATCCAGTCAGCTATAACGAGTCTCCCTCTCTCCTTCGCCGCTGCCATCCCCCATCCCCCTCCCCCCTCTCCCCGCTCTCGCCCTCCCCAGCCCCACCCTCCCACCAGCTATAACAAGTCTCCCTCTCACCCTCCCCTGCCGCCCCCTGCCCCCCCCCTCCCCCCTCCTTCTCGCCCCTCCCTGCCCCACCTCCGGCCAGCTATAACGAGTCTTCCTCTCACGCTCCATCCGGCCCCCTCCCTGCCCCTCATCCCCCCTTCTTGCCCTCACCATGCCCCACCCTCACGCCATCTATAACGAGTCTACCTCTCCCCCTCCCCCGCTCTCTCCTCCCGCTCGCGTGTCGCCGAACTGGGGGGGGGGGGTGAGAGGGAAGAGCAACACAGGCCAGGTGTGGCTGTGAATGCCAGGGGACAGATATACCGTCCATATCGCTCAGGCAGTCAGGCAGCGCCGAACATTGTCACAGACCACATTGCGTACCGCCTCCGATATATATAGACGTCTAGGCTACATATCTATGTATAGATGTACGTCGAGAGAAAGGAGTCAGCGACCCGGGGAAACACAGCTGTCACGATCGCTGTACCGAAAATGCTGTCAGGCCGTTTATTTCTTTAATTAAATTCCCTTTATTTCTTTACGTAAAAACCTGTGAACCATCCGGTGATAATTTTCGGTGCCAAGTGGAAAGCAAAATACAGAAAACATAAAGGAAATTGACAATAAAAATAACCGATAACTAAGTCCGTAACAATCGGTTAATTATTACTCTGAAGGCGCTACTCCCATCTTTTAAATGTTAATTACACCTGTTTCTTATCTTAACATTATTTCGGAGCTCAGCCAGCCGCGGATCGTACACAGTATAAGCACGGGAACTACTTGATAATTATATAATATGCGCCAAGAGTAAATCGTTTATTCTGCTACTTAAGTTGTTTATGGGTAATTAGGCCGTAAAGACTGGGAACCTTTGATATTGATAAATATGAATAAATAAAGTAAATGAAAAAAAATCGCTAATAAATTTATCGTATTTATGGTATACTGAGATGGATAACTAAATTCTAATAGATAACATAAGGATTGGGGACCTTAGATATTGGTAAATGAAAAGCAAAAACGTAAGTCAGCTAAATTCTTTGTAAATACCGATGTAATATCGAATTTTCACATATCACATATTTATCTACTACATAGTTACTTGTGATACGAGGTATTTTGTTAGTACACTGGATGCACCATCACCGCTGACAACAAGTTCAACAACTGTAATAGAATGGCATGCAGTAAATAAACAAACTTGGATGGCTGCATTCGTGACGATTTTCAATATATATGCGATGACGCCCAACGGCTATGGTTGTAAGTATGTTTGGCGTTGCCATTATCTATAAGCAGCTTAATAATCGCCTGTCAGGGAGAATTGTGCGGCTGGGTATGCGAGTGTGAATTGAACATCTGCGCCGGTGTCAAACGGAAGGAGCGGGGAGGGGGGTGGGGGAGGAGGGGTAGAGGGGGACGACATGGGCGGGCGGTTGAGGGCAGGTGGGGGAATGGGATAAGGACAGCATATGCGGGTGGGTCGGTGGGTAGGGCCGGTGAGGGAGGGGGAGGAGGTTGGGGTGGGCGGGGGAGGGGGGGGGGGCGACATGGGGCGTGCGGTTGGGGGCAGGTGGGGGGATGGGAATAGGAGAGATGGACATAAATGGGAGGAGGGGTAGGGTGTCTGTTATCCATATGGGGTCATTAACCTCGTCATTTTTGGCCGCCGGGGATGTGTGTTTGGTTGGGGATGGGAGATGAGGTGGCGGTATGGGTTGCAGGAGGGGGGGGGGGGGGGGCGAAGGGAGGGGGGGGGGGGGGGCAAGGGTGAGCTGCCTGGGTGTCTTGCGCATTCCGCACGCACAATCCATCACGGAGCGGATTTGTTGGCACCCGCTAGAGGGATAACGCGTGACATCCACCCCCTCCCCCCCTCTCTCCCCCCTCCCCCCCCTCCCCCCTCTCTCCCCAAACCTTCGGCGACACCGCACCGGTAGAGGGAGCCACGTGAGCCGAGCTACCCCCTTTTGATGATACACCGCCACCTCGCCCCCGGAGCTCCTAGCTGGCGCTCAGATCAACACACAACACTCCTCACACCTTTTTCCCTTCGCCTCCCATTTTCGTTTTTTTATTTCAATACCATTTCTTGTCTATCCTATCGTCTTCGCTTTTCCCCTAATTTCTTTCTCGCCTCGATGTACTCCACCCCCCCCCCCACGCCCTCTACTCCCCGCCCCCCCCCCCTCATCCTGGTTGTAATGTTACCGTCAGTTATGTGGTTTTGACGACTGCGCCACGAGATGCGGACCTTGGCCTCGGGCACTCACAGTGGCATTAGTTATTCCGCTCGCAGTCACGCCTTCAAAAGCCGGCTCCTTCCAAGTTCTCATTAGGCCCCCTGGCACCCATCCCCCACACGTCCTGCACCTTCCGGGGGCCTTAGTAGCTGGGGGTGGAAGGGGCAGGAAGAGAGGGAGGAAGGAAGGGGGGAGGGGGAGGCGGAGGGGGAGGGGAGGGGAGGTCTTGGGCGCCGTGATGTGATCTGCTTGGCTGGGAAAGGCACAACGTGATTGAAATCATAAATTTTCCACAAACTCTAGTATTTAACGACAAAAACACGATCTAACTGCAGCATTTGAGGTGTAATTCTGCAACGTCACGGAAAGGAACAGTTTAATTTTACAACAGACTTGGGCGTCAAGGAACAGTGTACTTCTGCAACAGACTTGGACGTCACGGGAAAGAACGGTGTCATTCTACAACAGACTTGGGTGGGTGTTGCGGTTAGGGGGTGGGAGAGGATATCGTGTATGCGGTGAGCTGTTCATGTGTACGATTCTGCTCCTGATGTATGGCTGAACCTTGCTTGAACAGAGAATAATCAGTCAATAATATATATATATATATAAAATACTCACCCGCACCCAAGCCCATCCCCCCCCTCTCTCTCTCACTCTCTCCATCTCTCCCCCTCTCTCTCTCCATCTCTCCCCCCCCCTCTCTCTCTATATATATATTTACATGTGAAATTGTTCCTTTCCTTAGCTGATACCGAATTATCTCCTTCGACCTCTTCATCATATTCTAGTCTACTTTATCATCACGCAACTATCACCTGCCCCTCCTCCCCCCCTCCTGCCCCTCACCCCCCCCCCCCCCCCCCACCTGGCCACATCGCTGGTTTCCCCTCTGACCCAGGCGACTGGAGATATTGTTTTTCCGCACTCTTCACGTCATACTGCGATTCAATTTCAAGCCAAGGAGATTGTTTATGCAGGTGAGGTCTTTCTAACCCTTGGGGGCCAAATCATTATCAATGCCCTCATCTAGCACGGTCCCGGTACCAGTTGGAACAGACCCCTCCCCCCCCCCACACCCCCCTTCCCCGCCGCCTCCCTATCCATTCCCGCATACCCTGGCTCCTTGGTCTTACTCTTCCGATCCCCAACCGATCTAAACCCCAGGGTCACCACGCCCCACGCCCCACGCCCCACGGCCCACGCCCCACGCCCCACGCCCCACGCCCCACGCCCCCACAGACAGAAACACACTCCCCACAGTCCGGCGAGGTTTATCTTTGAGTGGTCCTTCGGGACATGGCGCATGGCTGGATCAATAATCATATCGGCAAATTTAGGTGATTACATCAGACATATGGCCCCCAATATTTCAATTCGATTTTTTTTGGCTTCAGTTTTGAACAATATTTTTTAGTGGAGGGTATATCCCCCCCCGCCACCCCCCTCCCTCCCCGATACCACCGTTTTTGTCCCTCGCTCTCCTCCTCTTCCTCCTCCTATTCACTCTCCTTTTCTCCTCCTCCCTCCCCACATCGTTCTTCCTCACTTCCTCATACTCGGCTCTTCTCCCCCTCTCTCTTTCCTCCTACTCATCCCCAGCTTCTGCATCTACCATCTCCTCTGTCCCTTCCCACTTCGTCTTTTTTCTCTTCCCTCTGGTCCTCCTCCTGCTAGATCTCTTACTTTTTCTCCTCCGCATTCTTCTTCTCCTCCATTTTCTTGTCTTCCTTCTCCTCCTCCTCCTCCTCCTCCTCCTCCTCCTCCGCCTCTTACTCTCAGTTCTGCCCTGATGCATGCAACGGCCCCCGCGGATCTAAATGTCAGATCCCACAGTGGTACATTGGTTCGTCTGACTAAACACGTAGTCACCTCATCCTTCCATTTCAACACATTATATTTTTGTCCTCTTCATATTCGATTACTGGATCATATAAACGTTCATCAGTTTACCTTTTTCCGTTTTATCGTTATGTGCCTTCTCTTCTTTCTTCAGAATTTAATCGCAAATATTTAGCTTCGCTTTAACTAAAGTAGGCTACTTAACCGTTAAATACGGAAACAATTGGCAAGACTATAAAGATAACTCCACTCCACTAATCGGCCGACCTCGGTTTAAACATCTATTGCACAAAACAAGGTTGCACATACAGGTATAAAACAAATCCAGAATAAAAACGACTCTTTATATGCGGAACATTTCCATCTAGCATCCTAATTAATTATTGGTAACAAAATATATCGTGAGTTCATTGCAGTATTAAGCCAGTAGCTATAGGCGACCCCTCTCTGCCCGACACCCACGGCCCAACCGAGGGGGGCGCGCGGGATTTCGGGAAGACGGCACATTTACGGCGGTTTACTGTCGCCGGCAATGGCCGCGCGGGTCACGGCACTGGGCCCGTAACGGCTTCCTAAACCCAACACCCGGTCACAGGCCCGGGTGCTAAATGCCAGTTTTACTGTTTCGTTTTAATTAAGCTTCCTTGGCGGGAGGAAGTACTTGTGCCTGGTTGGCCTCATGCTGTTGGGGGTGCCCAGGTGGATGCGCCCGGGGGCTGAACGCCCACGGGTTGCCTTGGTAACAACGTAGCCTTCAAAGGTTTCCAAACAAGGGCTACCTATACAAGTACATACACCGCCCACACGGTGGAATATTAAGGTAGGTCCAGATGATTTATTATGCGGAGGGTACATGGTTATTCCGTAAGTATACTCAAGTTTAATCAAGACAGCATAGGTCTACGCCCCATCACTCTCCACCCCTCTCCACCACCACCCTTTGTGAATCAAGTGGATCCCTAGTGAAGCTCATTTTACCGAGTCTGACATAAATCTAAGGTCTTTCCATGCAATAAAGCTCAAGTCATAAAGCGTTCAATATTAGTGCTGCGAGGTAGGCTGTAGTTCGTAGAAAGGAAGGAATCACCTATACGAAGATATTAACTCATATATGATTATTTTTGTGTTTAGGCAAATAGCTACATATGTATACAAACTCAATGAGTAAAGAAACACATAAGGTATTGATGTTTCGACGTTTGAGCCGTTATTCATGTTAATACACGTGTCATTTATATGATCATACCTCTGTTATTAAAGTATAACTTCCCATAGCCAATGGTGCGTGTGTTTTTCAATGCGTATACATTAAACCAATTGAAATACACACAAACATACTGCTTCATAATTCGTGGCCCACGAGTTGGTCACTCAGACATGCCACATATATATCTCCAGCTAAGATACCCTTCCGCCCGCCATGGTCTACATACACCAAGACGCGAGGGAAAGAAAACAAACACAAACAATATAGTTTCTGGTTTACTTATAAGAGGGCAAAAAACCGTTCGTACGCCAAGCGATAAGTAGGGAATGGCGGGCTGTTCGAGGTGGCTGGTGCCACGACGCTGCAAGTATAAGCATATTAACGCCTGGGTCCAGGCCACGCTGCAGGTATCGAACCATGGTTTGTCGTAGTCGAAGTACGAGGAGAAACCGTGAAGGGGGAGGGGAGAAGGGGAGGTGGGGGGGAGAGGACAGAGGAAGGGGAAGGGATAAGGGAAAGGGGAAGGAGGAGAGGGGGAAGGAAGAGGGAAGGGAGAGGGGAAGGGAGAGGGAAGGGGGATGGGGAATAGGGAGGGGGGCGGGGGAGAGAGAGGAGGGAGAGGGGGAAGGGGGAGGATACGCGGGGGGAGAGGAGAGGGGGAAGTGCGACGGAGAACGGGAAGATGAGAGGGGGAAGAAGGGAAGGGAGAGGGAAAGGGAGAGGGGAAGGGGGATGGGGAATGGGGAGGGGGGCGGGGGGAGAGAGAGGAGGGAGAGGGGGAAGGGGGAGGATACGGGGGGGGGAGAGGAGAGGGGGAAGTGAGACGGAGAACGGGAAGATGAGAGGGGGGAAGAGGGGAAGGGAGAGGGGAGGGGAAGATGAGAGGTGGACTGGAGATGAGACGGGGGTAGGGAAGGGGGAGGGAGATGGGAAGAGAGAACGGGGGGGGGGAAGAGGAGGGAGGAGGGGAACGGGGGAGAGGATAGGGGAAGGGGAAGGGAAAGGGAAAAGGGAGGGAGAAAGGGTTTTCTGCTCCTATCGCGCTAGGTCATAACACCGATACTTCATCCGGGTATTTTTTACATTGTCGACGTCGACGACGAAGACGCGCGCTGTCTCTGGTGTTTGTGTTATAGTGAGAGCACAGTCGTCAGTGGCACATCTATTAATCAATTATTCTGTCTTGAAAAATGTGTGCCATGTGAAGGCAAGAGGGATGGGGATGGGGATGGGGATGGGGATGGGGATGGGGTGTGGCCATCTATAATGGATGGCGTGCAATAGAATCGTCATTAAGCTCATGCACCGGAATACGTAAAGTAGCACATACATTATTGCTCCATGCAGCGTGCAAGGTATAAGCCATGCGAATGAAAGAGGCGTAGAGGTGGTGGGGAAAGAGAGGTGGAAGGGCGACAGATTTGTCATTATACTCGCAGGGGCGGATCCAGGAACTTGAAAAGGGGTCCAAATCTGCGACCGGCGGAAGGGGGGTGCTCTGAGAAAAATTTTGACCTGGGGATCCAATAATTTTTTTACGACCTGGGGGGGGGGGAGGGTACACTGAAAACTTGCGACCGGGGGGTCAGGCTCCACGCCCTGCCCCCCCCCCCCCTGGATCCGCCCTTTTGTGCGTCAGATGATACGGGGGTAGCACTTCTACCCACAAATCCTGTACTTTAAATATAAACCACGCGAAGGACAGGGGAGATGGGGCGGATGGGGAGGGTTATGTTTGGGATACGTCATCGTTAAACTTTCCATTATTATTCTGAAGAAAGGAAATGGGGTGGGGAGGTTGGGAAGGGGGGCCCAACAAAAGAGTAGTCCTGGTCCTCGCTGCGGGAAGGATGGCTCTTCTCGCGCTGTCTCGCCGCGCACTGTCAGTAGTGCCAAGAGGTACGTGTGATTTATAGGACGTTATAACGCGTAACGAGTGACGGTTACCCCGCAATTTCCTCCTATATTGTGGCCTCTAACCTGACCCTGTCAATTTCCTAGCGCCAGTTGCTGTTTCAAATCGCTTTAAATAATCCCCACCTAGCACGTGTTTCACGTCGACGGCCGTCACGACTCAGGGGCGGTAAGCGGAACGGATGGGCAAGGCAGGGGTGGGGGTAGGGCAGTGGGCGGGTGGGGGTGGGAGGTGGGGGTGTGGGAGTGGGGGTAGAGGATTGAGGTGAAGGAGTGGGGGTGGGGCAGTGGGAGTGGGAGTGGGGTGTGGGAGTGGGGATGGGGGTGTGGGAGTGGGGTAAAGGAGTGGGGTGAAGGAGTGATGGTGGGGGACTAAGGGAGTGTGTGTGAGAGTGGGGGTGGGGGAGTGGGGAATTGGGGGTGGGGCGTGAGGATGGAGGACTGGGGAAGTGGAGGCGTGGGGCAGTGAGGGCGGGAGAGTGGAGGTGGGGGACTGGGGGTGGGGGAGTGTGGGAGTGAGGTAGATGAGAAGGGATGGTGGAGTGGAGGGGTAGGGGGGGGGTGTGGGGGGGGGGGGCACCGCGGAGGCTGGCTGTGAGGTAGACGTATTACCACACGTTCGATGATCCTTGGCGACCCCGGGCTGATTGAAGGCGAGCGATCCGGATTACACTACGCCGTGAATCCCGGGATCCCGAAGAAGTCAATCAGAATCCGGGAATTCGTGTGTTTACTATGTTTATTATATCCATTATCGGTTCATGGAGGAGAGATACGGACGGGATAGCGGTGTACAGAGGGAGGGACGGCAGAGGTACAGGATGGAGGTAGGGGTGGGCATAGTAGGCGGGAGAGGCAGACGCCTGGACGGCTGGATGCCACACCCCGGATCACGGGGATACAGCACAGACTCCCAACACTTAATAAGCAATGCATGAAATGCGGCGCGTCTGCCACTGACACCATACCGGAGTGTGCCTTGTACCATCAATATCATGCGCGAGGCTAGGATTTTTCTTATGGGGAGAATAAAAGCAGGCGCGTATGTTGCAATTGAAAAGGAGTGGGGGGGGGGGGGGGCACGCTTTGAGTAGGTCTGATAATCTGGCAACCGGGGAATGGGGGTTGGGGGATTCTCCACCTTCACTTCACTACCCCTTCCCTCATTGGATTCACCCAGTCCAATGATTCGTGTAACTTCGTCTAAATTTTGAACAGTGGGGTGGTCATCTGCAAGACCCCCCCACTAGATCCGCGCCTGAATATAAAGATAAATATCGAGAGGGAGGGGGTGTCAGCGTACTGCTGTGGATTAGATACGACATAAATACGGCCCACCATCTCAGTCGAAGATCTCAGCAGGGATATCATCTGAGAGCGGTCCCAAGAGGCCCCCCTCCTCCCCCCTCCCCCCCCCCCCGATCCCCTCCCATCGCCATCCCACCCCCCTTACACCCCCGCTTTGCCCCCCCCAAGCCCCCCCGCCCCAGACATTGCTGACATTGCTGACTTATTGATATAGATAATATCGAGTCCCTGGTACTGACAATTATTAATGAGCACATCGCCTCCTCAACGTCTTGAGCGCCCTCTACAGGATTACGCATCGTGGTGGCAGGGGTGGGGGTGGGTCTGTGTGCTAGATCGTTGAGGGCAAAGACCGGTGGGGGGGGGGGGTTAGTGCGAGGGGGGCAGGGGGGGGGTGGTGGTATGCCGCCTGAGTTACGACGATTCCCACGCGTTCAGATGTTAGATAGTTCGACTAGCGAATGAATATCAATTATGAGTTCCTGTATCAATTATGCGGATGAATCGGAAAATGGCGAGCGGTAATTGATCTCGTGCTGAGCGCGATATTCTCTGGCGATAAAAAAATCCCGAAATGCCAGTCCACCAGTTAGGGGGTGTCCTAAGGGGTCCTACCCCCTTGGAGCGTGGGACCCGTTTTAGTGCAAATGTAGCGTAATAATAACTAAGTTTAAAGCGTGCTCCCGCCTTCTTGTGTAAAATCCACACCCTTATGACTCAAACACACCAGTGGATTTTTCTTTTCTTTCTACCCCCATTACATGAGAGATCAAAGTTCGCAGAAGTTGTAACCTTGTTTTTGTTTTGGGCAATAAATATCAATTTGAAGCGACTTCCGCCCACTATGATCCTGACGTCAATCCCTGCCACAGCCATCATGGGCACTGAAAGATCGTGGATATCCACGAGGTATCTTCTTTTAGTTAAACGTCATTAGTTTCATCTGGTTCCACCTCAGTGGCGCCCTCAAGTGAGGTCACCTGCAGGGTACAGTCAGCCACATTAACTATGTCCCACTTGCACCAAGTAGCCGTTAAAAAGGCCTTAAACCGTGAGGTCGCATTAAAACAACGTAACTTTCCTTTCTGTCACAAGTACGGTTGACAAATGTGGAACCTGCATCCATCTTCCTGGCTCCCTCTCGGATACACTGTGGCGGACTGTGATCCTGACATAGGACAGACCGGGATACAGTGGCTAGTGTAGTATCCCATATATACACCGACCATCATATTAAACTGTTGGCCTCGTTGCCTTAAGATCCACGATAAATAAAGAAGCCAGGGCCACAAACTGTTGTGTGTAATGCTCTGGGCCATTATAAGAATAAAGTATTCAACAACGTAAAATGCATTGCCTTGGATCTGCGTATCTTAACCTAATATCTGTCGACTACATACACATCTGTAAACTTCCTCCAACCGTTTATTTTTGGCATTACATTTACATATATTTAAAACATGAAATTGGCCGAAATTACCTGTGTAAGTACATATAACTGGATTACAGCCAAGTTTTAGGTGACAAGGGTAGGCGATTTATTGTTAAACGAAGGTCAAGGACGAATGCTAATAGCACATGTTTCGACGAGCCATTTGTCTCAAGCCTGCGACAGAATTATGGGCAATATAATCCCACCTCCTCCCGCTGCCCATTAGAAATCCAATCTTCATTTTGCCAAAACTATCCATATGTATGTTAATGCCGAGCATCCAACCTCACGTTAACGTTCAGCTTATGTTTACCACCTTTCCCGGCAGACTATCGCCTGAAATGTTCCACCAATAAGCTCTAACCCCTTCCCCCCACCCCATCCTCTCCATTCGACCCGGGCCAAGGAGCTGCTTCTGACAGTCTGTCCCCCACAGTCGTTGTCATGACAACCCCATATTGCCTGCCGTATGGTGTCCTGCTTTCTTCCGATGGGATTGCCTTTTTTTGACAGAGGATTCATACGCGAGGTTACCTAATACGCCTTGGCATTCATGGAAATCAATTCGCTTTGGCAAACAAGACGACTAGGTGATGGTGGTTGTGGTGGTGGTGGTGGCGGTCGGGGCGCACGGCAAGATGGTGGCGTCGCACAGCGCCACCACACTGCCTGAAATCGTAAGCGGTGACCAAAACAACATGTCCCATAATGCATCGCGCGGTGATGTGGTCCAGCGTCTTCTTTCATGTCGACAAAGTAACAGTTAATCGGGCATCGACCCATCCATGCCGCCCCCCCCCCGTCCCTCCCTCCCGACCCCCCTCCCTCACCTACTCGGCTATCGCCGCCTATCCCAGCCCCCCTACCACACACTAGTTATCCCGGCGTGTATAAGGGCGGGATCAGGGAGTTGTTTACATCGTCCCATAATGTGAAGAACATCCGAGCTTTTTAACGTCTCAGCAAGAGTGAACGATCGATTTGGGAAGATAAGCCGTGTTCACGCCATACCGGGTCGAGAGGAGAAGAGGGAGGTGGAGGAATGAAGGGGCGCAAAGAGAAAGAAAGAGAGAGACAGTGAAGGGAGGGGTTAGAGATATTGGTAGAAAAAGAGAGAATGGGACAGGAAGAGTGAGAGTCTGAAATAGTGAGGGAGCGAGACAAAGGGAGGGAGGCATTGGTCCGGAGTAGGTTGGCCGATACTCAGAGCATAACATGTGGAGTAGGGTGGAGGAGGATGTAAGGGAGGCAGAAGACACAAGGGAGAAGGGAGAACAAAGAAAGGTAGGATGGAAGAAAGATAAGAATGTGGGCCTTGGAGCAGAAGGAACCACAAAACATCTAGATGTACAATAGCGCAAACACACCTTAAATGAAGCGACATGGGTTGGGTTTCGTGGAGTTCGGCCGGCTGGTCCCATGGTGAAATATCTCAGATGCCTTCTGGCGACGATATTTACCAATATAATTTGATGTTGTGACATAATATAGTACATGAAGTTTGCATGTGTAATATTAATTTTTTAAAAACGCAGTGATTTACCTGTTACTTGAGTGGACTACGCAAGAGTTGGCTTTATGTTTTAATTGCCTTTTTAGAATATATCATCAAAATGCTTTCTAACACAGTCACTGCAGGAACATCCGCGAGCGCTGTTCCAGGGAGTACTTGATCGCATGAAAATTGGTCAAGGTCGCCTAAGGACGGAAAGCCCCAAATGATGTAGGTTTGTGGTGATTTGCTTATCTGATTATACTATTAGGCCTAATAATCTGTACTGCGAATTTTCTGAAGCAAACTGTGATACACCCGTAAGTATCGATGCAAAATATGTAACATATGTAGATTTTGATGCTATTTGCACATTATCATTTAGTGGTTAGCGGATTCAGTAGTTTGCGGTGACAGACGTTGTTTAATGGCGTGGTCGTTTCACCGCGAACCTTGTCCCTGAGCGTTGGCCACACGGAAGTCTGACTATTGTTACAATTCCAAAACGAGGCACATCGTTCATCGGACACGGCTAATCTGACGCTCGCTGTCTTTGTGTCCCACACCCTGCCTACATCCCTTGCCCATTAACCCGATGGCTAGTCTTCTACTCTTGCACGACACATGCCCAGATCACGTGACGGATTTTTTTTTTGAAGACCGATCCGCCATAAGCCAGCAGCACGAGCCGTCACTCGTGGCCAGGGTTAACCCGGCAAAGGTATGGCATCTAGCGGGCTATGTGATCTCATTAATATTCACCAAGAAGCTATAAAGACCAAGCTGAGGATGAAGCCTTTCTTTCCTGGCGGGGTCACAAGTCTTCAGAAGTGACAGCTGACCGTGATTATCTCCACACGGCCGCGTAACCCCCGTGTAGCACGAAGGGGCATGATGGGTAATAAAACACCCGGAGGTGTAGTGGTCTAACAGGGCGTGGCCAGTTCAGGCCCAGCGAGAGAGAGGGGGAGAGAGAAAGAAAAACCCCACGAAACAGTCTGCAGAGAGGCCTCCAGCTCGGTATGGGATAATGAGGCGTAGACACGGGCAAATGCTCTGCCCTGCCCTGTATCAGACATCAAGCAATTTGTCGCGGGACTATTTTTCGTCGCTTTTTTTTGCCATTTCATCGCCTCCTCACTCACTCACTGCTTACGCAGCCAGCTGGGAAACAAGGCATAACACGAGAAAACTTGTAGCGACAAAAGGTGGTATTCGGTTCGGCGGCTTTAACGATGTAGATGATTAACGAAGCGGCACCATGGCAAAGAGGTTGTTATAGAAGACATTGCTTGCATCATGGGGGCCAGTGAAGCAAATCAGATGTCTGCACTTTGCACCTTCACACGTCTGTTTTGACTTTCTTTCGCTTGGGTGTTTCTTGTCGTTGATCTGGCGTTGATTGACTTACTGACGTACACTATATTGTTATAACGAAAATTCGTCATATGTCAGTTGGTCGTGTTTGTTTGTTCGTTGGTTTGTATGTCTGTTTCACTAAAAAACGGGAAGTCGTGTTGTGACCTAACGGCTGCATACATCGGTTCGCAGTCTTTAGTATCTAATAGCTAGGCTATAGGGCTACACCATACTCGTCACCCAGGTTAAAAGGTCAAAGGTCAAGGTCACAGCGATTTTTTGAAAAATAACTAAAAACGCTTAATAATTAATCTCCGTTAATATTGACGCTAGAGATCTCTGGTCAGTTTCATGATGTGCTAGCACTCAAGGCGCAATTTTCGGGTATTGTTCACTTTTTGATGCGTAATACTCATAGGGCTGTACAGTCACTTCGGGATCTTATCGAGACCCCACGAGACAGGGATACCTATGCTCTACGTCAATGCCTAGCATCAACGGCCTGTACGTGCTGCCTACCTTCCGGTTGTTTGCCTTCACTCGCCTCACACACAAGATCGGCTAAAGCTGTCCTTGGAAGCACAAATAACCACTGAAGTTATGTGCATATCCGAATTATAACCATCCGAGTAGATTTATGTAATGTATGAGCGGTTAGGCAGTTGATAAACCAGAATGCGGTTGTCTCATGAGTGACTGTCAGTGTCAGGCGATCTAACGTGCTGCGCGGGGTTTTCCATGTCGTATGACGTAATAATCATCATGACGCGCCTGTCTGCGCGCGGTATGTATGGTTACGTAACAACGCTCCTTATATGGACTGAGCAGGTGAGGACAATGGTGCTCCGTTTGTCGTAGAACTGTAAGCATCGATGATTTGGCTCAAAATACAACGCTTCCAACAGCCTCATCGAAGGGACCACATGCATTATGGAGAGATAAATGTCTTATCTTTAATTATATTATGATTTTATAATTAGCCATGCCTGGACCAAAGCAAACAAAAAATAGTTTCACACCCACTCGATTCTTCACGCACAAACCGCGCAGCCGGCCGGTTCCCAAAACTAAAACGTTGACTACAATGAGTGCGAGTCACGCAGTTGCAGCAAGGCACCAGCGTGATGCGCACTCGTTCTAAGAGCACGTGTTTTTTTGTTGGTCCCCAAAAGACCTAAACCGGAAAAAGAACCCGCGAGAACTGTACAGCCCTATTTTCGAGTAAAATGAGGTCTTTTTTTTCCGGAAAACGCACGAAATGACCTCTTTCAGTTTTCTCGCTTTTGGGCACATTTGCCATCAAGCTATCGCTATGATGTTCTAATATGCCATAGAAATATGAATTGAGATGAGTTGTGTCGAATCTTCGTGTCGAAGAGTTCTCTGATACGTCACGTGACGTCACGATGGCGTCACTTTTGGTACTTAAAAAAATCGTCAAAATCAGAAAAAAATCCCAAAAATGAGTGAGTAGCATCATATTGTAGGAAATGTAGTTCCTCGAATAGCTGCAAACTAAAAACAATATGTTCCTATCTTACTTCCGGTTCCAGGGCCGATGGCAGTTATCTATGGGACTTCCCATGTTAAAGCGCTGTATCTTTAGGCTGGGAAAAATGTTTTGTCGTGTATTTCACAAGTGCCTCCATCAAGCGACACCGGCATTTTTTTCTTAGTTAAACATGATACATAGTAGCCTCAGTGCTTATCGCATGCGATTGGAGCAAATAGTGACGTCACAGGATTTTTGTGAAATTTGGCCAATGGTGAAAGATACGGCTTTTTGGTGTTAGCAGAGGCTTCCACGGGTGTCCTATTCAAGCCATCACTCAATGCTTGCACCTGTGGATGGATAATACTAAGCTGAGTCATAATCTGTCAACATGGTTCCATAGCCACATTACTTTTCGGTATATAGTCGAAATCGTTTAACATGGGATCCTATGGGGAAAAATGAACTTGATCGAATATGACCTACTTCCGCCAAAGCTATTTCAGTCTCCTTCGCCACAAAGTGAGGTAATATCACCTTAAAGCAAGTTATAAGAAAAACACGGCGATATCTGTATTACTTTTTATTTCCATGACAACGAAGCCACTGGCCTAATGATAAACATACAGATTCTTGCCATTGAAAGAAAAATCGTCAAAAATCAGATAAAAATGCTAAAATTGTATTCTTTTCGCCAACTAGTTGCCAATAAGCATCTACAGATCAATTAATGCTTCAATCACGCGGATGTTGCTCAGTTATGGCGCTAGAGCGCTTCAAAGTGGGACGACACCTTTGCGGGACCACCAATGATGAGTGAATGGATATTGTGTCCATCTTTAAAACAACGTCAAAATTAAGAAAAACATGCCAGAGCTGTGATCTTTACGCCAAATGGCAAGGACCATTGATCGGCAGAGAACTAGTAAAAGAAACAAACAAGACAGCCGTAGGCTGAGGTACTGACAGAAGTGACGTCATCTTTGACACACACGTCAGTGGAGTCATTTATGCGACGAAACTATGGTACAGACGATGAAATGCAGAAACACATATACTATAATCTTCCCTTGTCTCATGCTGGCCACACGAGGCTTTCATTTACCAGATGAGGTTTAAACAGTTCCTTCAACGAACAATTTGGGCTCAAATTTAGCCCAAATTGGACGGATAGGATCCGGATGCTGGATGAGCACAATCTAACGGCTGCTGTTCAATGCGAGCAATTCTATCGCGATTTTCGCTGGTCAACCTTACATTTGCCTCTCGCTTCATGCCAAATCTGGGCTCCCTAGATCAAATATTAACCGAGTTATGGCCCTACGAAATTCAATACGCCGTATAACGCGATGTGGACGTCAGTTTTGACGCACACGTTTCGGTACCGCAAAAAAAGTTACGCATCGCAGCAGTTGTCCCTTGATATAAGGTATAGCGTCAAATCAACGGGTAGTCGCTATAAAGTATAATAGTCGCGTAATAGAGGTTATAAAATTATGACGTCATCACGTCATGGTGACGTCATGGCGTGACGCACGGAAATGTTCAAATATCTAAACACAAACATTGGTGCCCTCAATCCAAAACGTTGATTAGAACGGCGGTAGGACTCTCAGTTCTTCAGATATAGCTTCACGTAATTACCGAAAATTGCTATTGTTCACCATTGCGGATAAATGAAAAACGAGCAGACGAAGAAAGGACTCTGCAGCCAAGATAAGAAGGAGAATAATGCTTTACTGCCAATAGTAATCTGGAGACATATCTTCCCTACCATTATACGCAAAGATCAAAGGTCTAGCTAGTTTTTCCGATTTTTGACGAATTTTCTAAGTTAGAGGGAATGTGTATACTTTATCATTGGGCAAATCTTCGGTTGCCATGGAAACAAAACTGAGCCACGCGTTTGCCGTCAGCCTACCCTGAGTCTCTTGTACTCGTCCGCATCTCGCACCGTGGTAAAGCAAACTGAGATCGCTCGAACAAAAGTAGGTCACATTGAAGGAAGTTTGACTATCTCCATAGGGTCCTATGTTAAACGCGTTCGACTATATACCGAAAAGTTACCGGGCTATGTCGCCGTGCTTATACTTATTGGCTCATCCTACTAGTGTTCACCTACAACTGCAAGCATAGAGCGATGGCTTCAATAGGACGCCCGTGGGAGCCCCTGCAAGCACCAAAAATCCCCACCTTTCACAATGGAGCAAATTTCAAAAAAATCCTGTGACGTCATTTCTTATCCGAATTTTATCTAGTAAGGACCATGGTTACCGGGTACCATGTTTATCGAAAGAAAAAAATCCCGAAACTGTTTAATCCAGGCACCTATGAAATACGGGGCAAACAAATTTCCCCAGCCTGAGAGATTGAGGGCTTTAACATTGGAGGTCCCATAAGGAATTGCCGTCACCCCTGGAACCGGAAGTAAGATAGGAACATACTATTTTTATGATGCGGGCAAGCATCGGACCCGATTTCCTACAAAATGACGCCACTCTCGATTTTTGACGATATTTTCAATGTACCAAATGTGACGTCATCGTGACGTCAGATGACGCATCCGAAAAATCTCAGATTTCACAAAGCCTATTGCCATTCATATTTCTATGAGAGCCCGGAACACCAAAGCGATACCTTCAACATAAATAGGTCAAACCGAAGAAAAACGGTTCAAGGTCACCTTTTGCGTTTTTTGAAAAACATAAAACGTCATGTAGCTCGAAAATGAGTATGACGCATCAAAAAGTGAACAATACCTGAAAGATGCGCCATAAAGGGTAGCATATTCTGAAACTTGTCCGAGATCTCTAGCTTTAATATTAACGGAGATAGGCGCGTTCTAAGATTTTTCTTAAAAAAATCGCTGTGACCTTGACATTTGACCTATATATGCCAATAACGAACTTACCGTAACTGTTACCATGCGCCCTCTATCCAACTGAAAAACATACAAAAAAACAAACAAACACACAAAAAAACAAATTTACAAACAGAACCTAGCACTATACTGACAGAAGTCTTTAGACTTCTGTCAGTAACAAATGAGTTGCTATATCACTTCGCATGCAGTGTTCTTTGTTCTTGTCCTAGGTCTCCGTGTCTCCGCAATGATGAACTAATGCAACTTTTGGCCATTTCGTCAAGCCATAGCTGAAGGACTATTCTTTCTATCGCCTAGCTCTGCAATCGAATAAGTTGTGGCAGTAAACCTTGGCGTATTGCCACTTGGAAGTTGTCGTGCGTCACGTCATAACGTCACTATGACGTCATGACGTCACACATCTTACGTAAGCTATTACTCAGCTAATATAAGGTATGGCGACTTTCGGGTCGCTTTACGTTGCAGGTCGTGTTCAGGAACAGTTTGTGCCGTGTGTAACTTTCTGGGCGCAGGGGATAAGTATGCGTCAAAAATGACGTCATAGCTAACGTGCCCCTACGAAATGTTGGGTTTGCTTTATTTTCAGCCACTTTGGCAATAGCTGTCATAACCCGAGCTGATAAGTAGACATATTAAAGAAATAGAAGCCATCTTGAGCATTTGCGCGAACGTCAAATGACGTCATGTCACGTCACGATGACGTATTATTAGATAAAAAGTAAAATTCGTAGCGCCATTCATAATGAGTCATAGCTTACGTGCTCCTACGAAAGTTTGGGCCTGCTTGATGTTCAGCTAATTTGTCAACCATCACCCACAAGTTCATGAGTTCACCCATGATTTCGTAAGTAGGTATACTGAACAAAATAGAAGCCATTGCGAATATTGTCGTGATCGTCAAATGAAGTTCGTGAAGTCACGAAGACATAATAAATAAAAGATACGAAAGTACCGTTAATATTGCTTCAAGAGAAGCGCATTGGCTTCAACCTGGATGTCCAATTAAGCTCCGCCTACAGTGCCACACTGCCTGTCGAAGGCAGCATTTAGCCCAAATTGCCCCTATAAGGCTCTTTTTAGCCAAAATTGGCCCTGACGACTCGTAACGTCGCCATTAATACAGCTTCCAAATGTACTTATGTATTTTCGTCCTCGACCTATGGTCGAATATCTCTTGTTATATGTACCACTTGTCTCCTGTACTTGCGGAAATGTTGTTGATCACAATAGAGTGTCGTCTTCCATCTGTGTGACTGATTGCGTATGTGAGTGTTTGTCATGTTTCCGGTGCAGTTGTGACAACGGTCTCGACCCACGTATTGAGAGATGTGGATTAGGATGGCAGATCCATATGGCTAATCCGGTCAGTGAAATGTGGATCTAGACTGGTGGCCTAGACAGTGGATCTAGACGGTGGATACAGACAGTGGAGCTAGACGGTGAATCTAGACAGCGGATCTAGGCGATGGGTCTAGACAAGATCTAGACGGTGGATCTAGACGATGGATCTAGGCGATGGATCTAGACAATGGATCTAGACGATGGATCTAGGCGATGGATCTAGACAATGGATCTAGACGGTGGTTTAGACAGTGGTAATAGACACTGGATTCGGATAGTGGATCTGGCCGGTGGATCCACATATTGCAGATCCTGTATTAAAAAAGGATGGAGATGGAGGTGGGGAGCGGGTGGAGACTCAGAGGGGAGAGGAGAGCAAAAAAGGCGTAACAAACATAAATCAAAGCTTGATTCAGCATTCTCGGTATCAATCTCTCGTGACGATGCGAAAGCCGGCGCTCGATGGCGCTCGGGTCCAGGGTTTCTTCAGCGTGGCGTGACTCCATGGGTCAACGACCTCATGGGTTCGGCAATGACCTTGGTGGAACCATGCGTCGGTCTTGCCTTGTCCAACAATCACGACACTGAGTTTGATGGGACTCTTACGTTATCAAGTCGCTAGTTGCTCTACCCCACCGAGCATACCCGAATAGGTACTAATGGCTACCCAACCCCCAGGGTGACTGAGAATGGGGGGGGGGTGAAATTGTCATGAGGGTGGGGGAGGGGAGGGTTTGGCAGAAAGGAAAAGTGTGGGGGGGGGGTCCCAGGCCCCCAAAAAATCTATGACAACCCCCAAGTTGGTTGTTTGAGCCTAACAGGCGTTTATAGATCCCCTGGCAGGGAATGGTACCCTATAGACCAGCAGGCCCTGAACCAAGAGTGTTGTTTGCTCGCTGGCTGGCGGCCAATGGATGCAGCGCGGTATGGATGTTGGGCTGGCTGGCTGGCTGGCTGGGTTTGAATTGCCACAGAGCACCCAGGGTCTGGCTTTGACGGTCCCTCCCAGTCCATAAAATTCGACATCGGCACCTACAAATCACGCGTTTGTCCCGCGACGGGCTTAACGTTTTACCCCGGGGGTCGGCTTCCTACGTCCACACGGTGACTATGGGGCGGAGCGAGTTTTTATTCTCAGCTACAGTTGCTTATACATCACGCCGTCCGCTCTTATTCTGCTCCCCCCCCCCTAACACCCCCGCTCTCTCGGTCTTCGCGCTGCCTCCAATAGACCTGTCTCCCGGGTTAGCGAGATCCCTTATCAGAGATACTATCCTCCCCCCCCCTCTCGCCCTCCCCCACCCGAGCCTCACACTCTCAATTCGTACCCACGATCACCCTTCCGCCGCAAACCGCCCTTGGGTGGTCCCGTACCCCCTGCAAATCCTTCATTCTCCAGGGCTGCATTCCACATGCCAATCTACACACCCCCCCCCCCTTAACCAGCCGCAAACACCGCTACCCCCTAGGGCCGAACCCCCTTCAGCGCCCTGGACGCGGCCTTCCCACTCTTGATCGCTGTATCCCCGCCCCCACCGTCCCCCTGGCATTCGGATACCGTCCCATTCCCATGGCATTCATGGCATTCCTCACCACCTAACATCATGTCCCAACCCACCACCCCCTCTCGACCCCCGTTATATGGTGTGACCCTTCTTACGTAGTGTCCACCCGCCCGACCAAGCGAACACGCCTTTCCGCATCCCTTCCCTGCTCATCTGGCTGACTCCTTTACTCCCCCTCCCCTCCCCTCGCCTTCTTCGTCCCCATCCACCTCCGTCCCACTCCCCATTATCCGGCCCCGCGTTCTTACCTCCTTCCCCACCGCTCCATCGCCCTCGCCCTCTCCTTTCCCATTGCTAGCTTCGCCATCGACCTCCCTCTCACCCTCCTACACCTCCATCTCTCCCTCCCTCACCTCCCCCCTCGCCATCGACCTCCCTCTCACCCACCCTCACCTCATCTCCCCCTCCCTCCCTTCAACCTCCTTGCCCGCCACCTCCCTGCCCCCCGCCCTGCCCCGATATCCACCTCCACCCCAGAACTCGCCACCGTCACCCCACATCCATCTATCCACCCTGCCACCAGGCCATGTCCCCTCGCCACACCCCTCTCGCCACACCTCCCCCCTATCCCCTCCCTCCTCCCCACGTCCATCCGCCCACCCCGGCCACCCACCCTCCACTTCCCACCCCTTCGTCATACTTCTCGCCACGCCTCCCCCTTTCCCGTGCCCCCTCCCCCACGTCCATCCACCCACCCGGCCACCCACCCTCCACCTCCCCAGCCACCTGAGGATTTCGCCGGACTTCATTACCCCAGGCTCCATAAAGGAGCAGTCCGGGCGTAAACCGGCAAACGGCTCGGGGTGAGGATTACATTACAGATGGCCCAACCGGACACGCCCAGTACCAACGCTCGTAAGTAAGCATTAATATAATTGGCTAATTAAGTGCAGTCGGCCGCTCCGGGGTTATGGCTTAGCCAATCGGTGGCCACCTCTGATTGCCTGCACCCACCCTTATATATAAATTATAGGCTCTGGCAATCGGTTCCCCCTCCTTTGTGACACAGGGTCAACACTAGCTGCGAGCTCCTCAACCTAGCCTCACCCCTATCCCTCCTCTCTCCCCTCGCTGACTTCATCCACCCAGCCTCCTCCTTATAACCCCGACCGCTGGCGCCACCAACCGGGCTGCCAAGAGAGGCAGTCGGTCCTGATGCCCTATTAGATGCTTACGTAACGCAATGACAAGAGGAGTCCCATTCACCTACAGCTCGCTTAACCTGGCTTGTTATCACCTTTACGGACATTTAAGTCAATAAGCCCCTAGAGCAGATGGTCACCCAGTCTTTCCCGCCGTATCCCTTCGCCCTTTGTTCTTCCTCTGTCTGTCCCAGCATTTCTTCGAATGTGAGTATATAACGGGGTGTCACCTTCTAGAGTCAGTAACGTGACGCTTAGGCAGGGGAAGTTTCTCGCTTTGTCTTTCTTGATGTTTTTTTTAGTCCGGACGCTTTAACCACTTCTCCGCATATCGCGTCAATGGGAGAAGGAAGGGAAAGTGGAGCCATGTCATCGGGGGTAACCCCCTACTCTTTGCGAAGAAGGACATGGGATCTTTATCCTGTGACCACACAAACGTGACCACAGCGGGGCTCGAACCAGCGATCCACGTGTCATCAAGCTCTCAGTAGGCCAGAACGAGCGCTCTAACCCACTGAGCTATCGAGGCGGCCCCTGTCCTTCTTGAAAGCACATATTGGTGTTTTAGTCTACTCTTGTGCACTAGACGGCTAAATGGAGCGCAAGGAACTTCCCAATAACATCGACTGGCACCATGACACATGTCCTAGATGCGAGTGTCATGGCGTGAACCCACGACCAGTTGCCAACTGAGCTTTGGCAGCTGCCTTGTCCTGCTAATTATGGAGATAATAAGGGCTTTGCTACCGCGGCGACATGCATATCTCCGTGCCCGTGTCCATCACCACGTCGGAGTTAATGTAACCTCATAGATTTAAATCGCTCCATGTCACCCGAGCAACATTTGAATCTATTGCGCAAACTTGAGACCGGAAGTCTCCATGATCCCGCTCCGTCTCTCTCGCCAGATGGCGCATAAATATAAATATACGCGACCTTGTTGGGTTACGAGATGACGAGAGGACGCTGGGGGTAAGAACCCTTAAGCAGGGTAACCAACCGACCTCCCATAATAACCCCGACCCACCCCAACACTAATACACTTCAACTCCAACTGGAGGGACAACAGGACAATGCCTGGAGCCATTAACTCTGGTCACACATGGTGTCACACATCAGTTGCTACTGCCGAGGTTGATATGTAACGTCTGGAGAGAAGCTTACCGGCCTGGATCCCCCCTAAAGCCACAGTCCCGGCCTCCCAAACGGCCAACATCTCCCACATGTCTTCATACATCAGTCGCTAGGGGTCTCTCTGCCGGGCTACAGCGCTCTGCCGGGCTACAGCGACCTTTTTCTTTCTCCCAACGCTGCTAAAGCTTCGAAGCGAGTGGTAATGCCAGACAAGGACCGGTGTGATGGCCTGGGATATTTGGTGATAAATGAGGTACCTTACTGGATGCTCAAGTTGACCCGTTTGTGATCAATTAGGTACCTTAATGGGTAGTAAAGTAGACCCTTTGTGATAAACTAGGTACTTTACTAGGTGGTAAACCACCCAATCGGTTGGATTAATTGTTACATGACGACGTAGTACAACTCATTTGATCATACATATAAATATCTACTTATTAACTAATGATAATAAACTGCTGATGTTTTTATTAATATAAAGTGGCAGTTTAGTTAGATAGTAGACTATTCATTTGGTTACATGCATAAACTGGTACTTTACTAGATAATAATATATTAAGCCACTGTTTTGGTTACAAGGATATAGTATGTAGTAAACTACTCATTTGGTTATGCAAACTAACATCTTACTTGGTGTACTGGGCGCTTGTTGGTATACACAATTACTTTACTAGCTGTGTAACTAGGTAGTTGGGGATAAAAAAACTGGTACATCACTAGATAATATACTTTGCTACTTTATGATATACACTGGCACTTAAGCAATTGGCAATATACAATTGATGTGGTGAGATTTATCATGAATAAACCATCACCATCGGGTGTGATATGGATAGTATGAGTCATATAACCGTATATATATACATATAATGCCGTATCCATGGTGACAAACCACGCCCATGAACAATCGTCATCAGGTATTGCCGTATCCATGGTGACAAGCCACGCCCTTATGCCAGTGCCAGACGGCGTGCACATGTATACAAAGATAGGGATATGACGTCACGTGGCGTGGCCCAATCACAAACTAAAAGGTCAGCGTTCCGCGATTTCTCATCACACGAGAGCGCTGGACGAGAATACGACAATGAGGCCCCTCGATAATGAACTGACCCACAACAACCCGGCGCGCTAGGTTCCATGTCCCTCTAACCTCGTCTTCCCTCCCTCCCTCCCTCCCTCCCAACACCGCTTTCGTCCTTTCTTCCCTGAATTTGCTTTGAATACGACACCAGGTGATTAATGACAACGACTTCCGAAGACGTCAATATGGACGTCATACAAATACAGCCTCCTCCCCCCCCCCCCCCCCGCCAAACCCCCTCCACCTCCTGCGAATCCCCTAGCTCAGACTTTGCAACACTGGCCGATTGCAACTGTGGGATATGTAGCGCCCAGCCCCCGACCCCCCCCCCCCTTCAACCCCCATCTCCATCCCAGAGCTTTCAACACTGGGCGATTACGCTTATGGGAGAGGTAATCCATTAGCCAGACTTACGAGGCAGACGGCCTCCCAAGGTTTTATAAGCTGGAGATTAGTTCGTCATAGCACAGCTGTTATTGGGTGCAAATGTAATTAGATTTCATCAATGGGTGCATGTATTTGGGATTATGCCACACTAGGTGAGGTCAATATGACACAGGCGTGTGAGGAGGTGGGGCAAGGGATGGGGCAAGGGATGGGGCGTGTGAGGAGGTGGGGCAAGGGATGGGGCGTCATTCCTTTTTGACAGAAGCCATGTATTTGTCCACTATTCCATCGCCATGGTCCACCATTATTTACATACGTTTATTGGGATGAGACGAGGTGGCAACGGGTCTACTGACTCAACGATGAATCTGTCAGCGTTTGCAAGGATTGTAAGATATTTCCATTACAATGGGACAACAGGGAATGAATGCTACGTAATCGGCCAGTAGCTGTCCAGGACGTCGGGCGAACAAGGTGGGCGCGGAAATACGTAAGTTGCAGGACGCCTTAAGGTAAGCAACCCATAATAAGCCTCGGCGATGTGCAGACCTCGGTTAACATCGGCAAACATCGGCGGGCTGTAGCTCTGAGATTTTACGCAGTCTTAATGTAACAAAGCACGAATAAAACACAGCGAAAGAAGTGGTGGTAATAAGCTTCAGCGATTTAGAGAAAACCTCGGTAAACGTCGACAAACATCAGCTGGTGTCAGTGAAAGGGGAATCTCTAACTAGTTACGTCATTCACAGGGAATCCTCAATTCGTGACGTCATTCACAGGGTATTTCCCCGAGAATGGCTCTTAGTGATAAATTCGAAAAAATCAAGAAAAAAACATCGAGAAGACATGTAAATACTTTCGTAAATACATTCGTGTAGATCATAATTATATCGGAGACCATTATATATAACCAGATTGGTTAAAATGTGAACACAAGGCGTAAATTACTGATAATTGGTGTGAAATAAGCTGGTCCAAAATATATTTGTGAAATAATATTTTCAAGCTTCAGGACCTGTTTCTCTGGAAATTTGCACGGCTACCTATTTTTCTTTATTTCTATTACAAGAACTGTGTTTTTAGAAGTTTTGAAAAGTGGTTTGGTGTCAAGATTTTCATTTTCGCTGAAACTATAACCAATTTTGTGAAGGTGGTCATTTCAAATTTTGACAAAAACTGTCCTGATTTTGCATAATTGCACTTTATTATTACCATTCTGTTATTTGCTGTGGCTATTATTTACATTTTTGAAAGAGCTATTACTAATGATCATGACTTAATATTGAGATAAAATTATATATTCGTGGTAGGTGTCAATTTTGGGTCATTATGTGAAATGGGGGCATACTTTGAAAATGGAGAATATTTTTTTAACGGGACGGTAAAGTATCCAAAGAAATCACGGCGTAGGTTGGTCAAAGGGGGGTTGAGCGGGGGGATTGAGGGGTGGGGCGGCGGAGGGGTTTAGGAGGTCGGGGTGGTAGGGTGGAAGCAGGGCGGTATATCGCTGGCGCCTGGTGCGCCTAGGGCGCCATCTGGCGAAGAATCCCTTGAGAAATCCGGCGACAGAACCGTCGTGTGTCTGTCGCTCTGTAGCCGGTACCGGCGGGAGGGGTTTGGATGGATGATGATGGGTGCAGATGATGAGTGTTTTCATGAACGGACCAGATGTAAATGCCAACGGCTTATACCGCCATCCTTCAGGAAAATAACGAGTCAGATCATCGTACAGTAACGGTATGTTACACTCCCCTTTCTGTGGATGGCCCAACTGTGGTGTCGACTTGTTGTCCAAATGGGACAAAGGGATCGGTGACGCAGAGCAAACACAAAATGGAAAGCGGTTGTCCGCAGAGTATCGCGTTTAGCAACGGAGAGTGCTCCTGTCAAGGAGAGAAATATGTCGCCTTCACGACAAGCTATTATTAATTCAAACAACGAACGCTGGATCGTGAACGACTTTTTTGTTTGCCCCTAAGCAATGGTTTTTTCGAGGATTGACGATTTTTTTAATCTAAAGCTATCATGTTGATAATTCGCCAAAAGATGTCGTGTATGTAGTTATTTTTTTAGCGAACGGGGTTTGACTGAATCGCAATTCATTATTTACCAAAACAAGAGCGGAACCATAGCGGAAACCACGTGGTGTGGTCACATGACTCTTATCACATTTCTTAATGATATATGCATTATTGTGAAACTAACTTGTCCGAATCTCAATCAAGAGTCTTTGATAAACCGTACACCATAAAATTGGCATCATCATGGAAAAAATACATAAATAAATGAGTAATAGAACAAAAATATAGACACAAATACATTAATTGTTATTACTAAATAACATCACTTCATGCATGTTGTGTTCAGAAACTAATGGAATATGGCACCATAGGTGGTATTCCCCACACATGACCGATCTTATCTTGTCACAGTTCTCCCGATTCCCCAGTTGAATTGATCAACGCCACGCCATGGCCTCCGCTGCCCCCACCCCCCACCCCCATTCCCCCGCCCGCCCCCTCACCGCTCACCCACGTCGCAGCGGTCGCCAAGATCGTCCGGTGACCTCCCACGTCGTCTAAATCCATGTTAATGTCTGCCCCTCGGAGTCTGGTTTCCTCAGCCACCACATCTATTTTTGTCCGGTTTGAGATTTGCGACAGCGGAAGGAGTCACTGGCTGCTCGAGTGTCGGGGGAATGAGATCGGAGAAAGAAAAACAAAAAAACATTACACAATGAGGCGATAATCGGGGAATCCGTGGATTGGGCCGGACGGGATCGCCCCCCGACAACGGTCCTTATACCGCGCCCCTGGTGAAGGAATGGTTACGCCGGCCACCATCTGACCCAGCCATCCAGGGAGCCAGTCAGTCAGCGTGCGAGGAAGGCCTCTCAGACTTTTGTTTCTTCCAGGGCTTGGCTATATATATATATATATATATATACATATATATATAAAGAGAAATGTAAATGTCTGTGTCTATTGCTGCTATAGCTTGGGGTAATTCCCACGAGGGCTGTCTCGCTGTCTCGGTGGTTTCTCGTAAGCGGCTGGGGGGTGCGTGGGGGTGGGGGAGGGGGGGGGGGTGGAGGAGCAAGGCAGCCAGGGTGAGATCCGATCAGACCAAGACGACGAGACGGCATTCAATCTGCACCCCCCGCCCTCTTCGTCTGCCCTTACTACGACCGAAATTAACCGTCTTAAGAAAAAAAATCACCGCTCCCAAGGACGCCCCCACCCCCACAGGGCCACTCTCTTCAGCGCCCCATAACCAGCCGTCTACAAAGTTGAGGCAAAAAATATTACGATATCTACCTCAAGCTAAGAATTCATCGCGCTAATATAACTAGGAAACTGTTTTATCATGTTACGAAACTCCGTTCAATAAAGGAGGTTTGAATGAAAGACATATTTCTACAACCTGCAACAATTTGTTTAACAGCTCTTTCACATTTTTATTTTATACTCACTAGATGGAACCACTGTTTACTCTCGTGTAGACCCAGGGCAACATACGCATTTCCGTAGCTTGAGGTGGTATCACCGAGTGTATCGACCCTCTCAACTTGAGATGGTATGGCCAAGTATATCTTACCATCTTAAGGGCAAGTCAGGTTTGATTATTCGTCTTCACACTGTCCGCTTCATCAATGGTTCGACACTAATTTCTGATAGGCTGCATGTTAAAGTTGTTATTACAACATCAGCATCATGTGTCATATAAACAACCGATCAAGAAGAAAGAAATAGGCACATTTCCTGGAAGCTCCTACGATTTCTCTCATATCGCTATATGGTCACACCTAACACAGACACTCAGCCAGCCACGGCGCCCACCACATCAATTAGTGTCAATCATCATTCACCCTAACCTCAACCAACCCTCACACGCACCCGCAGCCCACCCAGGCTCACGTCTACCATCGAGGAGCGAGCACCCAGCCCCACAGCCGCCCACCGCCACCCAGACTCCATCCAACCCCACGGTTCTTACCCTGCCCGACCACCCACCGCCACCCACACTCCATCCAACCCCACGGTTCTTACCCTGCCCGACCACCCACCGCCACCCACACTCCAACCAACCCCACGGTTCTTACCCTGCCCGACCACCCACCGCCACCCACACTCCATCCAACCCCACGGTTCTTACCCTGCCCAACCACCCACCGCCACCCACACTCCATCCAACCCCACGGTTCTTACCCTGCCCGACCACCCACCGCCACCCACACTCCATCCAACCCCACGGTTCTTACCCTGCCCGACCACCCACCGCCACCCACACTCCATCCAACCCCACGGTTCTTACCCTGCCAAACCGCCCACCGCCACCCACATCTCATCCAACACCACGGTTCATACCCTGCCCGACCACCCACCGCCACCCACACTCCATCCAACCCCACGGTTCTTACCCTGCCCGACCACCCACCGCCACCCACACTCCATCCCACCCCACGGTTCATACCCTGCCAAACCGCCCACCGCCACCCACATCTCATCCAACCCCACGGTTTATACCCTGCCCAACCGCCCACCGCCACCCACACTCCATCCAACCCCACGGTTCATACCCTGCCCGACCGCCCACCGCCACCCACACTCCATCCAAACCCACGGTTCATACCCTGCCCGACCGCCCACCGCCATCCACACTCAATCTGTTACGGACAGAATCAACTGCAACGTATCATTACGTCATATCATATCATAACGTAGCTAATTATGTTTATCTCCAGTTAAGTCCCTCATTATTCCATAGATGTCACCACTATTTGTTCCGGAGGCTCATGGGTGTTCTCGTAAAACTTTTTGGTTTTTTTGTACTGGTCTCGTTCTCTCGTTTCCGGTTGAGTTGGTTTTTTACAAGTCATTGACAAGACAACACAGTCACAGTAATCTGACAAGCATTTGACATTTTCTACCACTTTAACACCCCAGCGTAGTGAGTATTAAACTTTGTTTATAGGCATTTAATGAGGGTTTTCTTGCATAGTTGTTTGGTATCGCTATGGTAAAATGACAGCCTGTCATTTTTATAATTTAGATATTTCTGATACTTATTTGTGTAATTTGGCTGTTTTTTCTGTAGCCATTTTTTGTTGTTGTGGTTGACTATTTTGTGTGTATGTGACAGCCCGTTTTGGATAATTAAGTATTAATTAAGTAAATTTTGTGACATGCTACAATGTAATATTATTTGATAGTTTATGACAACTTAAATATTTTAAAATTTATTTCTAAAATTTAGTAATTTCTTTGACAGATAGAACCACTTCACTTCATTGGCATTTGCTTCACTTCTCTTCACCCCACTTCGACCCTTCCGTCTCCAACTACAACCCACCTCAACCTACTTCAACCCACTTCAACCTACTTCAACCTACTTCAGCCCACTTCAGCTCTTCATTCTTCGCTTCGTCTCACTTGTCGTCGCTTCGCCTCATCTGTCTTCGCATGAACTTGTACTGGATATTTGATAATTATTTTTTTTTGTAATAAACTATAAACCTTAGGCATAAGTGCGTGATTATTTTCGCTGGACTATACGACATCCTGTAGCAAAGGCTACATTAGTTCTATTACGAACTGATTGTTATGACATTGTTTCAAAATGGCTGATGCTGACAGTCTGATAGCTGATATCAGTGGTAAAATTAGGAAACTTGAAGAACTTAGCTTATCAGTGCAAAAGGAAATCACTGACAAATTATCCCGTCTGAAATCTCGTCGGAGCCGCCGTAAAGGCACTGTAACAAGGATTGGCAATGACCTGAAGAAATTAATGACTAATCCGAGAAATGTAGCTGTTGTTGCGAGGAAATCTGTGGAACTAGAGGATGCTCTGAAGGCATTCCTTCATTCTCATGAACAGTTTCATGCACTACTCTCTAAGGATGAAGAGCTTAAAGATTCAACAGCCTACCTAAATCAAGTAATGTATGATGTTACTCAAGTACAAGAATCTTGTGAGATTTGGATGGAAGATATCAAGCAAGAAATCCTACAAACTCGTGATGATGACATTCAAGCCACTGACTCTGTCAGTCAAGCCAGCTCTAAGACATCAAGGGCTAGTTCCAAGTCTTCAAAATCCAGCTCTGCTTCGTCAAGAGTCAGCTCGCTCTCCAGTGCTAGGATTAAAGCAGCCGCAGAGAGAGCTGCCTTACAAGCTGAAGTTAGCACTTTAGTGGATTGCCAGGCATTAGAAGAGCAGGAGCTTTTACTGAAGCAACGTCGTAAGGCTGTTGAGCTGAGAGTTAAGATTGTCAAGGCTGAAGCTATGGAGAAAACTTTTGCGGAAGCTGAAGGAGTCACTGTCAGTCGTTCTGATGTTAGGTTTGCCACCCACTCGCCTGAGTTTCATTCTACTCCATTAGCAGCTAATGCCCAACCTGTTGCAACATGTCAGGAATCACACCCTCCTCTTGTTCCTGATGGGCAGGATGACATGTCCACACCTTCATTGGCCAGCAGGCCAGTCAGACCACCAACCATACCTCTTGCGGAAAATGACACCAGAATTGGACAAACTCATGTGGGTGACATTCTAGTTCAGATGTTAAATAACAGTCAACAACAGCAGCAATCCCTTGTCAAAGCTATTCAGTTACCACGTGCTGAACTCATGACATTTGATGGTGACCCTATCAGATATTGGACTTTTATTAGAAGTTTTGAAAACAACGTGGACAAGGAATCCATAGATGATGGGGCTAAGCTTGCTAGACTTTTGCAGTATTGTTCTGGGCCAGCCAAGAAACTGCTTCAATGTTGTACAGTGAAAGATCCCACAGACGGATACATTCTGGCAAGAAAGCTGATGAAGGAGCGTTTCGGCAATGAATATCACATTACCGAGGCATGGATAAACAGGATTCTCTGTCGTCCTGATGTTCATGACAACAAGGCCTTGCTGGAACTGTCAGATGATCTGAGAAGCTGCAGGGAGACACTACATACCATGGGCAAACTGAGCGAATTGAACAGCCGCCAAAGTTTGTGCCAGATTGTCGGCAAACTGCCTCTGGATCTACGCAGAGGGTGGCTAAAGAAAACTTACTGGATAAGGACAACGGAAGACAGATCTCCAAACATAGACGACATAGTTAAGTATGTGACTATGTCAGCTGAGCAAGCCAACGACCCAGTGTTTGGCAAGTTGGTGACCAATGAACGTAAGGACAGCAAAGTCAAGGACAAGAAAAAGGACAAACAAGGCGTAAACTACAACACTCAGGTGGATCAGCCAGCTTCTCCAGTCACTAGCCAATTGCAAAACGGAAGCAGGGTAACTAGCACTCCTGTGACACCTAAGTTTGCAGAGCCGTGTCTCTGCTGTGATCAAAGACACTCGTTGTTTGGCTGTGACAAGTTTAAAGCATTGCGACCCAATGAGAGGCTGGACTTTGCGCAGAGACGACGTCTGTGTGTCAATTGCTTGCTACCAGGCCATGGAGCCAAGGATTGTCAACGTAACACAGTGTGTACTGTACCTGGATGTGGTTTGAAGCACACAAAATTCTTGCATCTACCGCGTCCTGGAGATCCACGCCACGTCACAAATGCTGCGACACCTCATCCTATCAGACCGTCACCTGCGTCGAGTACCCCTGACAAAGCGACATGTAGTCTCGCTGGGGCCGGCCTTAGCAAAGTGGCACTCCCCATCGTCCCGGTGAAAGTGAGAAGAGCGGGTGCTGCTTCTACATTTGTGAAAACATATGCACTGCTGGACACCGGATCAACACAGACGTTCTGCTCGGAGCAGCTGAGTAAATTACTTGGAGCACCTGGAAAGCAATACGCCATGAAACTGACAACACTTGACAAACGTGAAGTTCTGACTGACACCTCTGTAGTTAGTCTTGAAGTCACAGACCTAGAAGATGAATGTCTTCTTGTGATGCCACATGTATTCACCAGGCCCAAACTTAACATCAGTACCGACAGTAGAGTGTCACCGGAAGAACTTCAGCACTGGCCTCACTTACAAGGTATTCAGTTGCCAGATATTGACACCAATGAAGTACATCTGCTCATTGGACAAGATGTACCGTTTGCTTTGGCACCTAGAGATGTTCGTGTCGGAGATGCAGGTACACCATATGCGACAAGAACTGTACTAGGATGGACAATTAATGGACCCGTCGACACAAGTACTTCCGACAACGTGACGTCCTGCTTCATCGATACTGATGCTCAACTGCAGCGCCAAGTTGAGAAGTTCTGGAAAGTAGATGATGTTGGTGGAGAGGATATAGGAATGTCTGTGAGTGACAGGAAAGTGATCTCTGTGTGGGAGGAGTCCTTGTTTAGGGACAAGGATCATTACAGCATGGACATACCCTTCAAGCACAGACCACCAACACTTCCGGACAACAGAGCAATGGCCGAGCATCGTCTACGTCTCCTGGGAAGGAGGCTTTCGAAAGATGATGCGCTGAGGGACAAATATGTTGCAGGCATCAACGAACTCAAAAACAAGGGGTACGCCGAGGTAGTGCCATATGAGCAACTTGACCGTTCTGATGGCTGCGTCTGGTATTTACCTCATCACCCAGTCTTGCACCCCAGGAAACCAGACAAGGTACGATTAGTGTTTGATTGCGCCGCTAAGTATTGTGGTACTTCACTCAATGACATCGTACACCAGGGACCAGATCTCGCAAACAAGCTCGTCGGCGTTCTGCTGCGTTTCAGAGAAGAACCCATAGCTTTCATGGCTGATATCGAAGGCATGTTTCACCAAGTGTTAGTGAACACGCCAGACCGAGATGTTCTTCGCTTTCTGTGGTGGACAGATGACGACCCGTCAAGACCAGCAACGGTTTATAGGATGACTGCGCATCTGTTCGGCGGGTTTTGGAGCCCCAGCTGCGCCAACTACGCGCTGAAGCGTACGGCATCTGACTATGCCTCAGACTACAGTGCTGACACTGTAGCCACTGTCGACAAAAGTTTCTACGTGGATGATTGCCTGAAGTCCGTTCCGGATGTGCTGCATGGCGTGCACCTCGTGCAACAGTTGCGTGAGTTACTGGCTAAGGGTGGATTCCACCTGAGTAAGTGGGTCAGCAACTCGCGTGAAGTACTTCGCACTGTACCAGAGTCTGAGCGGGCGAAAGAAGTCAAGTCACTCGATCTGGATCGGGAGCTTTTGCCTGCGGAGAGAGCTCTGGGAGTGTTGTGGCGTGTAGAAGATGACACATTGGGTTTTGACGTCCATGTCAAAGAGACGCCTCTTACCCGACGTGGTCTATTGAGTATCGTGAGCTCCGTCTACGACCCCTTGGGTTACGCATGCCCATTTGTCTTGACGGCGAAAATGCTGTTTCAGCGTCTGTGCAGAGCGAAAGTGGGATGGGATGATCCCATGCCAGACGACTTAGCTGAGCAATGGGGCCGGTGGTTAGCAGATCTGCCACTGCTACGCGACTTGACCATACCACGCTGCGTCAAACCACCTGGCTTCGGAACCATAACTTCGGTCCAGTTACATCACTTCTCGGACGCTTCGGAGAAGGGATATGGAGCTATTACTTACCTGCGACTCGTTGATAACAAGGGAGAGATACATTGTTCTCAACTGATGGCCAAAGCAAAACTGGCACCAATGAAGACAACCACGATTCCACGCCTAGAACTGATGGCCGCCATCGTGTCAGTCAAGCTGGATGAGTTGATGCGAGAACATTTGCAGTACCCACATTTGCAGACCATGTACTGGTGTGATAGCATGATTGTTCTCCAGTACCTTCGAAATGAAGACAAACGCTTCCACACCTTTGTGGCCAATCGCATCTCTCGAATATTGGACCACTCAACCCCTGCGCAATGGAGGTACGTGGAATCTGGATTGAATCCTGCAGATGACGTCTCACGAGGCCTTGCAGCGCAAGAACTGATCAACAGTGACAGATGGCTACGTGGACCGGGTTTCCTGTGGCAGGATGAATCTACCTGGCCCGCCCAACCTGACTTCGGAAATCGCACACTCTCTTGTGATGCTGAGGTCAAAGGAGAGCTACAAGTGTATGGCATACAAACTGACACAAAACCAGACGTCATTGAGGAAATCTTCAAGAGGCATTCTGACTGGTATGAGCTCAAGAAGTCTATCGCCTGGATTCTGCGTGGTAAAGCGCTTCTTCGATGCAAAGCCACAGGAGGTGATAGAGACCTTGTTTCGAGTGGATCACTCAAGGTTTCGGAGCTGAAATCAGCGGAACGGGAGATTATAAAGTACGTTCAAAAGACAAGTATTGATGACGCACAGCTCAAGGCTAGCTGTTTTCGTCGATTGACACCGATTACCTCCGTCGAAGGACTACTGTGTGTTGGCGGGCGGCTGGAGAACGCTACTCTCGCTGACGAGGTGAGACATTCTTGGATCTTGCCATATCGCCATCCGATAGTCGACCTGATTATAAGGCACTATCATGACATCACCGGACATCGTGGAGTTGAACACGTCCTCGCTGAGCTTCGGCAGCGATTTTGGATCGTCAAAGGTCGATCTGCTGTAAAACGTGTCATCTATAAGTGTATTCCATGTCGCAAGAGGAAAGCCCCTCCAGAATCACAGTGTATGGCCGACCTACCCGAGGACCGGGTGACACCTGGCTTACCACCGTTCTCCATGGTGGGGGTGGATTTCTTCGGACCGTTCATGGTCAAGCGGGCCAGAAGTCAGCTGAAGAGATACGGATGCCTCTTCACCTGCCTCGCAACGCGAGCGATCCATCTCGAAGTCTGTCATACCATGGAGACAGACTCGTTCATCAACGCGCTCCAGCGTTTCATCAGTCGTCGTGGCCAACCTACAGAAATACGCTCTGACAATGGCACCAACCTCGTTGGTGGGCAGCGCGAGTTGCGTAAAGCCATAAAGGAATGGAACCAGACAGCGATTGACAGCTATCTACGGCAGCGGGAAGTCCAATGGATATTCAATCCGCCAGGAGCGTCGCACATGGGTGGTGTCTGGGAACGCCAGATACGAACGGTGCGCTCCGTTCTCAGCAGCTTGCTGAACCACCAGGTGCTGGACGACGAAGGGCTGGTCACCCTGTTGTGTGTCGTTGAAGGCATCGTCAATAGCCGTCCAATCACGAAGTTGTCGGACGACTCACGTGATTTGTCACCACTCACACCAAATCATCTGCTACTCCTACGCTCGGGTCCTACATTACCGCCTGGGAACTTCGTCAAACAAGACCTCTACCGTAGAAGATGGCGCCAGATACAGCATTTGGCTGACATCTTCTGGCAACGTTGGCTGAAAGAATATCTGCCTTCACTGCAAGAACGCCAGAAGTGGCTAAAGCCACAACGTAACTTGCGTTGTGGCGACCTCGTTCTCGTCAAGTATGAGAACACACCGCGGTACCAGTGGCCGCTTGGGCTAATCGTCGCTGTCTACCCTGGCAGAGACGGACATGTGAGGTCGGTCCAAGTGAAGACTCACACGGGACTCTACGACAGGCCTACCGACAAGATTTGCCTCCTGGAAGCGACAACTGCAACAACAACCTCGTTGAATTGACTTTCCTTGCTATTGCTGAAAGACATTTGTATGAATCTGTTCAAGTCGTTATTGGAAATGTATAATTCTGTCCTATATGTATTGTTGTAATGCCATTTTGGAGATGTGCCTTAGGGGCCGGGATGTTACGGACAGAATCAACTGCAACGTATCATTACGTCATATCATATCATAACGTAGCTAATTATGTTTATCTCCAGTTAAGTCCCTCATTATTCCATAGATGTCACCACTATTTGTTCCGGAGGCTCATGGGTGTTCTCGTAAAACTTTTTGGTTTTTTTGTACTGGTCTCGTTCTCTCGTTTCCGGTTGAGTTGGTTTTTTACAAGTCATTGACAAGACAACACAGTCACAGTAATCTGACAAGCATTTGACATTTTCTACCACTTTAACACCCCAGCGTAGTGAGTATTAAACTTTGTTTATAGGCATTTAATGAGGGTTTTCTTGCATAGTTGTTTGGTATCGCTATGGTAAAATGACAGCCTGTCATTTTTATAATTTAGATATTTCTGATACTTATTTGTGTAATTTGGCTGTTTTTTCTGTAGCCATTTTTTGTTGTTGTGGTTGACTATTTTGTGTGTATGTGACAGCCCGTTTTGGATAATTAAGTATTAATTAAGTAAATTTTGTGACATGCTACAATGTAATATTATTTGATAGTTTATGACAACTTAAATATTTTAAAATTTATTTCTAAAATTTAGTAATTTCTTTGACAGATAGAACCACTTCACTTCATTGGCATTTGCTTCACTTCTCTTCACCCCACTTCGACCCTTCAGTCTCCAACTACAACCCACCTCAACCTACTTCAACCCACTTCAACCTACTTCAACCTACTTCAGCCCACTTCAGCTCTTCATTCTTCGCTTCGTCTCACTTGTCGTCGCTTCGCCTCATCTGTCTTCGCATGAACTTGTACTGGATATTTGATAATTATTTTTTTTTGTAATAAACTATAAACCTTAGGCATAAGTGCGTGATTATTTTCGCTGGACTATACGACATCCTGTAGCAAAGGCTACACAATCCAACCCCACAGTTCATACCCTGCCCGACCATCAGCCGCCACCCACACTCCATCCAACCCCACGGTTCATACCCTGCCCGACCGCCCACCGCCGCCCACACTCCATCCAACCCCACAGTTCATACCCTGCCCGACCACCAGCCGCCACCCACACTCCATCCAACCCCACGGTTCATACCCTGCCCGACCGCCCACCGCCGCCCACACTCCATCCAACCCCCCGGTTCATACCCTGCCCGACCACCCACCGCCACCCATACTCCATCCAACCCCACAGTTCATACCCTGCCCCACCGCCCACCGCCACCCACACCTCATCCAACCCCACGGTTCATACCCTGCCCCACCGCCCACCGCCACCCACACTCCATCCCACCCCACGGTTCATACCCTGCCCGACCACCCACCGCCACCCACACTCCATCCAACCCCACGGTGCATACCCTGCCCGACCACCCACCGCCACCAAACTCCATCCAACCCCACGGTTCATACCCTGCCCGACCACCCACCGCCACCCACACCTCATCGAGTCCCACAGCCCTCACCCTGCCCGACCACCCACTCCCACGCTCCCCTCCTGCCCAACCACCCCCCGTCACTCACACCTCATCCAACCCCACGGTTCATACCCTGCCCCACCGCCCACCGCCACCCACACTCCATCCAAGCCCACGGTTCATACCCTGCCCGACCACCCACCGCCACCCACTCTCCATCCAACCCCACGGTTCATACCCTGCCCAACCGCCCACCGCCACCCACACTCCATCCAACCCCAGTCCATACCCTGCCCGACCACCCACCGCCACCCACACTCCATCCAACCCCACGGTTCATACCCTGCCCATTCCCATCCCATTTCACCCAACCCCATCTAGCCCCACAGACCCCACCCCTGCTCGACCGCTACCCAACCCCAGCCGCATTCCACTACGCTCTTCAACTTGTCTTTCGCCCCTATACCGGCGGTATCCATTCCATGCTTTGTCGGGGTGACAAATTAACATTTTTATTGCCTTCCACCAGCATAGCAATTTAATCAGGAAGGGGCTAAAAACACACCACCGAACTCATATGGCATATATATATATATATATGGACCTTGTAGACAGGAGTGGCAATATTGCGTTATTCACATAGCCGAACCCAAAGTGACAAGTGAACAAGCGAACATTCTTCCGGTAAAACAGACTTATATGTAGGGACTGGTAATTTTTATGTCCCAGTCCTAGTGTGTTGGGTGCAACACCATCGAGAATAAATATCCTAGCGAGTTGAGTGACATACAATCCAGAATATGTAAAGACGTTTGAAAAAAACCCGTCCTACTGAAAAACTTCCCAGAAATGTGCTTTGTGATAAACATCATCCAGAAACATTTCATGATGAGTTCAGTGAAATATCACCCACAAACATATGCTAACGTGTTTAGTGAACAGCACCCAGAAACATGCCCTAAGTTTTTTAGTGAACATCATCCAGAAAGATGTCCTGATGTGTTTATTGAACATCATCTACAGACATGTCCTAAGGTGTTTAGTGAACATCATCCAGAGACATGTCCTGATGTGTTCAGTGAACACCATCCAGAAACATGTCCTAAGGTGTTTAGTGAACATCATCCACAGACATGTCCTGATGTGTTCAGTGAAATACCATCCAGAAACATGTCCTAAAGTGCTTAGTGAACACCATCCAGACATGTTCTGATGTGTTCAGTGAAATACCATCCAGAAACATGTCCTAATGAGTACAAACAAATACCATCCAGAAACATGTCCTAAATGTGTTTAGTAAACACAATCCAGAAACATGTCTTAAGGAGTTCAATAAAAAAAATCCAGAAACATGTCCTAAATGTGTTTAGTAAACACCATCCAGAAACATGTCCTGAGGAGTTCAATGAAATACCATATAGAAACATGTTATAAAGCATTCAGTGAACACCACCCACCTACAAGTGCTAATGTCAAAGAGACCGAATTCAATCGTTCCTGCAATGATTGAATGCGGGTTACCTCTTTGTGTTAGCTGGGAAAGCTTCCACGGAAAGTCGGAAAGCTTTAATAGTCCTGAAATGAAGCGACCAACCCTTTTTTTGTCTCCGAGACATCAGGTAATAAAATAAAGTGCTTTAATTTCCTGCAGGCCGTGGCGACCGGGTCGAGCGGCCCACCACTCATTGCCTCGTTACGGAGTAGAGTGTCGTCTGCTACAAGGCGGGCCGCCCAATCAACGCGGAATAGAGTGTCGTCTGCTACAAGGCGGGCCGCCCAATCAACGCGGGAATGGTGCGCGCGCTTGCAGGTCAGGAAGCAACACCGCAGCAGGCAGAGATCGGCGAAATAGACGGACAGGCAGAGATCTCCTCAATAGACGGACAGGTTGGGTAGGCAGATATAGACGTACGGCAGCGCCCCCTGGTGAAAAAGCGCCCTGACCTCAGTCATCTTTCAAGTTGACAGGTGGGCGTTTTTTTTCGTGAGGGGTATATATCACTTGCACCCACCCCCCCCCTCCTCCCGCCGCTGCCGAGCACCCCCCCCCCATCCCCCACTTCCTTCTCCCATTCCCTCCCCACTAATAACGTAGCCCCTCCCCAACCCACGGATTACCCTGCCCGCTGGGGCTTTCCGGCACACGTGCTTAATGGACGAGGTGGGCAGTATTGGTTGTTGCTAACAGTGGCGGCTAAAGTTAGTAATAAGCGGTGAGGGAATGGGGGATGAGGGGTCAGCCTAGGTCAAGGGGGGAGGGGATGGTTGGCGTCCAAAGACGGAAGATTGCTGAACCGAGTTTCGCTGACTCAAGGATAGGTTTCGATAGTAGGAAAAAACATACAGTTACAGTTGTGTAGACGGCCAAGAACCCTTCCAATCATAATGTTTTTTTCGCGTCGATGTATTTAACAAATGTCTATACAGGTGATTTAATAGAGCACACACTTTCATCCCATTTTTCCCATTTCTCTTGTGCCTACCTGATGGGTAGTGAGCAGAGCTTATTTTTGGTACTCCACGGCATGTAGGTCGTACATCCAATGTGGCTTCATTTTAATCTGTGAATCACAACAATTTCGCGGGAAAAAATTCCACCTATAAGATATTTTACGGAAGGGATTAAAATACAAATATGATGGATTATCAAACACCCAGCGCTGCCCATCTGCTAATATAAACTTAAATGTATCTAATATACCAGATCCAGTGGTGCCAAAAATACTCATAAATATCGATTCGGAAATTAATTTATGGAAAGTTACTTTGGTCATTTGGCACACGGTAATTTTGTCCTCTCGTGTAAAGCCTAGTTTCCGCTAAGCCAAAGGTTTAAATAACTAGTGTCTTAACCCAGTCTATCCCACAGTGTATTAATAATGACCCCCTTATAGGCTCCCCGTAGCGGTCGGTCGAGTCGCGCCGTTCCGGGACGCCATAACAACCACCTTAGGGTGTGACTAACGCCACGGAGAAGGCGTCGTCCATACCACGTAGTGGTGCCACGATTGACGCTCCGATGGTACGAAAAGTACGCAAAGACGTCTCCAGAGCAAAGTAGCTGAGAGTGTGTAAAACGCTGTTTATAAATGAACACTCCCGAGAAAAACATCAAAACAATGGAGAACCACTATCGACCGTTGTAAGAGCACCCGAAAAATTTTCGACCCTTGCAACCCCGCCTCCGCCCCCCCTCCCCCATGTCTGGTCTCCAAGGGACGGTCGCGCTGCCCTGGCACCACTGTGACTAATATGGTTTACCCGGCAGTTAGTTTTACGCCCTCATGAATGAGAAATGGCAGTGACGCGAGCGAGGGTTTCACGTGGCTGAGTAAGATACGGAGCTGTATAGGAGTAATGGAATCTTAGAGTGCGCTCCAGACGAAAAGTGCGAATGTACAAATAAAATGTCTCGTCCGGTCATAATTAACGGCCGACGAAGGACGGTTGCGGATGAACGAAGGTAAACAAAGGTGCGAAATGGAAAAATGGTAAAAGTTACGCGTTCGAACGGCTGCCAAAGCACACCTTGCGCGCCATCTAATCATCGCATGAGTATTGGATGTAGTTAAATCTCTGAAGTTACTTCTATTCAAGGCAAGATTGTAGGTATGACAACATAAGGACGGATTCAGATTCTCAAAAATTGGTATGTACACTTTGAGTAGAATTAGGTGTACAAAAATACGAAGCATCCTGTATAGAAAAAAAAGTGTGTGGCGGGGGGACGGGGGGGTGGGGGTTGAGGGAGGGTCTCCGAGAGATTATGGCATTACATTGAACTTGGGCATCTTCTCTAAAATGAAAGTTGTGGCAGCTGTGTGTGTGTATGTGTGTGTGTGGACATCCGCCACTGCGCTACACATTTGTCGAATGATGATAAAAAACCAGACAACTTTACTTTTCGAAAACATCGATTGTGTTCACTCTCTAAAAACAAAGCTAGACTGTTGCTTTTGCACAAAGTGACTATAATATAAGATGCCGTTCGTTCCCGAGTGACATGATAACTCAATATCTGCCTTCGTCGGAGATTATGGTACGTTATCGCGTCGAGAACTAACGGTTTCTTTTTTAATCTACGGCAATTACACCATGTTTTGAGATTGACAAAACGGTTCCGTGGAAGAGACATCTCGTCTCGTTTCTTGTCCTGACAGAAAAAAAACATACTTTTAATTATGCCACAAACCGCTGGCCATTGCGCCACTTCAAAGGTGTGTGGCTTAGCCTGTGGCAGCGGCGGTGGAGCGCCACCCTGCGGCGAAGTCTGCTGAGAACCAAGACTCCGTCAAAGTCTCACGAGTCACAAAGCTAACACGCTCTGCGTGAGGCGGTGATCTGCATACCTGGAGTCATTTGTCCAGGAATCATTTGTCGGACAATCTGAGAATTAATTTGCTGCGGCATGTATTTTCACATTTCTGGCGCGTGAATCGGACAACTAAGGTAGAGAGGGAGAGAGAGAAAGAGAGATGGAGAGAGAGAAAGAGAGGGGGCATTGGGAGGCTAAGACGGGCTATAATGGCGGTAACCGCAACGTTACCCCCAGCAATGCTGGCGGCAGTTGCGCCGTTAACGGTAACGGGCGCGTCAAACCAACCGCTCGGAGACACGTACGGATGTGAGAGCCCAAAACGTCCGACCACCCAAAACGTCCTACATAGCTAAGAACCACCGAACAGTTACATTTGACATTTCAATCATTCACAATATGGCGATATGAAACCGTGATATACGCTCGTTTTGTATCTCTTAGATAAAAATGAACGAATAAGACTCGATGAAAACCTCGAAGGGGTGAGGGGGGGGGAGTTTAAGTGTGGGGCGGTGCATAACAAACAAAAAATAAGCGTTAGCGGTATTTTACAGCCTTAATTGGAGTCTTTGCCCTCTTTTGAACTTGTCACACCCTCCGGCCGTAGATCTATCAATTAAAACAATAACTATGCAGGGTCGGGACCACCTTGAGGACATGGACAAACTCTGGTCACGGTTCTTGTGATATATTTATTCGTGGATGCTCGGGTTGTACCTAACTGTGCATTTCGTTGTAGGTGTCAAATCCTGATCCTGGCCCGTTTTGGGCCGTCGGACGTTTTGGGCTCTCACATACGGATGTGGTGGGCACATAGAAGGGCATTATAAAGGGGTAGTGGAGCTGATGGAAGTGGATGGATGGGGGAGTGGGGTTGGGGGCATGGTGTCGAACACGTGCCTCGCCAACGATTGCTGGGTGTAAATTGCCCTCAATAGTGACGACGGGTTGCTATGGTTACTACGCGTGTCCACAGCGTGATCGTGTTGTTTGTGATGAGGATCGCGCGAGATCTCGTGTCGGCAAGGACATGACGTGTCATGAAGTGCGATGCCGTGTCATGATGTGCCATGACGTGTCGTGACGTGTCATGATGTGTCAAGCCGTGTCATGATGTGTCATGATGTGTCATGAGGTGGCATGCCGTGGCAAGCCGTGGCATGCCGTGGCATGCCGTGTCATGAAATGTCATGCCGTGTCATGACGTGTCATGACATGTCATGCAGTATCATGACGTGGCATGACGTGTCATACCGTGTCATCACGTGTCATGCCGTGTCATGACGTGTCATGCCGCCATGACAATGGGGGCGACCACTTGCCGTGGGCGAGATCCTGCCCCAGTGGCCATGATCCGCGCGTGACATGAGACGACGTGACATGAAGTTTGTGAGATCAGACTGTGTGACATCAGACGATGTGACACGAGAGGGCGTGACATGAAACGACAGGATATCTGACGACGTGACGGGAGAAGGCGAGACACATGAGACGACGGGACACATCAGACGACGTGACACATGAGACGACGAGACACATCAGACGACGGGACACATGAGACGACCTGACACATGACACGACGCGACACGAGACGACGGGACACACATCAGACGACGTGACACATGAGACGACGAGACACATGAGACGACGTGACACATGAGACGACGAGACACATCAGACGACGGGACACATCAGACGACGGGACACACATGAGACGACGGGAACTCACGTCCATTACCGCTGTTCACTACGGACCGCCATACTGACTGACTTACCCAAGAGGTCGGCCACGGCCAGGTTGACCATGAAGCAGTTGGTCATGTTGCGCATGTGTCTGTTGGGCAGGACCACGACCAGGACGAGGAGGTTGCCTAGGAAGGCCATCAGGAAGATGGGCACGTAGAGACAGATGAGCACGATGTTGTGCGGCTCGCGGTGTGTGAACAGGGTCTCGTGGAACTCCTTCAGCACGTCGTTGTACGTATCGTCGCTGAAGTGGGCCAGCTCCAGGCTGCCCAGGTCGACCCCTCCCACGGCGCCGGGCAGCGCCCCTGTCGACACCCCCCCGGACCCCCCGAGGCCGGCCGAGAGCGTCGTGTTGTACGCCATCTGTTGCAGGTATCCCCCTCCTCCTCCTCCTCCTCCTCCTACCACACCGAGGCCGAGGCTGTTGTTGCTGTGACTGTTGAAGATGGCTCGAAACGTCTCAAATATCTCGGAACTCATGGCGTTCGGGTATTTCAGTGTCATGGCCGACGGGACGTGACGTGACGTGACGTGACCTCACCAGAGACCCGCGCCGTGAAGTCACGTTAGTCCACCAGCCGCCTTCTGTTACCGGATGGAGAGACTGGAAGTAAAGGAGAGATATATTACTACAATTGATTGACAGGTTTGCTAAATGATTACCCCCGCCTTGATTGATAGTTACCGTAAATTATCCAAATGGAAACATTGGCCATAAAAGTAAATTAAATTCATTGTTGCGGACGCCGGCAATTTATATTAATATATGTGATTGGAAAAGCCGGATCACTGCGTTTGAAACGAGTACGGGGAAAAAGCTAATGAACTTTATAGGTAGAATACGTCAATCAGCCAGCGGTGTTTATTTATCACGTGTGACATCTGGCTTTTCCAAACCATCGCGTAACCTGACCTTAAACTTGGCGATACAGTGTTAAAACCTTATTATTTTACGGTCCATTTTCCATGTTAGAGCCCATGCGATGGATTATTATAGCAGTGGAGTTGATTATGGTAGACATAACACATACGTAAGCTATGTTGAAGCGATGATTCACCTTGAAATTAAAGTACGACCTACTTTATGCCGTTCATTTAAACGATTAAAGAGTTTCCCGACGTCTGGGCGTGCGCCGGTTATGAACATTTATCTGGCATAATCAATAAACAAATCAAATGTGTTACGGGGTTATATCGACCGATAAACAATATCGGTATTAAAGCATTATTAAAGTGTGACCTTGATGACGGACTGCTGAACCATGCAACTTGGCTGCCGGCATTGTGTTAGCAATGGTAATTATTAAACTAGCTGAATTACTCGCTGTATCAACTAAATTTATCACACCATTTTTGTGTGATACGTTAATAACTAAAAACGCCCAATAATATTAGGCATGATTGAGTACACAGTGACTGGTACACTGAGGTACACTTACTTGGTGTTGTGGCTTTGATCACTTAGTCCTCATCTGTTTTGATATCTTTAATTGCCGTTCTGGCGCTACTATATCCGAGCAGAACTCAAACAGGTAGTCCACAATCGTTCCATTCTCCTCCATATCTGTCTCCATTTCACTCCAACAGATAGCGCCATGTCATTTGCAAACTCAAATGTCGACGACTACATGCCAAGTGAACAGGATGCCAAGCACGCAATATGCTTAGATAGGCTACATACGTATGTACACGTGACGGTATTCTTCTGCTGACCAAACTTCTGCCTCCGAGTTTCACTCGCAATATGTTCGTTAATCAGACACGACTTAAAATAAAGTCGCTTGATAGTAGGGTAGGGTTGGAACTGTACTACTATATAGATGTATAGACTGGTGGGAACACTGGTTCGGTGAAACAGGTGTAACGTGAATTAGTGTCCGTCGCTCTCCCGCCTGGAATGAGAGAGAGAAGTAACCAGCGCGCGCGATCTGCCTCAGCCGTATGAACCGCGCTCAGTTTATAAAGACCGTGGCTGCGGGACTACGGCAGTGACTGCGGGACTGCCACCGTGGCTGCGGGACTGCCGCCGTGGCTGCGGAATTGCCGCTGTCACTGCGGCCCCACGACTGTGGCGGGAAGAGGAGTGAGGTAGGTTAGCGCCAAGCAGCGCTGGCGTTCCAACTGCCTCGGCTCGAGTTCCGCCTGTTGTCTGCTGTCCTGCCTGCCACCGGCCGCCACCGCCGCCGCTACCGGCCGCCACCGCCGCCGCTACCGGCCGCCACCGCCGCCGCTACCGGCCGCCGCTACCGCCGCCACCCCATCCCTTTTCTTTCCTGCCGTCACCTCACTTGGTCCCCCCCTCGGCATTGCTTCCCATCTCTACACGGCGTGTATCACCAGGGAGGCGTGTCATCATATAGAGCGGCTGCGAAGGGAAGTTGCGGCGGCAGCAGCAGCAGCAGCAGCAGCAGCAGCAAAGGCATGCAATTTGTGTGCCCTGAGATTTGTGTGACCGGATTACGGGTTGAGAGGTGGGGGTTAAGGGCGATCACCCTCATGTGTGTGGGGAGGGGGTGGCGGGCGGCGTCCACTGGGGGTGGTGGTGGGGGTGGAGACGGTAGACTGTAAGGTGGGGGAGATAGGGAGAGCTATACTTTCACGTAGACCACTCACCCCATCCGCCGGTACCTCACCTTTTAATCCCACTATAAAGCACATTATAGTTAATATATTCGGGGGGAGGGGTGGCATTCAAATTATATGTTATTTCCTTTTGCGGAGGGCCCGTGGTGAATATGTATATAATTATCTTTGATCGGATAATTTAGCAACCTATAGCCAGCAGAGCATCATTTCTCTCTTACGTTAAACGATATGGGTTGACATCTTTACTGCAAGTTACTAATAAAACATTTCAGTTCACCCAAACGATGTGAAATGAATGCTAATTTGGGGGGTATAGCTACAAGGACACGTGATTTGGGCGCAATTAGCATAAGCACAACTGATGTATTTTTATGTGAATTTGTTCTTCAAAAATCAGATAAGATGAGATACAAATTTAACGTCGGTATTTAGAAATCAATAATAAAGATTAGCACTGTCAAGTGAGATTAGCCGACGATAATAAAAGGTCATGCAAATATGGTGATATGGCTTGTGTTTATATGTTAAAACGTAAACAGGGACTTTATTTATTGTCATTTTTATGGTTGCATGAACGACGTCAGGCAATGCGTGCATTAGCAAAATATAATCATTTGCAATATTAGACAAAAAGTAATGTATAGATATAATATGTAATAATATCTTAACGCTTACAACGTAAGGCAATTATGCGCTGAACGAAAATAAATAAAATAATGATTAATATAATGTATTATGTAACTTGTTAGTATTTAATTAGATAAGTAATCATATGAGTAGAAATATATCACAACTTTGATCAATAAATAATCGGCTGTCGACCCCTAAAGACCGCAGATGCGTTCAAATCCAGATCAACGAATACATTACTTGGTCGGAGGGCGACGCCTATGCATGCAACATTAATGATATCGCGTAATTATTGTTATTTAGTTCATTAACGTGTGCATAACACATGCATATTTTTTTGATGTATTAGTAAGCTGGTCGTTTACGACCGCGTGCGTGTGTGTCCAACGTCTAGAGATGATGTGGCGTCTGGACCCCAAGCACGCGATAATGCCTGGATGTCCGGCTATATATACTGGGCCGGCTAATGAATGATGGATACCTGATTGATGAGTCACAAGAGAGATCTCGGGGGGTGAAATGGCGTAATGGCGGGTCACGCGGCATCTGTACAATGATTGTTATTATTAGGTCTGTTACATGTTTGGCAGCGTCAGCTAGTCACCTGGGCTGGACTCTTTATACTCGCGAATTTAAATTTATGCAAACTGTATGGTTAAAATGTGTTTTGATGTAAATGCCCGAGTAACATTACCTGTGGCAGTCTGGCTTGGTGGGTAATCATGAAGGAAATACCTCATGAACCCGGACTTTGATTTTGTAATATTGATTTTAAGCGCATAATTATTATAGGCCTTTTTGTGTAAACATTCATGATTCGTTGCATGACTGCCATGAATCTATCTTTTCTCTTTTCAACCACTGAATATCCCAACGAAATAGTATCGCCCTTTATGACGAGTTAGCACATGCCAGCTGTTCCATGCATTTCGTTCAAGATCATAAACACTGTACAGTACATGTTTTTAAATAGGACAGTTTAAAAAATGTACTGTACAGTGTTTATGATATTGAACGTAATGCATGGAACAGCTGGCATGTGCTAACTCGTCATAAAGGGCGATACTACTTTGTTGGGATATTCAGTGGTTAAAAAAGAGAATAGATAGATTCATGGCAGTCATGCAATAAATCATGAATGTTTGCAAAATAGTCTACCATTATTAACGCTTTTGGCATAATAGGCTACTTCAATTTGAACAGCAAATGTTACTACAGATTAGCTGACAATTGTATGAGTAAGGTCAATGCACCAGAGAGATGGAGGGGGAGAGAGAGAGAGGCAGGGCAATATGCGGGTGTACAACGCACGCGGCTAGGGAGCCACACCTCGCCGCCCTGCTCCGCATACCCGGGGACTGACCAGCTGGTAACAACACGACTGGGCGCTCGCGCGGTCGTGGCGGAATACAAAGACATGGCGGGATGACAGGCGCATGACCAGCCATTAACCCGGTCGGAGAGCAGATCGATGAGTTATGCGATGGCATTGTTGGCAGTATCTATGACATGACAGCAGCGACGTATGACGTATATATAGAGAGGGAGGGAGAGAGGGAGAGAGAACGAGAGGGAGATAGAGGAGAGGAGAGAGAGGGAGGGAGGGAGGGAGAGAGAGAGAGAGAGGTCAGTGCGAGCTGTAATGAGGACAGAGGTCCGTTCAGGACAGGCAGAATGTGCATGAGTCGCTTATGTAATCTATAGTGTCATGTCCGGCTTCCCAACGCCGGCGCTGTCGTGTAGGAAAGCTTCATATAACATGTAGCTTCATGTAGCTTGATATAACACGTGTCGCAGCAAGCTTGTGGGGGCGGAAATCTTTGTTGCACAAGGCCCGTTGGGTGCACAGGATGGCTAAATTAGGCCAAAGAACCTCGGGAGACCGATTTGAATGATTTGGATGAAATATGCAGCAGCTTAAATCGACCGGGTTTCGAAACAGACCGGGTTTCGAAACAGACCGGGTTTTGAAACAGACCGGATCATGAAACAGACCGGGTCATGAAGCAGCATGAAACAGACCGGGTCATGAAACAGACCGGGTCATAAAACAGACGGGTCATGAAGCAGCATGAAATAGACCGGGTCATGAAACAGACCGGGTCTCGAAACAGACCGGTTCTTGATCGAAACAGACCGGGTCTCGATCGAAACAGACCGGGTCTCGATCGAAACAGACCGGGTCTTGAAACAGGACTTTTTGATCTGCAATATAGCTATGTGGGAAGGGAAAGATCACACGCAACGGCGGTTCTACGGCAGTCAACGGTTTTAACTTAGCATAAGCAATCTAGAAGAGTTTTACTGCCTATCCCGCCCACCTCCCACCTACTCCCTTAAAAGGTTAAAGATTTTGCAACCCTAATTATTCGCACCTGTCCCGGATCTAAGATATTTTTCTGCCCCGCAGTTATACCCCGAAGCCATTCCACCACGCAGTATATACCTTAATGTATTTATGGAAAGGATATACGTGTTTATGGATAAGGTGGGGGGAGTACAGGGTAAACGTGTCATTTACATGTATACACAAATATTGCTGCACTGTATGTGGTTAACTTAACTTTTTCACGTTGGGAGAAGAAGCAACTTCGCACCGTCACGTATGGAAGGTGGGTGATGTGTACAGCATGCTTCAGCCAACGATGCCAATCAACGCCACCTAACTACCTTACTTATCACCCATACGGGCCACCCACGCAGGCCCACCACCTACACATAATGGGATTAGTCACGCTACTATATTAAACCTCCTTTGTTTGCGACGGAGTGCACCCAACCACCACCACCACCACCACCCCTCTCCGCCCCACACCTCCGCTCCCTCTCCGCCCCAATACCACACCCTCTACACGACGCCACCCTTCTCCCACCAGCCACCCATCCACCCATCTACCCACGACCAGGGTGAGGATTTGCCCCATTGACACGTTCGCTATAGTTATACAATCCGAACGCCCTAACGGCACGTGGATCGGTCGTTCCCGCCCCGCTGTGGTCATGTCTGTGGGGTCGCAAGATATATATCCCATGTCCTCCTTCGCAAAGAATAGCGAGTTACCTCCGGGAACATGCCTTCGCTCTTCCCTTCCTTCTCCCATTCATGCGATATGATCAGAATTTCTTATATCGTCCTGAATATACAGCCAACCGATCGAAACGCATGATATTTGTAATGCACGTCAGTTTGATTTGCGCGAAAAGTGCACGCCATGCATTTCTGGTCGTAAATGTTGATGTGATCTGATTCACCTCTATATACAATATAGTGCGCTTGGCAAGAGTCTCTCAGTACAGCCTTTTACTTCCATGACTTACTTCATTATGAACGCGTTTCTTTGATTTTGCAGGAACGCGCACCTGGTTTTTGCGTGTTTTGACCGACGTACAACCCCATGCACTCCTTGTTTCCACAATAACGGAGCTTCTCTTTCGGATTGAACCACATGTTTTTGTTGTTATTAAGCTAGGCTGCCGCCACTTCAGCTTAGTTAAGCCGGGCACCAAATCTAACAGTGTGTGGGGCGAATATCCGGGTGAGAGACTATATCCGATTGAAGGTTTGGTGTCATGACACATTAATTTCCTGCCGGCGCCATTACGACCATTGTTCAGGCGGCGGGAGAGGCCACCATGTGGCAGCACAGTCAGGTAGACGGCGCCTGATGAGAACGAATTGCTCCTAGTGCCGTAGTCGCGGCGGCGGAGATTTAAGCTGGATAAAGAAATTACAACGCCGACTTCCAAGGCGATGTGCTCAGCAATCTCTCACGTGAGCAAATATTGGTGTCAAACTGGGTCTCCGAGGAGACGCGAGAATCAGACTTTTTGATCTGGTTTATTTACCCCGGTTCTTTCTTTACCAGCAATACGGCGTTATTGAAGCAAATTAAATATGTGCAGCAGTGAATAAATATAAAGTAGACCGTGTTGACAGCAGCTAATCCGGGTTGGAGAGATCCGGAACTCTATATGACATTCGGTAAATACGCCTCAACACAACAATCCCCAGCCCCCCCCCCGTCCTGTCTGTGACGACCTGGTTTAAAGTAATATGTTCTGTAATTTTTCTATCACCAATCTTTTCTCGCAGTCAAATGAGTATATTCCGTCTTGAATTTAAATCCTGAAAGCCTGTGAGCTATAAGGGGAGTGGCACATTTGTTGACCGGAGCAGACGTTGGTGGCCGGGTTTATATCCCTGCGCGCCTGTTCGCTGTTTGGTATTCTGTGTGATGTCGACCGCGACTCGCTAGGTCGTCCGCGCGCGATAAAATAGTCCGCGCAGTTTTATTGAAATTGTTGTTTTACAGACTCAACGAGATCTAAAACTTATGCATCATAATTTTGAGAAATGTTTTGCCTTGATTCTTAAATGAAAAAAAATCTAAGATGGTGCATGCAAGTAGGCTACTTTAATGCATGCAGGAAGGCAACTTCTGAACACTAGGCAGCAACCATTCGTCCCTAACGACCATATTTGAAGAGATCTAGGTATTCATTAACCGTACATAGCACCACTCAAGCCACCGCAACGCGGATCTCTTTGCCTGTTTTTCCCACAAAACGCAGAAAGTACTCACTCAGCAAAATATGGGCTGGATCATAACCAGGTCGTAACTGACGGCGCCATTTTATCATATCATTTAAAGCTGGTGGTGATAAAATAATCATTATGACAATGCTCGCCAGTCCTACAAATGTCGGCACATTCCTTGTTCTAAAAATACATTTGCTGAGCTAACATTTTGTTTTTGAATATAACCCATGTTGGGGACTCCCGACGTTCCGTTTCTAATTTGCGCGAGAGCCATTCTGAATGTTTATATAAGTTTAAAAGGTATGTAACCACAACGGTTTTACAAACACAGAACATGCATTAGCACCCCATAATGTGGTTACATACCTTTTAAACATTCAGAATGGCTCTCGGGCAAATTAGAAACGGAAGGTCGTGAGTCCCCAACATGGCTTATATTCAATAATATTTCACATAGGAAGATAAAGGACGAGCATTTTTGTACTAGTAATACAATGTACACGAAGACACTATTTAAGGATAAATGGGGCCGGAACAACCATCTATGCGAGGTAGATGAACAATTTAAAATCGTCCAACTAGCCTCAGTAACACCCTATGAACCCCCATGAAGGGGAAACACCCCCTCCCCACATACGACGAAAGAACTGATCCCCGTGAGACCACACCATCCAAAAGTAGCACCCTCCCTCCCCACCCCCATGCCCACCAGAATCAATTAACCCCCGGTCCTCCATCCCAGCCCCCAACAGTCCTCCGAAACACTAATATATGTACAAAGCATATTGGCCATAGGCCCTCAGACCGTGAAAAACCAGATGTGTTCCCAGAAAATGCCCCTCCCCCCACCCCCAATCCTCCAAACTCAATTAATTCCCCCTGCCTCCAACCCAACCCCTAATAGTCCTCGGAAACGCTGATAAGTGTACAAGGGCCATTAGGCGTACGCCTTGAGAAAAACATGACCGTGTGTACCCAGAAAGTGCCCCCCCCCCACCCCCAATCCTCCAAACTCAATTAATTCCCACTTCCTCCAACCCAACCCCCAACAGTCCTCCGATTTATAAAGAAATGATATAACATGTACTCCCCGAGTATATGAATTTTCTTTCAGATATACGATCTACCATTATACATTTCAGTCCAACTTTGACCTTATGTAATACCATATATTACCCCCTGTACTGCCATTTCGATGTACCCCTCTTTACAATTGTTATATGTCCTTATGAATCGGTTGTTTTTCTTTTGGAACGAATAAAAAAAAAAAAAAAAAAAAAAAAAAAAAAAATTGCGCAGTGAAAAGGGTGTCTATATTTTCTAATCCGGCTAAACTCGTCACGAATTGTTAACCGCTGTCTAGCAACCGCCTTGCGTTCTGGACTAGATGAGAAGAAGCTGAGGATTGATATTTATCATACCATGTTTATAGTAATTAATCCTAAAGTCATCGATGTTTGACCATGTGGGTACAACTTTTGCATAATTTATTGGCTAAATGGCGGTAGAACGCTTTTTGCCATACTTTTTTGTGTGAAAACAATATTTATTGACTATTGGCAAACAGTACATAACAGTACTATGTTAATGCCTCTAATGTATATAATAACTAGATAAACATTTCCGGAGATGGCAGGGATGCAGGACAAATACACAGACAGTAAACCTATATATACTTGGAGATCAAGTTGAAGCCTTTCTGTTTCTTTTATATATAAGGTTTTGCCATACTCGGGGCTAAAGATGTGCAGAATGTTTTACACTATGAGTGGCTACATGTGGGTAGAACGTTTTTCCATAATGGTGGCTTAATGGTAGTAGGACGTGCTACCATACGACAGGCTACATATGGGTTAAACTTTCTGGAACTCTTGACTACATATGAGTAAAGCGTTCTATCATGGGGGTGGCTACATATGGGCTAAACGTTCTGTTGTGACATATCGGTAAAGCGTTCTATCGTGACATATCGGTAAGGCGTTCTATCATAGTGGTAGCGACATACTTGTAAAGCGTTCCACCATAGTGGTGGCTATATATGGGTTAAAGGTTATACCATAGTGATGGCTATATATAGAATAAAGGTTGTACCATAGTGGTGGCTATATATGGGTTAAAGATTATACCAAAGTGATGGCTACATATGGATTAAAGGTTGTATCATAGTGGTGGCTATATATGGGTTAAAGGTTTTACCATAGTGGTGGCTATATAAGATTCAAAGGTTATGCCATAGTGGTAGCTATATATGGGTTAAAGGTTATACAATAGAGGTGACTATATATGGGTTGAAGGTTATACAATAGAGGAGACTATATATGGGTTAAAGGTTGTATCCTGGTGGTGGCTATATGTGGTAAAAGGTGCTACCATAGGGGTGGCTATATATGGTTAAAGGTGCTACCATAGTGATGGCTATATATGGGTTAACGGTTATACCATAGTGGTGATTATATATAGGTTAAAGTTTCTACCATAGTGGTGGCTACGTATGGGTTAAGCGTTCAACCATAACAACACCTACATTTATTTACAACGTTCGATCCCATATAATGACCGGTAAAGCGTTCCAGACGCTTTAATGGCAGCTAAAACAGGAACAAAACAAACGCTTCGCAGACCATTATATTGGCTAATTATGGGCAGAACTATTTTAGCATCACCGCAGGACTCCTTTCACCTTAACTCACCAAGTACAGCGTAGCGAGCGGCCGGTGGCTGCTACCCCTTCCCTGCCGCCCCGTGCTTATTAAACATGGCGAGGGATGTCTCCACGGATACCACAGTATGCAACATGATGTACGTAACCAGGCACGGCTATATCGCCCGACCACTAGCGCCACCTAGCGGCAAGGAAAGGCACCGACCCGTCAACGTTGTCATATGTTATTTTTCGTTTAATCGCAGGGCCATCGTTACCGTGAAATCATGGGCCCGCTTAGGTCTCCGAAGGGTACCGTCTATCCGGTGAAACGACCTATCGCCAGGGAGGTTTCGGGGTTTAATATATCCATAAGGAGTTATTTATGGCGGACATAATGGGAGGCCAGTCCACGGTAACCGAAACAGGTGTATGTGATGACCCAGTTTCGTTGCCGGGTGTCTAAAAACAAAAAAATATGCCTGTGAATCGTGAATTTGTGTTTTTTTTCTTCGTGTTTTTTCATGCCATAGTGCTTTATTTTTTATTGAAATAATATCGTCTATATCAGGAATGTATTTGTAAATTTGAAACACATTTTGTAGGTCTGTTTAATTTAAAACAAGAGTGCCACTAAGCGATGTTGTGTTAGGCATAGAACATTGTTATTCTGATTATTATATTATATTATATTATTATTCAAAGTAACTTATATACAAAAATATAACTCGATATATACATTAAACCTTTTCTTCTTGTATCTTAAAAAGACATGATACAGAAAGTTATAAGCGAAAGCGAAACACATGTCATATTCATTAATGGTGCTCCCATTCGTACAGAATGTGGCCGAAATACTCCATAATTTCAGGTTTATTGGATCGGTGGTTCGAGCCCTGCTGTGGCCATGCCTGTGTGGTCGCAAGATAAAGATACCATGTCCTTCTTCGCAAAGAGTACGGGGTTAGCCTTTCATTTCCTATGGACACGATATGTACGTGTAAGTCAATGTACAAGGAACGCGACATTACTGGATAATAATGGAGTCCGAGGGCGAAGCCCGGGGACCCATTGTTATCCGGTAATGTCGTTTTCGGTAATGTCTTCTTCGCTATAGTAGCTCACCTATTAGCTGCGTTTAAAGTGTTTCTACAATAACCCAATATTGGGTATAAGTCTGCGTCCTATTTGAGTAACATGAGACTCGATTACATACCATGTTTTACAATACTGGATCAAACTTCGCCTTACGGTAAGGAGAATGCCCGTGTAATAGTACATTCTTGAAAAAGATTTACGGGGCGCAAGCCGCGAGTACATTTCTTTTCAAGAATGAACTGTTACACGGGCATTCTCCTTACCGTAAGGCGAAGTTTGATCCAGTATTGTAGTATGGCAGTATTATAGTATCTACTTAAAATACGGTGAGCTTCACCTGTTCTCCGTGGCGTGAATAGGAGTCCTTTTAAAATGTACATTGCGTCTCTCGCTTCCGAAAGCAATAAAATAGCTTACTGAAGCCGGTCCGTCTTCCATCTTTGGATCCACGGAATGTCGTATTGGTGGCAAATGGTAGGTGAGCTAAGCTGAATCAATGGTTCACTCAAACATGGAAGAACCGTCAGTTTAGTTCATCTACAGATTGCAAGAATGACGTTGTGTTTCGAATCAAGGCGCGTAGGCTACTTTACATGGATTATGTGTCATTATGCCGACAATCTTTCATTTGAAGATATACATATGTCTTGCTGGACCATTTCATCGGGCACTCAAGTTTCCAGTTCATCATCCGTGGTGAATGGGATTGTTTCAGAGAAGCTCACTTATCGCTCATGATTGGCATTGTATTTGCAAGAAAAAACTAAAGATTGACTATTTCGTGACAAAGAAGGAAGATCGTTCAAATGGAATATAGTTTGGTCTCGTTGAGTCGATCTCTATTTATCATCTGCAGCCGTGCGTTAGTACAAACGCATGGCTGAAACATAACAGCTTAACATCAGCCACAACTTGCAAGGACGACGGTCTGATACGAAAGGTGTGGCCAGTGCAGATGCGGACAATGTAAAGCCTTACTCGATCACTGTCAGTATTCAAATCCAATAAAATTGGGGGATGTAGATGATCTGTTTGCAGCGTGCGGATAAATATGAACTAAAGATTGATACTAAAAGCTGCCTATGTATTTTGTGATGATGCATTTTAATCGGTGTCGTCAGACACCAAGTTCTTGATACTAAAAGCTCCTTCTGCATTTCGTGATGATTTTCCGTGTTGTCAGAAACAACGTTATTGATACTAAATGCTGCTTATGTGTTTGTGATGCATTTCTGTGTTGTCAGAAACATTATCCGCTCGTGCCGTCTTCTGAGGACGTTTGCTCATTGTCATATTATATACTCGAGGTTGATGACGTCCTATGATGTTAATATAATTAGTGAGGCTAAATGGGGTGAAATATATAGGGGGCAAATCGTTGAAGCGGACTGGGATAATATTTATACTATGCCCATCAAAGCGACCGTGGAATCCCGCCTAAGATCATTTCAGTACCGTATTATTACCAGAACACTACCAACCAACAAATATCTTGTTGTGTGTAAATTAGTCGATACGGATTTGTGTACTTTTCGCGAAGCAAAAGTAGAAACTATTGAACATAGTTTGGCAATGCGAGGAAGTGAAACAGTTTTGAGATCACGTACCGTGGTGGTTTGGAAGAACTTTAAATATATAAAGAAATGTTGAACTTAATTCTCAAGTTGTACTTTTAGGATTTTAGGATAAACTATATTTTGTGGATAGCGAATAAAAATATATATACATGTAGGTGCTTGAAAGCACCGCTATCCATATCGGCTTTGGTGAGCACGATCAATAAATATTATCAGATAGAGGGTATATAATTTCAGGTAATTCCATGAGATATAATAAAACAATCTTTGAAAAAAAGGGGAAATTTTAAAAATCAGATACTCATATAATATAAGTCCTATATGTCATTGCGGCAGTTTTTGTTGTTATACTCTTATTGTGTCCAGTGTGCCGATGTTTATAAATGTACTGTGAAATTATTTACCTACTGTTGAACAGTTAACTTTTATAATGTGCTCAACTGTTGATGTAACCATGTACCGCCAGTGAAAAGTGCAAATAAAGGTTGTGACAATGGGAGAAAAATACGTGAGCGGGCATTATGGAAACAACGGTTCGTCATTGTGAAGGGTAGGGGTGGCAAGGCGTGGAGGAAGTAGACATTTGGAAAGTCTTGTTTTCTAAATCACCACAAAAGTGTCAGGTCATTACGTCTGACTTTCCTGAAAACATCGCCCCATAAAAAGCGATATAGGGGATTTAACACGTCTGCTTTAAATAAATCATCCATATATGGCGTGTCCCCTGTAATATTTATCCTGCACCATTAATTAAGCACATACGTGACACCTGCTGTAGCAATGACATGGCATGACAATGTTATCATTTATGTCGAATTTCCATATATTTTCGAGCTTTCTGATCTAATCCCCCGCCCCCTTGGAGCTTTAGATTGACTTGCATTCCATTGTTTGTCTTGAAATTGACAAGTTCTGACAACATCGAACGAGCTAACTCGCCTCAGCTCAGCTCAGCTCGACTCCCCTGACCACACCGTGACAATTAGCGGAGTCCATACGAACAGCGCATGCTCTAGATCATGAACACGGCGTGACGTCAGACAATTTGATAAAGACGATTGGTTAAAGCGTCCTGAATATACAACCAACCAACCTGTGACCGTGCCGGCACCCTTCTGGCCAAACAACTTAATTGTGACACAGGTAGGGCAAGATGCTGAATATTTCGCTATATGATTTTGACCTTGTGTTTAGCTGGGTAGGAACCATTTTTGACCACGTGGTAAGTGACATAACTGAATCCAGCTGTTGAATTAATCTGTCACCATTTGGTATCAAAGCAGTGTCGTCGATAATTCATATGAGCAAAAACTATTTTCAATTCATAAAGGGGGTGGGGGGGGGGGGGGAGGGAAGGGGTATTTGCGTTCCTCGTGATTGGGTTTTTCACTTTACTGTGAACTGGGAATGAGGAAAACAATTCTTCGTGAACTGGGAATGGGGTATTAAATAACCGTGAATCGGGATATCGTCAATTTAGTACTGTGTATCCGCCCTTCCATTGCATGCGGAGAATTATGCTTTTAATTCCTCGTGACCTGGGAATAAAGATATTTATTCCTCGTGATCTGGTAACACGAGCGCTCTCCCCCCCCCCCCCCCCAAAAAAAAAAACGCAAAAAGGACAACCACTAAAGACCACTAAGCTGAGCTCATCGACTGAATCGACTTTATGATCGTAGTCTTTAACATGGAGTCCTTCTTCTGGAGCAGGAAAAATAACTTATGCTTAGCAATAATATGACAGGTACTTAGACGTTGTGTTTCCGATGGCGAAAGATTCATAGAACAAGAATTATGCGGTTTTATATTGAAGTGAAGTGAAATTGATGTGATCTGTATTGAAATCGCATATTTTCTTCGCAATCTATCGTCTGTAATGGTGTTATGGTGTCCGGAGAGTCAAGTGCTGCCAGTATAATATCGTGACTGGGTAGCATGGGTACATTATTATATTGCCATACCATAGGGAAACCTGGGACATATTTAATACCATACAACGCTTTTAACGACGCCACTAGCTTCGCCTGTCTTAGGTCTAGACTAGACGTGGCGCCAAAACACCTGGCTTTTAATGACATCACTGGTTCCACCTCTCTGAGATCTAGATGTGGCGCCAATATACTTGACTTTTAATGACGCCACAAGCTTCGCCTGGCTCAGATCTAGATGTTACGCCCTAATATACTTGACTATTAATTAAGCAGCTGGCTGTATCTGTCTCAGCTAGATGTGGCGCAAATATACTTGGTATTGAATGAGATCACTATCCATATGTCTCAGTTCTAGGTGTCATCCCAAGACATTTGTCCTTTAATGACGCCACTAGCTTTCTCTGGCTTCATCTGTCGCACCTCTAGATGTGGCAACAAGACACTTGGCTCCTAATGATATCAATGGTTTCACCTGTCTCAGATCTAGATGTAACGCTAAAACACTTGGTTGTTAGTGATGCCACTAGCTTCGTCTGTCTCAGATCTAGACTAGATGTGGCGCCAAAACACGCGGGTTTTAATAATGTCGCTAGCTTTATCAGCGGTGATTATGAAAGCCACATCCTCGTGGGATATTGTGCCATCTAGCGGAGGGATCTCCTTCAATACCTGACGGCCTTCACGAAATCAAAACCTGGTCACCATCAACAACACACAAAGAGCTCGGCACATGGCCTTTTTGTTGCGTCTCGTCGCCCCTCTTCCGGAGTCTCCGCTGTCATAGCGGACCTCTTAGCCATGTGCCCTACCAGGCAGATAATCTAGACGGCTGAAAGCTCAGTGTTGGTTTACCTTCCGCCGCCAACTCAGGGCTGTGGGGTCAGACTCTTCGTCGGAGGAATCCTTTGGTGATGAAAGCCAAGGGGTGAGGGTGTTTGTCGGTTTATATACAGCCATGCCCGGCCCCGTGGCTCAGCGGTACAGGATAAAACTATTCAAGCTATAACTTTAAATTCCGCTAAATAATGTCAATCATGTGAAACGTAGTTATGGGTCAAATGAATTTGTGTTTCAGGCCGGTTTTGATGTACATAAGTGCTAAATTGGGACACGGAAACTCCAGGGACGATGTAGGTTGAATGGATGAAATATGCCTTAGATTATGTGGACGAACCTAATTCGGATTTAAACCGTGGACCTACAATTGATCTGCAGTCTACTGCGTTAAGCTCTACACCAGGGCAGATTCCCAATAAAAATTATATGTTAAACATGGGACCCTTTATTCAGAGTGTTTATTGGCTCACAGTTTAGTAATACATATCGTTTCATATACCAATATATTAGCTCTCTGAGGTAGTACAGGAAAGAAAACCAGCTAGCGTGTCTGAAATATTCGACAGACCATGCAAAGAATGGAAGCGTGGATCGTCTTGATAAACCCAGTCTATACACATACATACAAATTCTTAATTTCTCATCACCCTCTTGACTTGGAATACTGGAGCACGTCAGCGTGTAGAAGAGATTGGTTCACAAGACACCGCAAACGGAGGTTCAAAAGTCAGGCTGCTTCACTGATGAAGGATGCATTTTTGTGCTCCCCTCTCGGGTGTTTTTTTTTCTTCCTTCGTTCGCCATGCGTGTGTGGCATGTCGAGGGGTTCAAATCATGTACTTAGCAGCACCACGCCCCGTGTTGCTACACTTACTGCCTTGTTTCTTTGGCCTTCTTCACAAGAAGTAATGACCTGGGAGTTGGGCGTACTGGTGGGGACATGGTTTTGCTCACATTTGCACCAAATCTGATTCGCGACGCAGCGAGTTTTCATATTAAACTGGGACCAATCGTTATGACTGGTTCCCCGGCATGTGCCCCTCCCTCCCACCCCGCCCCTGGTGAGAAGAACGCTGCCATTTTCAGACAAACTCCACGAACCAAGGCAGCGCCGGAACGAGAACGAGTCGAGCCCCGTCTTTGCAGCGTGCCATCTCTCTACGGGCTATAACGGAGATATCAGAAAGAAACCCCCGTCAAGTGATATTAATAATAAAATTGCTTTCTTGATGATAATGCAAAATTTTACCATGTGGTATTGTGGTCAGGTGCATACCTCGATCGCTGATAAAGGAATGGCATTAAATATGACGCCTGTTTCTCTTTGAAAATGTCCTCACAGATTGTATTACTATTTGATACTATTTGCTGCTCCGGTTTGACGTATATGCCACATATAGTATGTGCACCGGTTGTTTTGATAAATAAATCACAGAAACACACAAAAAACCCGGAAAAATAAGCAATTCTGTGCTTGCGGCTCGGCCTACAAGGTGACAACCGTTGAGATGATGGTAATCGCGTTGGCTTCATCCAATGGTTGTACCAACTTGAAGACAACGGGGGCGGAAGAAAATGTGAATGATAACAAAATAGCGTGCGTCTGTCTTTACCCGGGCATCTGGTTAGTGCCGCGGCAAGCCACCTGGTGTCAGTGGCGGCTAACGGGTTGAAGCACTGGGATACAACAGACAACCCCAAGTGACTATGACAGCTAAACGGAGGCCCCGACATCCACTAACCTGCCGGCTTATCTCTTGGTACCAAACTGCTGCTTGATTATTTTTTCCATACGGTTTCTTCAATTATTTTCTGGGACTTAAACGTTTCCCTTTTCGCCTTTAGCAAATCTAGGCATAAAAATTGGAGGAAAAAGAAGCTATAGGTAGACACTTCCATCCCCCCTCCAACCCACCCACCCAAAAAAAGAAAACACAACGCAACGAAAAAGACGCAAGGAAAAAGAACCCTCACTTGACGTATGTGTCCCTTCGGAGAAGAAGTCTTGACATCTTAATCGGTCAACTTACGCACGCCATTCGACCGCCATCGGTCAAAGCAAATCCGTGGAGATCCGTCAAGCCAAGGAGGTCGAGGCGCAGAAGACCTCAGGGTGGGTAGGAGGGGATGATGGGATGGGGGGGGGGCAGGAGTTGGGAGGGAGTTGGCTGTGGACTGACCTCACTCGGGTTGGGTTGGGGAGGGGGGGGAGGTGGCAGGGGAAGGAAGAGTAGTCCTTGTGTATAGGACATCCGAGAGGGCGACACACAGGCCAATAAGCCATATGGCCATCGTAATGCGCGAATCACCGTCACCAACGCCTGCACCCAAAATCAATCTTACGTATCCTGGTGGTGGTGGGAAGTGAAAACAAACACGAGACAGAATCAAGCATAACTTGAGGAGAAAGACGAAAATCGGGGTGATATGTGCAACTTGAACATGTTAGTACCGACTGCGACAATGTACATGCAATGTCGACCGGGTTATAGACCGAAACATCAGCGCGCCGTCAGTCACTTGGCGTATCGGGGCTTTATAACGGGATTGGCCGTGTTAAAGTGTGATTATTTTCTATTTTCCAAACAACTGGTTCGATTTCGATGCCATTTGGGAAACATGACGTCAGTAACAGGGGTTCATATTCCACATCCACCTGCCTTCATGTAGTCACAGCGATTCTACACACTTTTGTCAAATGTCAAAATTTGATCATCCAATGACTCAAGAACTATAATGTAAGGTAAATATCTAAGTAACTCTGAAGAATACCCTTTAAACAACAGCGAATCTCTAGACCTAATATTGCCGGAGTTACGCGGGAAAACGTAAGAAAACACGTTTTGTGACCTTGACCTTGCTGTGACCTTGATCAATATAGTCACCCGCGCCCAAATACTAATGTTATGTCTTACACAAAGTTTGTCTGACTTGTCCCCTTCACGAAGAAATTGATGAGGTCATATTCCGGCCAAAATGTTCTCGTAGGATCCCATGTTAAACTTTAGGAGTTTTTATATAGAAAAACTATTCGGGCGATTTGCCAAACAAACACCGTGTACAATTTATCTGTAGGCCTAATACATAAAAAAATTGGCAGCGTGATTACATAAAAAGTGTGGACTTTATAGTGATTTTCCCGATTGGTGGTTTTCAATGGTTAAGCAAATTTCAAAAAAATCCTGTGACCTTGACCTTTGACGTACATGGCTCATCTACGACCTTAGCCTAACGATGGCCATTCCGCATCTTTTCGTGAATTTAAAAGTCGATATCTTAAGGCATTCGACAGATAATGTGTTGCGTTACAGACAGACACACAGACAGAAACACCGAACACACCGACAATAGACGAAACAAAACAGAGATTTTCGTCTTAATAATGAATCGACACTAAAGCTTTAACCACAAGGAACCACGCCCATCTTATAATTAGTAAGCTCGGAAGGAAAAAGAAAAAGAAACTCTGCGTCGCAATCAAAGCTAAAACGTTACTGGCACAACCGCGAGCATTTACTCTCGGGGGGGGCCTTGTGTATGCAGCAGCACCCACGAGAGGGCAACAGAGAGAGACAGAGAGAGACAGAGACAGAAGGAGACGAGACAGCAAATAGAAGCTCTGGCACCCAAGCCCGACGGCTTGACACACGAGCGCCTGGCCAATTGGCCCAGCAGTCATCAAGGGCTGTGTAACGCGTCAGCGTCTCTCGTTATCATTAAATCTCTTCCGGATTTAGAGTCCAACAAATCAAGGTTGATTCCTCTTCCCGGAGCAGGCAGAGAAGATAACGTGGCGGCGACACACAATCCCGCTACACGGGACATGGCACCGGACGGGGGATGCGATAGGCATCGCGTGGTTCCACGCGAGCTTGGTGCTGGGCTGCCTATATATAATATATATATATATATATATATATATATATAGCTGGCCTATATATAAGCTCCTTCGTTGTCGATTGTGCGACTTTTTGGATGAAACGCAGCCATTTCGTGTGTAATTCGTTATTGGGCCCGACACCTCGTACAACCAGGAAAAAAAGTCGTTCCTTGAAAGCGGTGTTCTCGGGGGCGACGACATTAGGGCGACGTCTTCATATTTCAATCATCCGGCATTACGCAACTGTAACGCTCTTAGGGGCTCACTCTACAGCGGCCGTGAAATGGCGTGCGATTGCCTCCAGTGAACGAGTTCATCCCAGGTGACGTTCAGAGACCATGTATATATATATATATATATATATATATATATATATATATATATATATATATATATATATTATATGTGTAGCCACTATTACAAGAAAATACCGGGGGGCTGCAATGTGATATCAAAATAAAACTCTTTATAAAATATATTTGCCGTTAATCGTTCTAATTAAAAGAAAGCATTATCGAGAAAATCGCACATCAACAGTATAAAATACACATTTTGCCCATCAGGCTTGTGTCGACATGTTTTGAACACGTGACCAGAATTAGCCAATCACACGCAAGGCGATGACGTCACTGACGAATATACCTACCGCTGAACCGGCACTTTGTTTACATGCGAGCGGTGCGTCTTTGGAACAAGCTGTCGGCCTAACACTTCTCGTAAATAGTGACAAGGGAATTTGACTCATAAAGTTGAAACCTCGATGCATTTAGAACAAAATGGTGTGCTGTTTAGCTGTTGAATGTTACAATTTAAGTGCAAAAAAGGACAGCAAAAACAGGATATATTTCTACCGCTGTCCACTATAGGCGACCCGCAGCTTTTGCGGCAATGGCTACGCAAGATTGCTCGTGTGAGTTTTAAAACCACCAAACATTCAAGAGTGTGTTCCGACCACTATGAGAACAAGACAGCCGTAGGCTGAGGTACTGACAGAAGTGACGTCATCTTTGACACACACGTCAGTGGCGTCATTTATGCGACGAAACTATGGTACAGACGATGAAATGCAGAAACACATATACTATAATCTTCCCTTGCCTCAAGCTGGCCACACGAGGCCTTCATTTATCAGATGAGGTTTAAACAGTTCCTTCAACGAACAATTTGGGCTCAAACCGCAATTTAGCCCAAATTGGACGGATAGGATCCGGATGCTGGATGAGCACAATCTAACGGCTGCTGTTCAATGCGAGCAATTCTATCGCGATTTACTGGTCAACCTTACATTGGCCTCTCGCTTCATGCCAATTCTGGGCTCCCTAGATCAAATATTAACCGAGTTATGGCCCTACGAAGTTCAATACGCCGCTTAACGCGATGTGGACGTCAGTTTTGACGCACACGTTTCGGTACCGCAAAAAAAGTTACGCATCGCAGCAGTTGTCCCTTGATATAAGGTATAGCGTCAAATCAACCGGTAGTCGCTATGAAGTATAATAGTCGAGTAATAGAGGTTATAAAATTATGACGTCATCACGTCATGGTGACGTCATGGCGTGACGCACGGAAATGTTCAAATATCTAGACACAAACATTGGTGCCCTCAATCCAAAACGTTGCTAAGAACGGCGGTAGGACTCTCAGTTCTTCAGATATAGCTTCACCTAAGTACCACAAATTGCTATTGTTCACCATTGCGGATAAATGAAAAACGAGCAGACGAACAAAGGACTCTGCAGCCAAGATAAGAGGGATAATAATGCTTTACTGCCAATAGTAATCTGGAGACATATCTTCCCTACCATTATACGCAAAGATCGAAAGTCTAGCTAGTTTTTCCGATTTTTGACGAATTTTCTAAGTTAGAGGGAATGTGTATACTTTATCATTGGGCAAATCTTCGGTTGCCATGGAAACGAAACTGAGCCACGCGTTTGCCGTCAGCCTACCCTGAGTCTCTTGTACTCGTCCACATCTTGCACCGTGGTAAAGCAAAGTGAGATCGCTCGAACGAAAGTAGGTCACATTGAAGGAAGTTTGACTATCTCCATAGGGTCCTATGTTAAACGCGTTCGACTATATACCGAAAAGTTACCGGCTATGTCGCCGTGTTTATACTTATTGGCTCATCCTACTAGTATCCACCTACAACTGCAAGCATAGAGCGATGGCTTCAATAGGACGCCCGTGGGAGCCCCTGCAAGCACCAAAAGTCCCCATCTTTCACAATGGAGCAAATTTCAAAAAAATCCTGTGACGTCATTTCTTATCCGAATTTTATCTAGTAAGGACCATGGTTACCGGGTACCATGGGTATCTAAGGAAAAAATCCCGAAACTGTTTAATCCAGGCACCTATGAAATACGGGGCAAACAAATTTCCCCAGCCTGAGAGATTGAGGGCTTTAACATTGGAGGTCCTATAGGGAATTGCCGTCACCCCTGGAACCGGAAGTAAGATAGGAACATACTATTTTTATGATGCGGGCAGGCATCGGACCCCATTTCCTACAACATGACGCCACTCTCAATTTTGAAAAAAAAATTGCCGATTTTTGACGATTTTTTCAATGTACCAAAAGTGACGTCATCGTGACGTCAGATGACGCATCCGAAAAATCTCAGATTTCACAAAGCCTATTGCCATTCATATTTCTATGAGAGCCCGGAACACCAAAGCGATACCTTCAACCTAAATAGGTCAAACCGAAGAAAAATGGTTCAAGGTCACCTTTTGCGTTTTTCGGAAAACATAAAACGTCATGTAGCTCAAAAATGAGTATGACGCATCAAAACGTGAACATTACCTAAAAGATGCGCCATAAAGGGTAGCATATTCTAAAACTTGTCCGAGATCTCTAGCTTTAATATTAACGGAGATAGGCGCGTTTTAAGATTTTTCTTCAAAAAATCGCTGTGACCTTGACCTTTGACCTATATATGCCAATAACGAACTTAGCCGAGCTATTTCATATATCTATCGCTAGGTTAAGTTTGACAACCGTAACTGTTACCATGCGCCCTCTATCCATCTGACAAACATACCAAAAAACAAATTTACAAACCGAACATAGCACTATACTGACAGAAGTCTTTAGACTTCTGTCAGCAACGATTGCTTTGAGTCGACCCGGCTGCTTGCTTCACGCACCACTCCTCCCTCCACTCCTCCCCACCACCCCGATAGACCGCCACCAACCCACCCTAACCCATACGCCGTTCTGTAGTACGGCTGTCCTCTCCATACACTGTTCAGTCACAGTTGGGTACTAGTTAAAGAACGAGCTGGAGCTATCGCGTCTCGTGCTTTATCTTGGCGAATGCACGACAGCGAGTTCTTTAACGTACTTATAAAATTGTTATAACAAGGCATGACATATGCTCACGTTTGGACACAGGAATTGACTATTGTGTCAATTGCACTGCCCGACGAATACATGAGCCACATTGTGGAAACAACGGTTCGTCATTGTGAAGCCCCAGGGGGTAGGGTAGGGGTGGGAAGGCGTGGATGAAGTAGACATTTTGGGAGTCATTGCTTCTTAGTTTCGTGAAAACATCGCCTCCTGAACAGTGATATGACGGATATAATGAGAAATGTATGCAATCGATAACTGTTGAATTTCGATATATTTTGAGATTTCTGATCTAACCCCCGCCCCTTTGGTGCTTAACATTGACTTAAGCATTCCATTGTTTGTCTTGAAATTGGCAAGTTCTGTCAACACCAGCCAACTTGGCTCCGCTCAGCTCAGCTCGACTGATTATACCGTGACACTTGACGAGTCAATATTAACAACTGTTCTTTATCTAGATAATGCACAGTTTTTTCCGTTCATTATTAAAATAAAGCACTGTTTTACCGTTCTTTATTTGAATAACGCACACTTACGTTAATATAACACGGCTAGGTTTGTTTTTCGATCCATTCTTCAAGATAATGAACACTTAAGACAAAGGCGTGACGTCACATAATTTTTTAATTTCTAAGACAGCAGCTGTATCAAGTTACACACTGCCACTCCCGGCGTATGGTGGTGGTGGGGGGGGGGGGCACTACATATAGTTAGATATATACATATGTGCAGCCCAAATGACCCCTTTTTTCGCCTTTTTTCTCTCAATCCCCGAAACAAAAATCTGCAATGTCTCTCGATATGCCCATCTGAGACTGACTTTTTTTTCAAACTTGCAGTTCTTGACTATATAGTCTAATTGATATTGTAGGAACTTTATTATACTGAAAGGCCATCGGCCCATAGTACATATACTAAACAATAATTAACAAAAAAAACACCTGTAGTGACATATACTATCAATATACATATTACTCGCTGAGGTTGTCGTGCAGCATGAAGGCGTGGTAAACAAATGCAGCTAGATTAACATGGTGAGTCTTATTTAGGGTGGATAATAATGAAGTAAACCCATGCTGGGACTTTACATGATACGGAATGTACTGTTTTCTGAGTTCTTCGTACAGCGGACATTGAATTAAAAAATGGTACTCATCTTCAACAACCTCGTTATCTTTAGACAGGCAATAGTTGCATAGGCGGAGACTTCTGTGAGTTTGCCCTCTCATCCTTTCAATACGTAACGAATGGGAAGAACATCGATATTTAGTTAATGCCATACGGTGTTTTGGAATCGTAACAGATGTGAGATATTGCTCTGGTTCTAACAGTGACTTGAATTTACTATAAGAAGATAGTTTGGATGTAAGTTTAACTCGCTCACCCCATTCTTGCATTGCAATATCAGCGACTCGTTGTTTAAATTCACTGATAAACATATTTACATCGCCTACGCTCTGGTTTAGCCACACGTGCCCAAAGCCGTATTTACACAAAAGCTTTTCAATTTTTGCGGGCCAAGTTTGTTTTCCAGTGGCTGCCAAGCGAAACAAGATTTCATAGCATGACTGTGTATATCGAGAGGCGTCGCTTTGCACCACACGCAACCAAAACTTGATGCATTTTGTCATGTAGATGGTATTAAGTGGCGTTCGTCCGCATTCTCCCAAGACGGCACAAGATGGAGTTTGGGGAGGCAAACGCAAGTACCTTTTACAGAACTGAACATGCATAGTTTCTATATCGCTTTGATACTCGAAGCCCCATATTTCACTGCCGTATAGAATAATAGGGAGGACAATTTTATCGAACAAATCAAAGCAGATCTTTGGCGGAATAAAACCACACTGCGACATCACATTTCTCACCAAAACACACCCTTGTTACCCTGTAAGACTAGTGTCTTTAACGCCCTCGACCAGCTTAATGTCGATGAAAAAACTATACCCAAATACTTATAAAAAGAGACGGTCTCAAGGCACTGACCATCGATGTACCACTTCTCGTTTTGCCGCAGACGTCCGCCATTTCTAAATACAATAATTTTAGTCTTATTCATGTTAATTTTAAGCCCATTATCTTTGCAATATTTGCCCAGTACGTCTACTTGCCTTTGTAACCTGCCAACAATATCGTTTACTAGAGCTAGGTCATCAGCATACATTAGTACATATAATCCAGGGTGAATT